>VSWD01000011.1:2973388-3442983 GCA_033119305.1 Pinctada imbricata
CTAATCGGTGTTTTACTTGACATATGAAGAAGATAATATCAAGTTTTTACGGAAAATAAATGATAGGGTTTCAGATAAACGGACTTTATTATTAAAAATTAACACATCAAAGATGTTCTGAAAATAGACATAAATTTAACTCCTTTCGACAATTTCTTTCAAAAGTCTTAGTGATCAGTTATAATTCTATACATATCCGATTGCCCACATCATATCAAAATGAAAAATACAGAACTTGTTAATAGCAATTCTCTGTAAGTACCAAAATCGATCAGCACAGCATGTCATGGGTTTTGATAATTTTCGGTATAATGGGTATATATTAAGTACTGACCATGAAAATGACACTTTTTGGTCAATGTGACCTCTGGTTGCCATGGTTACGAGGTCATTCTATTAATAGCACTGTTGGGACCATGAAATAAGCCATCTCCGGAGACTTCGTTACCATGGATACCACTGTAACAGCTTGTTCATCTTTATATAATCTATTCTTCCTTACTTCCATTCTTACTTAGCACAATTAGTTATGTGATATTCATTACAGGAAGCTTTTTGTATTAAGTCAAAATAAGTCAAAATGAAGCAAAAAATAGAGGTTAAAATACGGGCCAATTTAATGTGTTTTTGACCATTTTAAATCTTAAATATAAAAAAAGGCACCAATAGGAGACCAATGATTTTCATCAAAGGAAATATATGTTTATTGACAAATAAAATGAACGAAAAATTGGAGTGGGTATTTTAAGAGTTTTACCTTAATTCTGTTGCCAAAGACCGTTGCCATGACAACATTAGACCTTTTTGCTTGTTTCATATTATCTTTGAAATTGATTTTATTCCTCTTTAGAGTTACACAATATTGTCAAAATGTATGCATGTATAGATATGACTTAAATCGTTTACATAAGAACAATTAAAATGTTCAAGGCCACTGGCTTGATATTCAAGGTCATTTATACACTGAGACTCAAATTTGCATAAATTATGGATTATTTTTAAATTTTTTGTTACCGATTTTAATTATTTTTATTTGAATATTTTCATAGGTCATATTTTTTATGAAAGCAAATGAATATAAGAAAGTAAAATCTTAGAATTTATTGAACTGGAGAAATTTAATGGGAAAATATTTTTTCGTTAAAAAAAAAAAACAAGAAAATACAGATTTTGTCCTTTTTTTATCAAAATACTCACCAAGAATTTTGATATTCGAAGATGTGAAGAAACGTTATCAATAGTTCTAAGAAATTAGTGGTACGTTTGTCATTTTATGGCAAATAACTGTTAAGTTCAATATTTCAAGGTTTCTAAAATATTGGCACCTTCATTTTATGAAAAATCAGGATTTTTCGTCAAATCTGGCCACTTAAAGTTAAATGACCTTGGAAATTCAGTGGGTGACCTTGAATTAATTTCAAGGTCATTTTAATATTAAAACCCCTCTGATAGATGTATACATGAACTTCTGTTCCAATATCATGTGTAGATAGTTTGATAGAGGTTGTGTTTGAATATCTCGTATGGAAACCTTTCAGCCGATTGTTGCCATAGCAACTAAATTTATTGCTGCTTTGCATATAAAAGGACAAATTAGTCCAATTACTTTTTCATATTAATGCATAGTTCAAAGATGATACTATATAGATAATTAGAATTTGGACTTCAAAAGTTGGTGCTTTTATGAAATTTTCAACCTTGTAAAACAGTAAAAACATGCAAAAAAGGGTCTTTCAGTGCCCATAACAGAGCCTTTTGATACCCTTTTTTGGCCCAATTTTTCATCTTGTATACAAAAGGCATCCGAGATGAATGTAAAAAACTTTACAAATATGCATAATAATAAGCATTAAAAGAAAATAATCAAAGCAATTTCAGATTTAAAAAGTACATGTTTCCATGGTAACGTAGCCTACAAATATGCCTCGTACTATAGATTTTCCCTATTTTTGAAACTTCAGACACAGTTACCATGGCAACGGCAAACTTTTTGAAAAAAAACTGGGGTTGATTTACATACTAGTGCATCATATTGTACTTCCATACCAAATATCTCAAAAATTCATGAGATGCCGTGTCAACATATCTTGAAATACTTTGGTTCTTACAGAGAATTGCTGTTAATATTCTGCCTCTACAGAAGATTTGTAACAGTTTGTCATTACCTAAAAGTGTCTTAATTTTAACGTCACCTTTACGGCCCATTTTGGGGCTTTCAGTGGGTATGTATGTACGTTCGCAGCTTCAAAACTAACGGTAAAAAATTGGTGAAACTTTGCATGTAGAAAAAGTATGTTTCAATGATTAACATATATAATTTTCAGGAAATTTAAATGATAGAATCTGGATTTGTGTCTGGCTGTCCTGAACCTCCTTAATCATTACTACAGAACACGTATACTGAGCAAAAAAGTTAGTATCCCCTTTTCCGTATATATTCGATATTGACCCTACAAAAAGTCTGCGTATTGGAAACCACAAATGATTTACTGATTGTTAGATCATTTTCAGATTCTTTTCTGCTTCCAATAAACTAAAGCCCGGCCGAATGACATCATCATCATTGTTTAAACAAAAGGTTTTAAAATTATTCAACTGCTTCTTGCCGAAAGTCTAATAGTTGAATAGATTAAAAAATGGAATATGTCTATTAACTGTCGGACTATCTGTGGATGTGTGTAGAATTATCGGCATTGCGCATTACCGTCTATGGACCTCTGGGGCCTTTCAGCTACCAAATTTAAAAACCATTTTGCATATTCCAATGCGATGGATTTCAGATGTTGTACTTGGTTTGTTGTTAAGAAACCGTCCTTGTTTATCAATATGGACTTTTCTTTCGAAAACAGTTACAAATGTACTAGCATCCAGAATAAAGAAACTTAACAATTTTCCTTACTTTAGAAAAATCTGTGCGTTGTCACGCTTCAACACATTCTGTTTCTGGGCGATAAAATGGAAGCATTCTAGTGTTTATTGAGTACATTTCACTATTAAGAGGAGTATTACGTCTTATCTGTATTAGACGTGGCCTTTCAAAATTAGGATACTTACTTTTTTGCTCATTGTATTTCAATATCATCATTTCAGCCGCTTGGTTGGCAGATTGACAGTATCCAAGGATATCGTTTGACTTGTTTTAGACTTATCTCTCACTTCTGAATGGAAAACGTTTCCATAAATATAGCCACGGTTCTCTTCAGTACTCTACAAAATGTGTGTCTTAGGAGGCACCATCCTCAAAAACAGTTTTGGTACAAGTAAGATAAAGAAGATCCTGACGACAATCTCAACAGCAATCACAAAAGAGCACCAAATTGAACATCAATGGTCCCCTAGCAGGCTAGATATGGGACCAGGTGCCCGGGAGAGTAAAAATCCCCTCTTTGGCTAGCCGCACCCACCGTCGATGTTCACTCACGAAAATGAAAACGATACCTACAAAGCATGCACTGTCTTAGGTCATAACTATACAGAAAGTGCTATGGCGACCATTGTACAAAAAGTACAAAAATTATTCCATTTTTAAACCAAGGATCATTGATACAAATGCATAACATTAATCTGACTTGAAAAAAGGATACGTTTAGTATGGCAACATGGAGAAGGTTTTTAAAACAGAAAAAAGTATAATAATTACGATCAACTGAATACATTGTAATCAGCCAAATACATCAATCAATACATATAAATTTGTTTCATGACATTTACAAAATCCTCATATAAATAGGATCTCAAATGAATTTTCATTTCATACGATGTATTATGAAACGAGTTGTGAGTTTTATATACCCGAGCCTTGGCGAGGTGATATAAAACGCACAACGAGTTTCATAATACATCGTATGAAATGAAAATTCATTTGAGATTCTTTTTATCACATGATATTGCCTAAAAATGTGTATTTCTAACGTGAAATCAACGTTTACGAGAATTACCGAGGCGAATCACGCCGTGATCTAGAAGTCGTCTGCAACACCATGGGAAGAAGTGTCCCCATCGTATAGATATTCTGCGCGTAAGAGAAAAGTATTTCAATTTTGAATAGTATTTTAATGCAAAAATAAATTCAACAACAACAATTTTAGTCATTGATATTGACTCCGAGTCTGAATTTAACAGTTTACCGATATTTGAAAGGTCACATATGTCAAGGTTTATGTGATTTCAATTGGTTCCAAACTTGACCAATCGCATTCAAGAAGAGTGATATGTAACGTGTGATCATATCATATGTTTATGAAATGGCTTTATGAAACTGCATAACGGGTAAATGATTCGATAAATATGCATATTTTCTGGCCCGGGAAGTATTATTAAATTTCAGACAGCGATGAAGAAAAGTAGTTGAATATCAAAATCCCAGATTTACGTATTTGTCACCTTCCTTTAATACAATGTATGACGCAGTGGCCCTACATAAATATATATAAATATAAAAAATCCGCTGAAATATACAGATCCCAAATTTTCAGCATTATGCATTTCAGGAGGGTTTGAACACCAAGATATCGGCGGCATTATTTGTTTTCTCGCTTCCTAGGAAAAGTACAGCCTTACCTCCCTTAAAACATTTTTACTCTGATTGATATACGCATTTGAGTATCCTGATGATGTTTGAATAATTTCCGGCGTCATTGGGAGTTTTATCCATGAGCAAACCACGACGTCATTTCGACGTTAATGGGGAAAATGGCATCACAAATCTTCGCATTCAAAATGCAATAAAAACATTATTACTAAACGTATTGCATTGAAACTTAGCATCTATAAAATAGAAAATTAAACCTTCATCATAGTGTATTCGCCGACAAATTTACGTTACAGGAAAGCGAATGTCACTTCATTGAAAATGGATTATTTTGGAAGAAAAAATTGGAAAATAAAAAGCCTTGTTATAGTTTAATCCTACATTCAATTTTCCCCATTTAATCATTAAATCATTTCTGATAATTCTTGATAATTTTGATAGTTTTTGACAAAGATTCATCTACAGGAATCCTAAAAAATAACTAGCAACTACAGTAAATTGGCTCGAAATTGCATTTTTTTAGCGACAGTGTCATCTTTTATTCAAGTATCCTACCTGTGTTTAAAACACAATTCATTTTATCTTTTCCATATGTAAGTGCAATATATTTATGGATATTTTGGAAGTTAAATCAAAATTAATTTGCAATAGCTTTACGAGAACTGGAATGACACTTTCAATATTATGATGTCATCAAGAAATTCAAGAAAACGTCGATTAATGCATATTTCAAAGTCTCGTAGAAAAATTTCCTGTTGATAGAATCAACTGTAAGTCTGTATAGTCAAGGATAGACAAGAAATATATAATTTCAGAAATTTTAAGAAAAATTGAAATTGGCGTCCAAGTGTTCAATACCTCCTTAATATCTCTTAGACGATTCATTTTCATTGTAAGATGATTCGTGGTTAATCGGTTTCATTACAAAATTCGGAAGGCTTCCAACTCTTCTTTACCTGCTTTCAAACCAGTTTCACTGCAAAAGGCACGTGTTTCGGGTAATATATCCTCATCGATGATGCCTCCAGCCAAAGTGAGTTTCAGACACAGCAAAAATATATTCCATTACTGCCCTTTAGTTTTATCATTTTGATTTTTTTTTTAATTTCAGCATTTACTTTGCAGAGAGTGCGTGGCTCCAAATTTCCTATGGGGTCGATTCAGAAGCATAGTGAAATAAAATCTATGACAAAAATAGCACTGGATGGATGGTGCTAAGATGTTAACTTTAATTAAGATGATATTTTGGATGAAATGACAAATTTCCGAAATAGAAAAATAATATATGTGATGTCAAATTGATGAAGGGCAAAACCAGAGCTTCTTTCAGGTGAAAGAGCTGGAAAAAATTATTACATTTCAAACATTGAGTCACGGGGAACCGCTCCATGTATGGTTAAAACTTAACCATAAAAGTGTAAATTTCTATCGTAAATTTACTGTTTTTGAGGTGAAAATTGATTTATGTAATTGGGATGTATAAAGATACTAGTACTTTTCTGAAAAATACAAAATTATAAAAACAAAGTAGTAATTCGTTGCAGATCGTGTATCTTATATAATTAGAATTTGTTTATTCTTTTTCAGTGTTGACGTTAAGCACATGTACCATGCCTCGAACGTATGTAAATAATGCCTTCAACAGAGCATATGGCAGAGTTGGCATGCCTCATGGGACAAGGATAGTCTCTCGTGATGCTTACAGGGATAGCGATAGCGATAGTTTCTCCGGGGAAGATGGAGACCCGTATAACTCTATCGTGTATTATTCAGATCCAGATTACGAGGAACATGATGAATATTCTTACAGTGATAATGGTAACGTAGCCTACAAATATGCCTCGTACTATAGATTTTCCCTATTTTTGAAACTTCAGACACAGTTACCATGGCAACGGCAACCTTTTTGAAAAAACTTGGGTTGATTTACATACTAGTGCATCATATTGTACTTCCATACCAAATATCTCAAAAATTCATGAGATGCCGTGTCAACATATCTTGAAATACTTTGGTTCTTACAGAGAATTGCTGTTAATATTCTGCCTCTACAGAAGATTTGTAACAGTTTGCCTGGGGGCCTTTCAGCTACCAAATTTACAAACCATTTTGCCTTTCCAATGCGATAGATTTCAGATGTTGTACTTGGTTTGTTGTTAAGAAACCGTCCTTGTTTATCAATATGGACTTTTCTTTCGAAAACAGTTACAAATGTACTAGTATCGTGAATAAAGAAACTTAGCAATTTTCCTTACTTTAGAAAACTCCGCGCGTTGTCACGCTTCAACACATTCTGTTTCTGGGCGATAAAATGGAAGCATTCTATTGTTTATTGAGTACATTTCACTATTAAGAGGAGTATTACGTCTTTTCTGTATTAGACGTGGCCTTTCAAAATAAGGATACTTACTTTTCTGCTCATTGTATTTCAATATCATCATTTCAGCCGCTTGGCTAGCAGATTGTCAGTATCCAAGGATATAGTTTGACTTGTTTTAGACTTATCTCTTACTGAATGGAAAACACGTTTCCATAAATATAGCTACGGTTCTCTTCAGTACTCTACAAAATGTGTGTCTTAGGAGGCAACTTCCTAAAAAACAGTTTTGGTACAAGTAAGATAAAGAATATCCTGACGACAATCTCAACAGCAATCACAAAAAAGCACCAAATTGAACATCAATGGTCCCCTAGCAGGCTAGATATGGGACCAGGTGCCCGGGAGAGTAAAAATCCCCTCTTTGGCTAGCCGCACCCACCGTCGATGTTCACTCACGAAAATGAAAACGATACCTACAAAGCATGCACTGTCTTAGGTTATAACTTTACAGAAAGTGCTATGGCGACCATTTTACATAAGGTACAAAAATTGTTCCATTTTAAAACCAAGGATCATTGATACAAATGTATAACGTTAATCTGACTTGAAAAAAGGAAACGTTTAGTATGGCAACATGGGGCTCGAGAAGGTTTTGAATACAGAAAAAAAGTATTATAATTACGATCAACTAAATACATTTTAATCAGCCAAATATATCAATCAATATGTATAAATTTGTTTCATAAACAAAACCCTCATATATATAGGATCTCAAATGAATTTTCATTTCATACGATGTATTATGAAACGAGTTGTGAGTTTTATTTCCCCGAGCCTTGGCGAGGGGATATAAAACGCACAACGAGTTCCATAACATAGGATTTGAGATTCTTTTTATCACATGATATTGCCTAAAAATGTGTATTTCTAACGTGAAATCAACGTTTCCGAGAACTACTGAGGCGAATCACGCCGTGATCTAGAAGTCGTCTGCTACGCCATGGGAAGAAGTGTCCCCATCTTATAGATATTCTGCGCGTAAGAGAAAAGTATTTCAATTTTGAATAGTATTTTAATGCAAAAATAAATTTAACAACAACAATTTTAGTCATTGATATTGACTCCGGGTCTGAATTTAACAGTTTACCGATATTTGAAAGGTCACATTTGTCAAGGTTTATGTGATTTCAATTGGTTCCAAACTTGACCAATCGCATTCAAGGAGAGTGATATGTAACGTTTGATCATATCATATGTTTATGAAATGGCTTTATGAAACTGCATAACGGGTAAATGATGTGATAAATATGCATATTTTCTGGCCCGGGAAGTATTACAAAATGTATCAAATTTCAAACAGCGATGAAGAAAAGTAGTTGAATATCAAAATCCCAGATTTACGTATTTGTCACCTTCCTTTAATACAATGTATGAAGCAGTTGTCCTACATAAATATATAGACAAAAAATCCGCTGAAAGATACAGATTCCAAATTTTCAGCATAGTGCATTGAATATCTCTGAGACGATTCATTTTCAATGTGAGATGATTCGTGGTTTATAGGTTTCATTACATAATTTGGAAGGGTTACAACTCTTCTTTACATGCTTTCAAACCAGTTTCACTGCACCAGACACGTGTTTCGGATAGTACATCCTCATCGATGATGCTTCTAGCCAAAGTGATTTTCAGACACAGCAAAAATTCATTTCATTAGCGCCCTATGGTTTTATAATTTTGAATTTAAATTTCAGCATTTACTTTGCGGAGAGTGCGCGACTCCAAATTTCCTGTGGGGTCGATTCAGTAGCAAAATTTAATAAAATCTATCACAAAAATAGCACAGGAGGGAAGGTGCTCAGATGTCAATATAACCTCCTTTAATCTCGATGATATCTTGGATGAAATGACAAGTTTCCAAAATAACAATGTAATATTATTTATGTGATGTCAAATTAATAAAGGGCAAAAACAAAGCTTCTTTCAGATGAAAGAGCTGGAAAGAAATATTACACTTCAAACATCGAGTAACGGGGAACCGCTTTTACTGCTCCATGTATGGTTAAAACTTAACCATAAAAGTGTAGATTTCTATCGTAAATTTACTGTTTTTGAGGTGAAAATTGATTTATGTAATTGGGATGTATAAAGATACTAGTACTTTTCTGAAAAATATAAAATTATAAAAACAAAGTAGTAATTCGTTGCAGATCGTGTATCTTATATAATTAGAATTTGTTTATTCTTTTTCAGTGTTGACGTTAAGCACATGTACCATGCCTCGAACGTATGTAAATAATGCCTTCAACAGAGCATATGGCAGAGTTGGCATGCCTCATGGGACAAGGATAGTCTCTCGTGATGCTTACAGGGATAGCGATAGCGATAGTTTCTCCGGGGAAGATGGAGACCCGTATGACTCTATCGTGTATTATTCAGATCCAGATTACGAGGAACATGATGAATATTCTTACAGTGATAATTCTTGCATCAAATTTTATGCAGCATTCTCCAACGCCTTGCAGAATCTAGCAGTTTGGCTTTCTTGGTCTTCGCTTCGTTTTCCATTTTGGACGTGTTTAGTGTTGTGGTCCTGGCCCATTAGTCTCGCTCATTTAGTGTATAATATAAGGGAACATGTGCATTTGAAATATGGGTGGATTTTTGTCGTCTCCTCTTCTGTTTGGTTTTTGTTTACTTATTTATTTGTGTTTGAATTTCTTTACATTTTGATTCTTGGCCCGGTTGGATGCTTGTTCCTTCTTTTTATAAGAGCTGGAATTGCCTTGGCTGTTTTTAAAGATATGAAATACTTGTCTTATGTTATCGGTGTTTTTCTTTTTACTCATTTGAGTGCATTCTTTGCCCTAAAACTTGTTTCGAGGTCCTTTTCAGAATACTTTAAATAGCAATATATTAATAATGACCAAAGAATAATAACAAAACGCGATCTCCCTTCTTACGAAATTATGTTCTTTTCTTAGGTATCAAATAGAGAAAACTACAATTATATAACTTGTAGCAGATGTAGGATATCTTGTTTATAACGTTGCGCAATAATGTACAGTCTTCATAAAAGTCGCGTGAAATAAAAGACAAATCACTACTTTACCAATTTTGTGTGACTATCCATGACCATTCAAATTGCCTTTTTCTTTGTTATTACACGGCGAACAGATCATCCATATACAATTACTCTCGTTTGGACACATTCCAATGCAAGTGATATCATTTTTCGTTTTATTTTCCTCACTACAATTAAGAAATGACTATCTTACTTTTGGTGTTCATGGGTGTATAATTCTGGTTGGTCACGTGCAAATTTTCCGAGAATCGCTTCATTTTGACTGTTACAGCGTCAAATGTATCGTCGCTTTGGTAAATTCTCCCTACATGCAAAACTTGCACGTGGCGTCATGATAGCAACCCAAGTTATTGGAATATAATTCTAGTTGCCTAATGGGCGTTCAACATGGGGAATTTACTAGTAATGTAAATATTACAATATGTGCTACTCAATGGTTGTTTATAATTGTGCATGTTTATGTTTCTTTATGCCTTGTTACATGAAAATGTTTTGTTTTTATTTGACATTCATGACCTCAGATCATTCCAAGTTATTATCATAGACTAATTTGATCCTAGAGAACACAATGCTTCTATTGAGCCTATCGGAAGAGACTGAACATTCCATGTCCAAATAGTGTAATATATTACATAGTTGTAAATGTCCAAATAGTGTAATATATTACATAGTTGTAAATGTGGAGTTTTCAGGGAAAAATACGTTAACAGAGATTTGAATTGTGTTCAGGTGTATTCAGGGAAAAATACGTTAACAGAGATTTGAATTGTGTGCATATACGTAAATCATTGCCAAATTATTTTTGCTCTACTGTAACAGTTATGAATAAAATGTAAGTTTATCTAAATTGTCGATAAACCCCAAAACATTAAGCTCATCATACGTTTCACGAATTCCATAGATATCACGTTGATGAATTTTTATATTTATGCATGCATTTCAATTCTATCATAGTACTAGTTATAATAACTGTATTGTATTGAACGTATAAATATCATCTAATAACTATTTCGAATCTTTAAAAAAAAAATCATCGGAAATCGTATTTTATACGTATATTTGTATATCAAATCTACAACCTTAATATAATTCTGTATGTATCACAGATGCCAAGTAATTAATCAAAATTCCCCTTCTCAAGCTGTTCAAGATGCTTCTTTTCTGAAAGCGAACGATTAAACGGTGAGGAGAAGCAAATGATTCCTTCAAATTGTGCTTAAACCGTGATATTTCAAGATTGAAGTTATGATTGACTATTATTCATATACATTGCACATGTATATAACGTTGTCCGTCATGTTTAAGTGCTGTGATGTTATTGTTCTCTTCCTCTCCGCCGGATTACTGTTTGTTTTTTATTGCACTGTGACCACTGCAACGTCATCATGCTAAAATTTCACATTCTTTGGCCATATTACATTGTTTAGATTGAGGATCACTGACGAGGGTTAAGTACCCGAAACGTGCATGTCTAGTCCATGCTACAAATTTATATGTTTTTGATATGAAGACGTTTAGCATCAGAATCTCCGTACTTTACGAGTTATACAGAAATTTTGAAACAAGAAACATTTCATCCAACATCTTACTTTATTTATCGTTTTATTTCATTGATACAGTTTTTCTTTATAGTACATCGTTATCGATCTCGCTAACAAAATGAAAACTAAGCAGCAGCAATCATAATTGAAATAATTTCATTATTCATTTTGTTGCCCAAGTTGATTGTGTAGCTAAAGTCGTCCAAGCTAAGGGAAATTTGTATTATTTTAAGTATGACAATGAAGAGGAAATATCAATGCTTAGAGAAAGGAATCCAGGGAGAAATATTTCTTTAAGGATGATTTTGAATTTGAAGACGTTTAATATAATGAGGGTGACATTAGATGCCCTATCCAATTAAACAAAAACTGTATATAGAGCATACTGGCTACTTCTATACGAGCATATGCAACCGCTTTTTGTATCCTAGAGTTAGTTCTAGAAGAAGCTATGATGATATTTCTCAATCTTATAAACACCTTGCTGACTGTGGCATAGATTAAGAGAAAAAGACAGATGATATTCAATGCAAAAGAAGGGAGGGGATCTTCAACATGATTTTGCGACTTTGTTGCATCACACACATCAAAACAACCCTAACTCGAAAACACTTAATAGACATGCGCAGAAATATACAGAAAATGGACGGAGAACACCAAATACGACATCCAAACATCAACAACAAAAGACGTTAAACCAATAAGACAAATGGTCAATCGATGTCGACGTAGGGGGCGCTATCTGTAAAGTTAGTAGCGAGTTATACGGTTATCCGGATTACATGCACACAGACCTCCAAGTTTTCCCATTTCCCAGATGTGTCGAATAACGCACAATGGTTGTGTATTATAACCTCATCACCGTAAGATGAGCCCGTAGGGGCCCAAGCAATACATAGGTGAATACGTCAATGGATATAAAAAAGCAAAGGGCAAACGAAAAAGTTACGCTCTGCCGGCTGGAGCGAGCTCATACCTGTTATATGCCGAGTAGTCCGACCGACATTCAGAGATGACAAGTACTAGTATAAGGGGCACTGTCTCCTGTACCGACGTATCAATTTCACCAAATTTACCAGTTCAATGCATTTTGTTTATATTTTATTGAGGTCCAAATAATGAAAAGGATATGTCTAATCATGATATGTGTTTATAGGTCAATGTCCTACTAAATATTAACATCGCATAAAGAGATCCATTCGTTCTGCACCATGCATAGAATGCAACTATGATAATCAAAGATGAACACATAAAGGTATCGGTCTGGGAGTGGAAAGTCAAAACCATTCATAAACAGAAGGACGATCGCGACATCATCAACTACATGAAACCTTAATAATGTCGAAGGCTTCCAACTCTCTACCTTCTTGAAGAAAATTCCAAACCAATCTACATGCACCAGACACGTGTTTCGAATATTAAATTCTCATCAGTGATGCTTTCAGCGGAGCCACCAAAAATAATTTCAGTAGCGCCCTTTTTAATTCTTTGAAGTTAGATTTAACATTTACATTACAGAGAGTGCGCGGCTCCAAATTTCCTGTAGGGTCGATTCAGTAGCATATCCAAATAAAATCTATGTTCAAAATAGCATTGGAGGGATGGTGCTAAGATGTTAAACTCCTTTAATTTCGATGATATTTATGGGGGAAATGGCTAGTTTCCGTAATAGCAAAAAATTATATATGATGTCACATTGATAAAAGGCCAAAATAAAGCTTCTTTCGGGTGACAGAGCTGGAAAGAGGTAATTAATACACTTGACAAACATCTGGCCACGGGGAACGATTTTAACTGCACCACACCGTAACAACTTCACAAAACCTGAAGTGGACTCATTGGTACTGAAACAACTTCACAAACGGACAGTGACCAATTGGTATCAACTGCACAAAACCGAAAGTGATCAATTGGTATCAACTACACAAAACCTGAACTGACAATTGTTACATTCGTAAGACCTACGCAAAACCTATGATGACCAATGGTATCAACTTCACAAAACCAGATGCGACCAATTGGTAACAAGTAAACAAAACCTTTAAGTTAACAATTGGACAACAACAACTTACACAAGTGGCCAATTTTTAACAACTACATAAAACTTGTCTAAACTTCTCGAGAGAAGACAGGGCGCCGACCACCCTTGCTCTCTGAATCTCAGTCGGACTCATCAGCTGATCACATGCATGAGCTCGCTACAAAATTGAATATCTGTATTATAATTGTGTATGTCTTTAAACCATTGTATTAACAAAAGTTATAAGAAATGTATACATGTATACATACATATACAGGGGCAGAACACAAACGGTATTTGATTTGTCTTCTGTTTTATATATATTTACATATACATCTGTGTTTTTCTTGGGTCCCTGTGTCATGTTGTCTATTTGTACATGTATGTTCATCTCACAGTGAGGAGGTTATGCATTCTTCGAGACCTCTTGGTAATCGGAAAAGTGGGCTTGTTGTGCAAATGTTATCCGAACAACTACCCCGTCTGCTACTTGCGTGACAGATGGCCGTCCGAAGTCGGTATTGGTTGCAGATTGGTCTAGTTGGTTTATGTGTGTTTTTTTGTGTTTCATGATTCTATGATGTGAGTTGGTGTTCCTTGTTCCTTTTGCGTCTCTTTCTGTACATGTCTGTTCTGTGGTTTTGCATCAGGTATTTTGGTGTTTTCTGTGGGTGCTGCAGCGGAGTGTTGTTAGATGTGACTGGTAAAAAGAGCTATTTCTTACATCGATAATAAAAAGTGTTTATTTTCAGAGCTTCGCATGAGATCGAAGTACCTAATTGCATGGAATAAATTCAACCAGGCTGGGAAACTTGATTTATAACAAACTGAACGTGGCCTGTACGTTCTATGTAGCTTTAAGTATTAGGGTTGCATATGAGAAGGAAAAATACTATTCACCGACAGTGTTGTTATTCTATATCACTCCAATGACAAATATGGATATTAACCATATACATGTATACAGCACAAAATCGATAATTCAGAAAATCAGAAACCGAAAGCATACACAATCAGGATAAAACAGGAACCAAAGCAAACAAACAAAAACCTCCACCATACGAAAAGAAGCGAACTCCCGATATGGGAGGGAGACCCTGTGCCCAGGAAGAGTAAGCATCTCCTGCTTGCATGCAACACCCGCCGCTTCAATTCGGTAGAACTGTCACATCCGGTAACATACATTTTGGAAGATATAGAGTACAATCTTTGGTTGGATGGTTCAAATGGTCTATGACAGAATATCATCCACCATTCTGGAGAGTGGGACATCATAGTGTATGACGAGTTCCCCATATCGACCGAAGAACTTCCTCAGTGACGATTTTAGTCGGTCACAAATATATCCCTGACTGAGAAGCTTATCATATTATAATCTTCCTGCTGTACCCTTTCGATTGATATGAGGACAACCGTCTTGTTTGTTTTAATCAACCCGCGTAAGATGTATCGCACCCCTTATCAGTGTTATGTGACATCAGTCTGTGCACCGATCAGATGTGCATTATCCAAGATAACTTAACATACTATTCGTTTCATTTTTCTTATTCACGTGAATATGTACCACAACACTTCGTGTATACAGGGAAGAAGGTACAGTTTCGTTTCTTTTAGCATTTTCAATACACTTGTAAAGCTTTTTCTTTTTACTATTTATTCCCCCCTATTTTTTGGATCAAGGGGGCATATAGCGTCGTTACCATTCGACAGTCTGTTCGTCCTGTTGACCGTCTTTATGTCCGTTCGTCATTCCGCCCCGCTTTCAAGAAAGGGGGATCAGATTTTAAGTGGATGTTGTTGGCTTTTCATATTTTGCATGTGTGTATATCTTGAGATGAAGGATCTTTTGGTTCACAATTTGTTCCATAATGTGGAAATGTGTAAAATGTATGGAAAGCATGATACAGATATAACGTTTTATAAGAATTATGATTACGTCACAATTCTTTTACATCAGAAATTCGTTAGCATCATTTAAAAGCAGATTAATTTACAGCATGGCCCATACATGCATGTTTCGGATATTCAGCCTAGCTATTCAAATTTTACCTTAAAGCTGTTTTACAAGAAAGTTGCGACGACACCTACTTTCTTTTTATAGAGCGTATCTTTCCAAGCGACTTAACTCTGTAAAGCAAAAAGCAATAGCTCCCGGTCGCCGAGCATTTTTCTCTCATAGTCCCCGTGTGTTCAACCAATGAAATTCCAAGGATTTATTATTTGAGACACTAATTCAGGATATTGTGTAATGTTTGTCTGTATGCCAATTCGTCCTTAGGATGGATGTCAATTGCTGTCTTTTAAACGCGTTCACATTTTGTATGAAATTCGCCGATTAGAACGCAGACACTTTTATCATTTTGAAAGTCGACCATCCGCCTACAACATAGCGACATTCACATGAAGACGCCGTGCATTTACATGGCAATTTATTTACATGTTCACTTCAGCAAATTTCCTATGAATTCTAGCAATGTTGATATGCAAAGTATCAATAAACTCACTCAGAGAGCGATATGTTTGCGTTTTCTGCAATTCTTAGGGGACGACCATTTTATCTAGGGGGAGGGGGGTTGTCAGAATACCTATTTTCAACGCAGGGCCGGCTGGATTATTTATTTTCCAGTGACTCAAGGTCAGAATATTTATTTTCACCCTGTAACAATCCTGATAAGCAAAAAGCAAAAAAGAAAAACCAAACAAACAAACAAACCAAAAAAAACAAAAAAACAAAAACAAAACTAAAAAAAAAAAACAAAAACAAAACCAAAAAAAAAAAAAAAAAAGAAAAAAAAATTAACAAAAAAAAAAAAAAAGATTATAAATAAACAAGTATATATATGCACACACACACACACCCTGCTTATATCAACTAGTCAACCAAATATCATTATATGCCAATCAGTTATTCACAATATGCAAGACTTTTTTGGAACTTAAATAAGTCTATACACATATGAATGTACATGTATCACCTGCCTATTCTAAATTGAGTTTTTACAGCACATTGGGAGAGGGGTATGCCAAGAACGTTTTTGCCATGTCAAGTGCAAAAGTAGCCAAGTTGGTGTGTACTATACTTTAGACATTCCTATAAGATTTGAAACTTATCAAATATGCATTTTTTGTTTTATACTTGCAATTGTTAACTGTGTAAATGTATAAATAACGCTAGATATAAAATTTTGTGGAAGGGTGGCAAGCGCAGCGAGGCCGACATTTATTTTTTTGGTGTAAGGCGAGAGAAGCGAGTCTAGAAATTATGGTCTTGTTGCTAGCGTAGCAAGCTGAAATTTGTTTCAATGAGTGTCGAGCGAAGCGAGCTGAAAATATTTGGAATTTGAACATGTGAGGGCCAGAAAATTTATTTCTGCAACAAAGAGGGTCAGCTTATTTATTTTAAACATTTTCGGGGTCAGAATATTTATTTTCAAAAACTGCCCCCCTCTTTCGAGATTAAATGGTCATCCCCTTAGGTAATTGGGTGTTGTTGGTTAATAGGAGATGCTTACTGTTCCTTTAAATATATCATCTCCATTGAGATTTATTATTGCTCCGTTGAAAAATGTTATTCATTTCTACACTTCTTTGTCCATTGATTGTTCCTTTCGAATTTTGAAATCGATTTTGATACAGATGAGTAATATACTCTTGGATCGTTATGGGCGAAAGGTTGAATTATATTTTTGGTATACGATTTATTTTCAGCGCTGTATACTGATACACATATGACCCGAATATAGGAAACCATGCCATTTCAAGTCTGACACAATGATGAATAGTGGAAAACTTACCAAAAAAATCCAAAAACTAACAGCTTTAAAGAAAGAATGCCCTCAGGATCCATTTCAGTAATTAACTATAAAAGATTTTTTTTATATTATGGTGGCTGGTTTCGTTGTCATTCGCTCTCCTAGCTAGAATCGTCATTGGACTTTTCAACTATTTCAACTTTCAATCTGGAGATGATCAGAAACCTGAAAACTCAAAAGATGTTTCAAAAGATTCGAGTTTAACACCCAACCCAAGAACAGATGATGATTCAATCGATTCAAGTTTACTTCGCAGACCAAGACAACATGATATTTCAACAGATTCCAGTTTAGTACAAACAGCAAGAAGACGAGATATTTCAATAGATTCGAATATACTACACAGGTCAAACGGGAGAGATATGTCAATAGATAGAAGTATACAAGCTAGAATAAAAAGCGAAGATTTTTCAATAGATTCAGGTTCAAACGTTTGGAAAAAAAGACAAGATACTTTTATAGATTCAGGTTCAAGTGCTAGGCAAAGAAGACAAGATACCTCGATCGATTCGAGTCTATTATTCACCAATAAGAAGGGATACCTATGTCGAAAGTCCAATTAATAAACTAATGGACAAAATTTCATCACCCAGAGAAAATAAAACCTATGTGGACAGTCCGTTTAACAGGGTTGTTCGAAGGGTTGGACTGCCTCGTGGTTCAAAGGTGATTTCTTTAAAGGAGGACAAAAACAGAGTTGTACAGCAAGAGGTATATGTCGACAATGCTTTTAACAGAGCTATTGGCAGAGTAGGGCTACCTCGAAAATCTGTACCTATATCAAATAAGAGCAGAGCAAGAAATGACAAAGCAAAGTCTGCATCGTTTTTAAAACAGCACGGAGCGGCGAGTTCAACAACGAAACGTAGAGATCTAGATGGTGACTTACCCTGGTCTCTAATTGTAGCAGTTGTGATTTTGGTGGTGATTGTCGTTACATTTGTACCTTGGTATAACATATAAACCCATAGAACATATTTTATAGTATGCAAATGCACATGACGATAAAAATGTAAAAGTATGTAAATATATGGTTTTGATATAATGACATATATTGGGTCGAATGTTTTCATGTGCCATCTTCTGGCTTCTTTATCCTCATGCATGCATGTATATGTTTAATATATATTCCGTTCAAAATAGTTTAGAAACACTATGGTATTTCTCTTTACCTTCTAGTCACTATGTTATTTCTCTTTATCCCACCTCTGGCAAATTTCTTGCAATCTGATTGGTCGAGAAGAACCGAATATTATGTTGTATTATTTTACTTACATGATATTATTTTATTATCCTGCTTTCACTAAGACGCTTTACGATACTGACGTCACCGAAATGCTTTAAAATATGTTGAAGTTACATACAAAGCCAAAAGCCATCGGTTGGATAAATTCGTTATACAGTGTTTTACAGGGGGGATACAAAAAATATATAAGGTCGATGAAAAAAGTCGTATTGGGCTCGGCTTCGCCTCGCCTAATACAACTTTTTTCATCAACCCAATATATTTCTGTATCCCCCCTGTAAAACACTGTATAACTTATAATACCTTCTAGTCCCACCATTTCAGTAGAATGCAATTATTAGATAATCGATTTATTAAAAATTCCACAAATCAGACTTGGTAGTCAAGAGATATCCCTATCGGAATCTGTCTGTGATTTGTTAGAAATGTACCCTCAAGGAAACTACTGAGGATTTGCAAAAAAGTGATATTTTGCATTTGAACAATTTCTTATTGACCAATGACCAAAATGATCCCAAAACACCATAATCACGCAGGAGACACTTCATGTCGCAAAATTTAGGGGCAAAAAAACTTGCTTAAAAATTAGGGCTTGGATCCGAAAATTTGTATAAAATTGCTGAAATTGCAAAAACGGACACATTTTTCAAAATTCTACAGGTTTCTTGGAAGGACAATTACATTCAAATGGATCCCATATTTCTGTTTAGTTATGTCTTGACTTTATACTGTGATAAGTGAAATGTTTATATTTTTCTTACACTTCACAATATTTGAATGATAACATAGCATCTGTTGGCTAATGGTAGTGTGATTCTATACATTAGTATATGTAAAAGTGGACACAGCGTACTGTTGTGGGGTTCTTTTGTACTTTGTTGTAGAATAAAAAAAAGTTATGAAGATCGTGTTTAAGTCCGGAACATATCTTACACGACGAGGGTTAAGTACTCGACGTGCATGTCTGGTCCATGATGAGAATTTATCTGTTTTGAAATGATGCTATTTGAAGACGTTTAACAACTGCTGTGGTCTCTATATAATACTAGTGCATTCATTTATGAATTTCGGATTTTTGCAAAACTTGTTACTTCCGCAATTGTATTTCGATTCAATGTTGCCACCTACATTAAATATTTAAATTTCTTATTCTTTTTTGTATAATGGTCATCATATATGGGGTCTTACAATCAGTGCATATCATGTGTTGTCTCGCTGTGAAGATTGCATCATACAGTCTGGACCACTGGATCTCGGCGCAAACAACCCTCAATTATGTACTTTCACTTTCTTTGAAATAAAGATAAGAGAAGGAGGTTGCGATTGTAGATCCATGACATCGAACTCCTGTGGTCTGGACTGAAAACTCAGCATTCATTGTGTATATAGGCTTCAATAGGTTATGTATTTTTTTGTTTGTGTAGGCTACATTATTCAGTCATATTTCAAATCTAATATATTTAATCATACCAACTACATGTAAAACATATAACCGTGTACTGTTTTTCAAATATAATGTGAAATGATTGATTAAGAGAGGTGAAATAGCATCATGTAAAGTAAACACTAGATCTTTCTAAAGACAACAGATTTGTTTGTCTAAGAGTAGAAAAAATGTTCAAAGGAATTTGTGAGTGAAGTGAAATATTAAAGCCCTATGCCTCACAAGTCTTAAGATATAGTCGATTAATATTTTTTGGAATGACCGTCAAAGGCCATGGTCAAGGTAACTAGGTTAAAATTACTTTTTTTCTTATGAAATTTATGTCTTGTTAAAAAGAATCTACAAGTGAGAGATTGAATATGCGTCATCTATTGTTCAAGAGATATAGCCATGGTTACTGTGTTTGAAAAGTAGGTCAAACTTCAAGATCAAGATCACTAAGTCAAACGTCAAAGGTCTTGTCACAGACAATTCATTTGTGAACTATAAAAGCCCCACCCCTCAAGGCTAAAGAGATTTACCAAAGGTTTTCAGTAGGTCACTAGTTCAAAATTGAGGCAAAAATTAAATAGCGCACTGAACAGTATTAATTTCATCAAGGTCCATCAACATGTAATATAATTTCTCAATACTCGTGATCATTCTGTCCCTATTTACTCAAAGGAAATTTGTATTTTCTATTTCAAGATCATTGGTCAAGATCAAAATATATTGCAGACTTTAAAAAAGCAGTAGGTAAACAAAAATGTTGACGCAGTTTGCCATTTTGTACTTTGTAGACTGTATTTTTCAAATTGATCAATTAGTTCTATACTCAGACAGTCCGTTTGTCGTATCAATAAATATTTATATTTTATTATTTATAAATAATTAATTAATTAGATTAATTAATTAAACAATGAATTAATTAAATAATTAATTAATTAGATAAATAAATAATTAATTAATTAAATAATTAATAATTTAAATAATTATTTTTAAATTAACAATTAATTAATTAATTAGTTAATAATTTAAATACTTATTTTTTAAAATAATTAAGAACTTAGCATTTCAATCTATCATGGAATATGCGTTTTCGTATAGGGTTATGGATAATATGCTTTTCTCCACCCCATTATTTTCGAATAAAATAATGTTGAAGGGTTCCAACTCTCAACCTTCTTGAAGAAAATTCCAAACCAACTTAAATGCACCAGACACGTGTTTCGAATATTAAATTCTCATCAGTGATGCTTTCAGCGGAGCCACCAAAAATAATTTCAGTAGCGCCCTCTTTAATTTTTTGAAGTTAGATTTTTACATTTACATTACAGAGCGCGCGGCTCCAAATTTCCTGAAGGGTCGATTCAGTAGCATATTCAAATAAAATCTACGTTCAAAATAGCATTGGAGGGATGGTGCCAAGATGTTAAACTCCTTTAATTGCGATGATATTTATCGGTGAAATGGCTAGTTTCCGAAATATATATGATGTAAGATTGATAAAAGGCCAAAACAAAAAGGACTCTGCACTCTGCACCCACTCCCCCCTTCCCTTTTTTCTCTTCCCCCCTTCCCTCCCCCTTTTTCTCAAAATAGTGTCGAGAAGAAAGTTATGATTTACAATTCATTATTCCTATAGATAGTGATGTCCTTCAAGAGGCCAACAACTATATGCAACTTGTTTAAGCCTCTCTAGAGCAGACAGGGTCCCAACCACCTGTTCTCTCTGAATCTCAGTTGGACTCCTCGGATCGCTACAAAATTAAATATCCGTATTATAACTTCATATGTCTTAACAAAGGTTATAAGAAATAAAGTACATATAAATATACAGGCGGCAGAGCACAGACTGTATTTCGTATTCCTTCTGTTTTTATATACATTTAAATATATATATCTGTGTGTTTCATTGACCCCTGTGTCATGCTGTTTGTTTGTTTGTATGTTAATCTAACAATGAAGAGGTTAATTAATACCACAATTATGCATTCTTCGAGACCTCTTGGTAATCAGAAGAGTGGACTGGTTGTGCACACTTTATCCGTCTGCTGTTTGCGAGGTAGATTGCCGTCCTAAGTCGGTGCCGGTTGCAGATTGGTCTCGTTGGTTTATGTGTGGTCTGTTGTGTTTCATGATTCTTTTATGTGAGTCGGTGTTTCTTGTTCCTTTTGCGTCTCTTTTTGTGCGTGTCTGCTCAGTGTTTTTTTTTTTGGGGGGGGGGGGGGCATTGGGAGTTTTTGGGTTTTGCTGTGGGTGCTGCAGTCGAATGTTGTAAGATATGAATGACAAATATGGATAATGACCATATCCCTGTTTACAGTACAAAATCGATAATTCAGAAAATCAGAAACCGAGGCATACGAAATCAGGATAAAACAGGAACAAAAGCAAACAAACAAAAACCTCCACCATATGAAAAGAAGCGAACTCCCGATATGAGAGTGAGACCAGGTGCCCAGGAAGAGTAAGCATCTCCTGCTTGCATGCAACACCCGCCGCTTCAATTCGGTAGAACTGTCACATTCGGTAACTTCCATTTCGGAAGACATAGAGTACAATCTTGGGTTGGATGGTTCAAATGGTCTACGACAGAATATCACCAATCATTCTGGAGAGTGGGACATCATAGTGTATGACGAGTTCCCCATATCGACCGTAGAACTTCCTCAGTGACGATGTTAGTCGGTCACAAGCATATCCCTGACTGAGAAGCTTATCTGAAAGACGCCTAGCTCTCAGAACAAAATCCGTATATTTCGTACTTGCTCTGGCATAGCGTATCAACTGAGATATGAACACGCCATAAGCAGGCGATGAAGGAATGTTGCTACTCAGAAAAGGAAAGTTTGTAATGCTGAAATTGAAGTCGTCACGTTTGTCATAGAGTGAGGTGTTCATGTGACCATCAGTGTCGTAGGACAACATTATGTCCAAATAGGATGCTGAATTATTTGTCTCTGTAGTTTCTTTGACCTCAAGCTCTGAAGGATAGATACTGCTCAGGAAATCCGCAAATTTTGGATTATTGATGGACAACACATCGTCTATGTATCTGTAAGTGAAGTTGAAGTCAGAAGCTAAGTATCTTTTCCCTTCAGAGACCAGAGATTGAATAAATTCAGCTTCGTACGAGTAAAGAAAAATGTCGGCAAGGAGTGGGGCACAATTGGTCCCCATTGGAATTCCGACAATTTGCTGGAAGACCTTTCCTCCAAACACCACAAAAATGTTGTCGATCAAAAAGTTTAACATCTGAATAATATCTGTTTCAGTGTACTTATTTTCAGAATCGGACTTTTCTTTTACAAAGTAGGTTTTGTCATAGTTCACAACAATAAATTTGTATTTGCGATTACCGTTCTTACTTGTAAACGCATTACTTATAATTTTTGCGAGTCTGTCTTTCAATTTAGAATGTGGAATTGTAGTGTAAAGTGTCGAAAAATCAAAGGCTTTGATCGAATGAACTTTACTAAAATGAGTGGATTTCAGATGTTCTAAAAGTTCCTTCGAATTCTTTAAAATCCACATCTGGTTGATACCACTGCGAGAATATACTGTCGAACAATATTTTTGAAGCCCAGATTGTGATAGGTATCAAGAGCTATTTCTTACATGGATATTAAAAGTGTATGTTTCGAGAGACTCACTCGAGATAAAAATGACTAATTGCATAAAATGTGATTAAACTGAACCAGGCTAGGAAACTTGATTGATAACAAACTGAACTTTGCCTATAAATATGGAATTTATCCCATCCTATCTTTCTATGTTGGTTTAAGTATGTGGATTGCATATGGGAACCCTTTGAAACAATGTTGGGAACGCCGTCTTGTATGTTTTAACCAATGCACGTAAAATGTATTGCACCCCTTTTCAGTGTTAAATAACATCAGTCTGCACACTGCTCAAATGTGTATTATCCAACTATTCGTTTCATTTTCTTTTCTCAAGTGAATATGTACCTGCTGAAGCGTATACAACATTTCGTGTTTACAGGGAAGAAGGTACAAATTGTTTCTTTTTACATTTTCAATACACCTTTAAAGTTCTTTCTTTTTCATATTTATACCCCCGGTCTTTGGATCAAAGGGGTATATAGCATTTGTGCCATTCGACAGTCTGTCTGCTGGTCCGTTTGTCCATCCGTCATTCCGCTTTCAATAAAATAGTATCAAACATTAAGTAGAGGTTGTTGTTTTTTTTAATTTTGCATGCGTATTTATCTTTGCATGAAGCATCTGTTGGTACCAATTTTGTTCTATAATATGACCATACGTTTATGACGACTTCATCGTTACAGCCAGATGGCTTGCAAGTATGCTATTCGTTGAGGGTAATTTCATACAATGGCTGAAATCATTATTGAGGAAGTTCTACAGTCGATACAGTATCTAGGTGCGTCATTGGTCGCGATTTAGGACCATTCTTGCGCATCTCCTTTTCTAGCACTCATCTAGGTACAATTACATAGCAATTTCAATTTATTATGGCTAATGTATCATTTCTATCTCTTCCAAAGACCGATTTATTTCATATCTTTAAGGGAATATGTTTGAAAATTCGATCGAAACTGAATTAATTATGCGTATAGTAAGAGGGTGCTTCACGGTAATTTCTATAAACATTGATCTGGAGGTACTCTTTTGAACAGTTCGGATTTCTCTTATGTTAGAAATAACCAACGAATTGCATTTTATGTATAGGATATTTTTGATTTAAACTATTTTATAAGGTAGAGTAGCTGATGGGTCCTAAAAAATAATAAATTGTTTAAATTCCACCCAAATTCAGGCCAATGCTACCGCGCTGATACTTTTTAAAGAAAACCACAAAATGGTACTATTCATGAACGTTTGTACTCTCTTATTTCAACACGGACGTATACTTTTTATTCAATATATTGAAAAGTCTTCCTCATGAGCACATATTATTATGTGTTTGAAAAAAATCGTTGATAAAAAGTATATCTAATATTTTGACCTAAACTTAGATGATTTTAGTATTTTTTTTTTGTGTAAAATCGAGAAAAAATCTAAATGTTCTGCAAATTTGGTACCTATGGTGAAACTTTACAAAGTCACATTTTATACAAAGTTTCTAACCTGTCTTTTGTATGTTAACAAAGAATAGTAAAATTTAAATGAAATGAGTGCATTTTAGTGCTTTTTGTATTCTGTTATAAATGTGTTATTTAAAGCAACAAATTTCCTTCATTTTTGACCCTGTTTTCCAAATAAGCAAAAGTCTTTATTTTCATCACTGGTCTATTGATATTTCTTCATAAATTGATTAATTGACATTGATCTTATGATTTAATATGGTTTTCATAAAATCGTTTAAATCTTATCAAAATATCTTGAAATTTCAAAATAGTGGATCCTGTAGCATCATACCCCACCCATCCTACTACGTCTTTAGGTAATATTACATTCTACTACGTCTTTAGGTAATATTATATTACTTAGAATGAGGATCACTGGCGAGGGTTGAGTACACGCTGGTCCATGCTGAAAATTTATCTGTTCTAAAATTATGCTATTGAATTTGAACGCTTAACATTCCTTAGTTCAGAAACGACATGCCTTAAGATCCTTCTTTCCAGAATGATCTGTGACCCCCTGTATTGCGATGGAATGGCTGTCAACATCATTATTCAATCAACTTACATTTTTTTTACAGATTATGTCGTCAAAATGTAATTCGAGACAATAACCGAAATTTACAAGTGTTCATTTGGACTGTTTCGACGAGTGTTGCATGTAAAAAGGGGAGGGGACGCTGACTGTCCCCAAGCACATTGTCTCACATCGGATTATTATTTATCCCAGGATTCGCAACTGTTCCAATTGAAATTCTAATGCTTTTGCCTTATTTTCTCGACTTTAAGACTGAATAACTGATGGATACTTATTCGATGTTTATCACTATATCTCTTGAATTGATAGGGGTTTGGGTTGGTCAATGTATTTCATATAAACATGTCAAATCATGATTTTTTAAAATGTGTTTGCTCATTGGCCTTACTATTCTTTAATTCTAAACTTGGTCATAGGTTTTGAATGGTACAATGTAAGTGACATGACTTCTATATTATGTACATGCATTACTTTTGCAATAACCTTGTCATAAGTATCAAAGCTGAACCCTGTGACCTTGACTTATGATTTTGACCTTCTGTTTGGGTTTTATATTCTCAAAGATGCCACCCAGGGAAGGGTTATATTTCACAAACATAGAACTTTTTGTTTACTTCTGTGCACTATAGTCGTTTACAATTATTCCTAGGGTGAAAGTCACACACTTAAATAGCTTTAATCTGTCATTTACACTTAATGGTTTTTATATGTTATATAATGTTGAGACAATTCTGTGTTTATGATGCCTCTCTATTCATGGAAAAATGAATGAATCGAGGCATACCTTCGAAATTCGAGTTACTTCCCATTTGTGCAGGTATCTGATGTAAATCAATCATGATTCATGATGTCATCAAATTTTATGGGAACCTGTGTAAAAATTATGGACAGCATGAATTTGAAGACGTTTAATATGCTACAGATATAACGTTCAATAAGAATTTTGATTACGTCACAATTCTTTTATGTCAGATACCGTCAAAAATGGAACTTAAGCCTACTGAATTGAAAAGACGGAATCACAATGGTAATTACTATCATGTGAAAGACGCATTGCTTAGGTAAACTCCGTGTGGACAATATTCTCCCCATCACAAGATTTATTATCTTCTTCAACACGAGATGCGCAAGTTATATTTGTTGTCTAAATCAGGGTATTTTGTAATGTTTGTCTGTACGCCCATTGGTCGTTAGGATGGATGTCAGTTGCTGTCCTTTTTACTCATCCATATTTGTATGAAATTTGCTAATTAGAACACAGACACTTTTATCATTTTGACAGACGATATTGACGTTGCGATATTTACACGACAACGCCATGCATATCGTATACATGACAATCTACTAATACATGTAAATTCACTTCAGCGATTTTCCTATAAATATTTACTTAGTGGCACTATTTACCTTCTTAAAGCAATACCATGAGAAAATAGTACCCACACAAATGGGCATTAATGGTTTTAGTGTATCACATGACAGTAGTATCAAATTAATGAATTGTAATTTAATTGAGATATAAAAGAAAATTGTCCTTTATTTCGCACCACTTAGCTTATTGCTATTTACATTCATGCATTGATACTTGCTGAGGAACGCAATTGTCTACCGGACACTATTCTTTCATAGTCCCCGAGTGCTTAACCAATGGAATTCCGAGAATTTATCATGTGATGCACTAAATGTTGATATGCAAAAATCGATTTACTCACTTAGAGAGCAACATGTTCGCATTTTTGCACTGCTCATGTGATTGGTGATGTTAGCAAGCAGGAGATTCTTACTCTCCCCATTCATTTGATACCATCGCCATTGAGGATTCACTTGTGCCACATTGCAAAATGCTCAACCTCTTTTGCACATTGATCGTTCCTTTTGCATTTTGATATCGGTTGTGTGATCGACTTTTACTCACTTAGATACAGAGTTTTATGTATAATGTTATATACACACAGGCAATGTTCGTCAAAGGTCAGACCTATATCATGATACATAAATTTCAAATATTTTTTTATCAAACCAGCAATTTTGCACTAAAAACAATTTCACTGTTGCTTAACTTTTGTCTGTGTGAACATATCTTATGCCTGGAAAAGTTTCGGTGAAAATTGAATAATATGTTTTCGTTGTATTCAATCTTTATTTTAAAAAGTGATAGAAGATATCCTGATTTATTTTCAGCGCTGATATGAACCAAATATAGGAAACTATGCCATTTCAAATCTGATACAATGAATGAATGGTGGAATCCAAAACCTAAAAGCTTAAAAGGAAAGTATGCCATCAGGATCTATTTCAGTACTTCACCAAATAAGAAGTTCATTTTTCGTTACTGTGTTGCTTTTGTCATCATGGTGGCTTATTTCGTTGACATTCGCTCTCCTTGCTGGAATCTTAATTGGACTTTTAAATCATTTTAACTTTCAATCTGGAGATGATCAGAAACCTCAAGACTCAAAAAACATTTCAAAATATCCCAGATTACCAACTAACTCAAGAACAAATTTTAAGATGTTTCAACAGATTCACGTTTACTTCGCAGACCAAGTGGACATGATATTTCAACAGATTCACGTTTAATTCGCAGACCAAGTGGACATGATATTTCAACAGATTCACGTTTACTTCGCAGACCAAGGGGACATGATATTTCAACAGATTCCAGATTACTACCAACAGCAAGAAGACAAGATATTTCAATAATTTCGAATATACTACACATGTCAGATGGGAGAGACATTTCAACATATGCAAGTCTACAAGCTAGAACAAAAAGCCAGGATATTTCGATAGATATATGTTCAAACGTTAGGCAAAGAAGACAAGATAATTCAATAGATTCGCGTTTATCACCCTCACCAATAGGAAGAGATGCCAATATCGACAGTCTATTCAACAGATTAATTAGCAGAATTTTATCACCTAGAGAAAAGAAGACCTATGTGGATAGTCCATTTAACAGGATTGTTCGAAGAGTTGGACTGCCTCATGGTTCAAAGGTAATTTCTTTAAAGGAGGACGAAAACAGAGTTATACAACAAGAGGTATATGTCGACAATGCTTTGAACAGAATTCTTGGCAGAGTGGGGCTACCTAAAAAATCTGTACCTTTATCAAAAAATGACAAAGCAAAGTCTGCAGCGTTTTTTCAAAAGCACTGAGCGGTGAGTTCAACAACAAAACTTAGAGATCTAGAAGATGACTTACCCTGGTCTGTAATTGTAGCAGTTGTGATTTTGATGGTGATTGTCGTTGCCTTAGTATAACTTGTAAATCTACAGCTTCAATATTTCGCACGCCTCACACGTTGTTCCTACTCGGTTATTTTAGTGTGTGAGACACACTTAAATAACTGAGTAGGAACAACGTGTCAGACGGGAGAAATATTGAACCTAGTAAATCCATATAACAAACTATATAGTATGTCAATGCATATGACGATAAAATGTATAATTATGTAATTAATTGCTTTGAAATACATGTTATCATATTAATTTGATAGAGTATTTTCATATGATAACCTCATGCATATATCATTTTGTATATGCACGTGAAAGTGAACACAGTGTACATTCAAATTCATATAAAAGTTGGGAATGTCTGAAACTGTGCTGGTATCTTTTTTACGAAGCATAGTTTCGATTGAAGGCGGAAAGTACTGCTTTAATAAAATGTAAAATGATTGATTGAGAGTTTGAGCATTATGTAAAGTAAACCATGAATCCTACTAGATGTCAATTTTGTCCATCGAAAGATATAAATATTGTTCAAAGGAACTTGTGAGTGAAGAGTTATATCAAAGCCCTGTACCTCACAAGTCTAAAGATAAAGTCGATTCATATTTTTGGAATGTAGGTTCAAGGAAGGTCAAGATAACAAGGTTAAAATCATTTTTTTAATGAAAACTAGGTCTTGTCAAATAGAATCTAATCTAATAGAATTGAGATATGGAATCTGTGTCATTTATGGTTACTGTGTTTGAAAAGTAGGTCAAACTTCAAGGTCAAGATCACTAGGTCAAAGTTCTGGTCACAGACTATTCATATGTGACCTTTAAAAGCTCTACCCCTCAAGGTTCAAGAGATTTACCAAAGGGTTTTGATAGTTTTAAGGAGGTCTAACTTCAAGGTCACTAGTTCAAATGTTAAACGTATTCAAAATCAATAGCATCATTTAAGACGCCCAGATAAATTTGCAGCATGGACCAGACGTTTCAGGTACTTAACCCTCGTCATTGGTCCTCAGTCTAAACAATGTAATATGGCCAAAAAGTGAAAATTATTATGTCCAAAAATGTACCGTAAGACGTAGCAGAATGGGTGGGATATGATGCTACAGGACCCACATTTTAGAAATTTCAAGAAATTTTGTAACAAAAAATCTAATGCGTTTAAGAGACAGACGATTGCGGCAAAAAAAAAAAGTTAGGGCAAAAAAATTGGAAATAGCATACAGTATTTATTTCATCATGGTCAGTTATCATGTGATGTATTTTGTTAATACTCGTGATCGTTTTGTCCCTATTGACTCAAGGGAAATCTGTATTTTCTATCTCAAGATCATAGGTCAAGGACAGTTCATTGCGGACTTAAAAGCAAACTGAAGGTAAACAACAATGTTGACGCTATTTGCCATAGGTACTTTGAGGACTTTTTTTGTAATCTGTCCAAATAGCTTCAAAAAATTATATACTCAGACATTTCTCCTTTTTGTATCAATAAACATTTATATTTAAAGAATTAACAGCATTAATTCCATTATGGAATATGCGTTGTCATGTATAGGGTTGTCTAGATAATATACATCTCTCCCATTATTTTCAACTAAAATGACTCTGCAGACTGTTCCCATCCCTTCCCGTCCCTGTTTTCCCCAAAATACAAACATGTAGTATCGAGAATCACAAGAGAAATTAAAATTTTGAAAAAAAAACATAGTAACTGACAATATGTACAGCATAATTATTTTAAATTCAAAGTTAAAAATAAAAAAAGGAATAGGATTTCTTCCAGTGGTTAAATTACCACCAACCTTTTCCCCTACCAATTTTTTTTTTCTATCGACTGCGTATTAACGAGGCTTTAGCCTTCATTGCATGGAAAGAGGGGTAACTCTAATTTCCTTTGCATCAAATACAAAATGTAGATCTACATATACTGAGGATTATCAAATCATAGATTTGGATTTTGTCATAATTACATGGAAATTTTAAACACAAAACTCAAAAAAATAATAATAATGATAATAAAATGGTGAATCTGTTATATCGGTTAATGAAGGAGTCATAGGTGATTCAGAGCTTGGACATAACAAACGATGAGAAATGGTACAGAAATGGCAACGTATCGATTATTTATAATGCGTCAGTGCTTAGTTTGTCATCATACAGAGAGAGAGGTAATATACCACAAGGTACACATGGATAAAGGTATTAAACATGTTCTTTCTGTTGATGAATTCAAAGAATGCAAATAGTTATTGCACTCGGTGATCCATAATTGCAAAGAGATAGGAGTAGTGTAAAAAGCCCCGACAGCTTCTTGCACTACTACATTTGTAATAGGGGAAAGACAGCAAAAAGTTACGATGCAAGAAAAAAAAGTTGGTATGAACAATTCAAATACTAGACTTAGTAGAAAATAGACAAATTAATTAATATGTAGGATTTCGACTCTGTAACATACGTACCCTATTCATACATCCAAACGCAAAACAATTAAGGCAGATAGAAAAAGATCTTTTTTTGGAGGGGGATATGAATTCATATGCTAATATAATGCAAATTTTTGTATGTTCTTTACATACAACTTTCACATGTTTAAAGTTATATTATCATAATACCAAACAGCAAAAACAAAGAAAAATGAGTAGACTAAGTGTTATTTGATCATGGAATTTGAAGAAAGGTATTATTACATGTAGCAATCGTATAACTAGGGTTCCAGAAGGGGGAGGGGGTGATATTTAATGAAACTTTCGTAGGAATGGATGGAGGGATTTTTCAGCAAGATATTCCATTAATTTGCATATGATTTTCAAACTCTTAAGGCAAACATCTTACATGTTAATGAAAGCCACATGTGGTCTTATTTAAATGATCCAGCGAGTAGACTTCGAAATCTATGATAAAGAAAGATAAGATTGATAAAAACCTACCTTGTTCTGTATCTATATTATAGTAGGAGATATATTCCATATTAAATGTAAGCACTAAATTCGATAAGAATTTCAGTCTAGATTTCAAAGTGTCTCTTCTAATACACAAGAAAACGGACAATGAAATTTGTCAGAAATTATTGTATTTAAGTATAGAATGAGATATCATAATTAAAGATTCTATTACGTATCAGATTTTGTAAACAGCATGATTCAGTGATTCTAGGACTATATCTGGCGCCCTGCCACGCTCAGTCTGTACGATCATGCCATATTTGTCACCTTGTAAGATAGATTAGGAATATAATTGAGTGAATCATGTATTTGACTCAGCCATAGCACAACTTTTTTTTGAAAAATAAACTTGTTTTAGGAGCTTTACTGAATTAAAAAAAAACCTGTATTTATCTCTCTTTGATCGTTTTTTCGCGCATGTATTATAAAAAGAATGATATCGCAGAAATAAAAATACAATTTTTACATAAAAATAATTGAATAGGTATTATAGATGCAATTCCTAGGATGCTACATGAAGAATACAATATTTAGCGACAATTTGCAGTGAGGAAAGTATGTACGTGCTCATGGACGCACGTTTTACATTAGGGGACGACAATGTGATTCTGAGGGGGAAGGGGGAGCCTGGCAATTTTTTTCGGGACAGATTATCTATTTTCAACGCAGAGATAGCCTGGTTATTTATTTTCCAGTAATTCCAGTAACTCGAGATCAGAATATTTATTTTCAACCTCTAACAAATCCTGATAAGGAAAAATAGAAATAGAATACGAAATAAAAAACCGGCAAGACACACAAACAGAATTTCATGTACTTCGCTTGAACTAAATTCATTCAATTATTAAGGGACTGCAAGGCTTTTTTGGCGTTACAATCTCTATGCATATGCTTGGTATTTGTATAACCTGCAGAGGCTAAGTCGAGTTTCGCAGCACTTGAGGAGAGATGTATGCCCAGAAGACTTGAACAGCAGGATATTTGTTTAAATGAAAACGCATATATCTATCAATTTTTAAAAATAAAAATTTATTTACAGAATAAAATAGTTTAAATGCAAATATCAGTGAAGGGCGAGCGGAGTCAGTCCTAAAAAAAATAAAGTGCTAGGCGGGCGAAGCGAGCCAAAAAGTTTTGTCCTTATGTCCTAGCAAAGCAAGCTGAAAATTGTTTTAGTGTATGGAGAGCGAAGCGAGCCGAAACATTTTGAATATTAGGAAAGGGGGGGGGGGCGGCAGAATATTTATTTTCTGCTACCTTGAGGGTCAGATTATTTATTCTCAACATTTTTTGGGTCAGAATATTTATTTCTAAAAAATGCCCGCCTCCAAGGATCAAAGTCTCGAATTGAAATACTCCAAAATGTACACTTTTCACCTAATAGAAAGCGCCAAACAAAGACTTAAGTAAAGTGCAAATAATTAAAAAGAAGAAGATAAATAAAATGTAATCTACGACATGTATTGTCAAAGATGAAAGTCTTTGAAATGAAAGTACATGTATGGTACTCTGATGCGAAAAATGTCCATACATTTGTATTATTTTCCGGGAATGCAATGCACAGTAAGTCCATTTATCGTACGTACATGTAATGCACATTATCAGTTTGGGGAATTCGCTCTACAGTCGCACGGCAGCTTACTCCCAAATAGGTGCATATAATATATATAAAGTCGGAAAACTCCGTACGGCGGCTTCACCTAGCATACAAAGCAGACCGCTCATACTGCAACGCTATTGTGATAACCCTAAAAATAGTTGTTCTGATGGTCCACGTTGCAAATTTATCTGTTCTTAAATGATGCTATTCTGGTCCACATTGCCAATTTATCTGTTCTTAAATGATGCTATACAGTTTGAAGACGTTTACTGAATATGGCCTGCTCAGCATACCGACATTATATATAATATCTGCACCTATATGGGAGTCCGCTGGTCGATAAAGGACAGGGTCCTCTGCATCGGATAAGGCCAAGTGCAATGGAATTCAAACAACAACGAATTCTTCACTTTCGGTCAGTTCTTAGCAGGCCGTATTCATATGGACGTCATGGGAAGAACTCTTTTCAGGGTTGTCACCGTGGTGTTGCGGTATGAGCGGTCTGCTTTGTATGCTAGATGAAGTCGCCGTACGGAGTTTACTTACTTTATTAACGCCGGCGATTTTATTTTTGAGTCTGGCGTTTCAGCCCATGGCCTTGAAGTCAAATCCAAAATGGACAATTGAAGACTCATCGCGTTCGTGAAAATAGTTTTATTTGGTGATTCACTCGGTATAGACAGCTATATAACTCGGTATGTTAAGTGAACGAAGGGAAAACTAACATTATTTCACAAAATGTATAATAAAAATGCACCAGACTACTTAGCAGACACACTTGAGACATACAGACAGAACAGACTTTACAATCTACGAAGCGACACCGACCTTACTCTTCCTAACTTCAGACTACAGTTGACGCGATGCTCTTTTTTCCCTCAACAAATATTCATTGGAATACTCTTAACTCTGACAACCGCCAAACGCCATCCCAAACCGAATTTGAAAATATCCATAAATATCATTCAGAATCAGCAAAATTACCTAATTACCTTCTATATGGTGAAAGAAAGCTTAACATATTACATACCAGCATTCAATGTCTCAGCAGCATTCTAAACGCTGATCTCTTTCGCGTGAATATAATTAATTCCCCTTTCTGTCAATGCGGAAACACGAATGAATGTCAAAATTTCAAACAACAAAGAACAAAATGATTTCAATCATTCAGAGACATCGCTCCAATAACTTTACCAAAATCACTATTTGGTGATTTAGAGAAAACCGATAGAGAAAACGAGAAAATCATACATTCAGCACAGATGACAAATATGGATAATGACCATATCACTGTATACAGCATAAAATCGATAATTCAGAAAATCTTGGTTGGATGGTTCAAATGGTCAATGACAGAATATCATCCACCATTCTGGAGAGTGGGACATCATAGTGTATGACGAGTTCCCCATATCGACCGTAGAACTTCCTCAGTGACGATGTTAGTCGGTTACAAACATATACCTGACTGAGAAGCTTATCTGAATGACGCCTAGCTCTAAGAACAAAATCCGTATATTTGGTACTTATTCTGGCATGGCGTATCAACTGAGATATGAACACGCCATAAGCAGGCATTGAAGGGATGTTGCTACTCAGAAAAGAAAAGTTTGTAATTCTGAAATTGAAGTCATCACGTTTGTCATAGAGTGAGGTGTTCATGTGACAATCAATGTCGTAGGATAGCATTTTGTCAACATAGGATGCGGAATTATTTGTCTCTGTAGTTTCTTTGACTTCAAGAACTGCTCAGGTAATCCGCGAATTTTGGATTATTGATTAACAACACATCGTCTATGTATCTGTAAGTGAAGTTGAAGTCAGAAGCTTAGTGTCTTTTCCCTTCAGAGACGAAAGATTGAATGAATTCAGCTTCGGATGAGTACAGGAAAATGTCGGCAAGGAGTGGGGCACAATTGGTCCCCATTGGAATTCCGACAATTTGCTGGAAGACCTTTCCTCCAAACACCACGAAAAAGTTGTCGATCGGAAGGTTTAACATCTGAATACTATCTGTTTCAGTGTACTCATTTTCAGAATCGGACTTTTCTTTTACAAAGTAGGTCTGTCATAGTTAACAACGATAAATTTTTATTTGCGATTACCGTTTTTACTTGTAAATGCATTACTTATGATTTTTGCTTTTTTTCTTTCAATTTAAAATGTGGAATTGTACTGTAAAGTGTAGAAAAATCAAAGGCTTTGATCAAATGGACTCTACTAAAATGAGTGGATTTCAGATGTTCTAAAAGTTCCTTCGAATTCTTTAAAATCCACATCTGGTTGATACCACTGCGAGAATATACTATCGAACAATATTTTTTAAGCCCAGATTTGATTTCAGGTCAAACTTTGGTGAGTAAGATCGATGCAGATTTGGTAGAACATTTTGAGGAACCAGCGATGAAACGTTGTTTGTACGGATTCTTTTACATTTCAGATACGCAGTATAAGTATGGTAAATCTAAATCTAAATTGAGCTGATTTGTGGTTATTTATTTTTTTCAGAGGCAGAAAGGTTTATTAGGGTGTAAGTTGGATTTCAAGGTGTCGAATCTAAACCCAACTCTATAACTAGACTGTAGAAATAGTACTTATTGCAAATAAATGTGTAAGTATTTGAGGCTTTGTCCGCTGGTGTGATGACGTAATGTTCTTGGAGGTAGGTAAGCTCTGTGATAACATCAGGGTCTTTAAATATAGACTCTTATCTGGTGTTCACGGTTAATTTTAATCGGTTAATTCTAGATAAAAGTAACCCTCTGTTGGATTTTATCCATTCGGAAAGGGAGTCGAGCAGCACATCCTCTTTCTTTGCCCAATGCCTTGCATATTCCTCACAAGAGTCCATGATAATTTTGACATTTTGGTTCCATGTAAAGGACATGCTTTCTCTGTATTTTGGACCTGTTTTTGAAATTTCTCTCAACTTGTCGTTCTTGACTATACTAAGGTAATAACGTGTCCACAAGGAGATTAGTTGAAATCCAACGAAGGACATGACCAAGGACGTGGATGCAGTGAGGGATTACTTAAATTAATACACTACAGGAATCGTTTTTAACTGTTAATCTTAGATGCAACTGTTGGTGTGTAGCTATAGGAAATACAAGGAGTTTTTTTTCTTTTGAAATATGGTGGGATTTTTTTGTGACAATTAGACCAAGATTCAAAACCTTTGTTTGAAAATCTTACTTTAATGAAAGGACGGTTTGTTTTCTTCTATGATTTATCAGATCTAACTGCTTGAAATAAACGAAAGGTAGAAATGTTCAAGATGACTCCTTGTTAAGTCTGTATTTTTGGGAACGTGTATCGGTAAATGTGAGGTCCTCGGTATATTCGTAGATTTTGCGTAACTTCCGTAAAAGAACAGAATAAAATTGGGTACGAATATAATGCAGGCCTAAAGGCTCATTCAAAAATGGAATCAAGTCATCGAAGAAGAAACTATGTATCTGAAGCTTAGTATATTTACGAATGCCACGACTTCGATGTCTTCTTTGTGGTCTGTTGAATAAGCAAGTCACATTTACCGATTGACAACCGGGACGTGTTAAGTTTCCTATGCTGCTGATATTATCGTTGCACCCATAGGGCGCTGCAATGTTAAGATATTTATCCAGAACTCTTCTCTGTTGCGACGGAAAGGTGTGCTCAAATTGGGATTGATTGTGGGATGATATATTTTCTTCAGGATTCTGATTTTCATAGATACAACAGAATGATAGGCCTGGTCAAAATGTCGATAAAGAAGTTGACTTCCTTTATTATCAATTTTTGACCGATGTCCTGACATTCTGGTTCGGAGCTGACCTTTGGTTTCACCCATATAAATCAATTCACAAAGTGAGCACTCTATTCCGTACACATCTTTAGATGTTTCACAGTTAAGGTTTTCAAAACTATGCATGTTAAATTTTTGTCTTGTGAGATTACGTAAGAATGAAGTGTCTCTTATTTATTAGAATGTTACAAGTTTTGCAGTTCTTCGTGCCGCACTTAGAAATTGAGCAATCGCTTTGTGAAAATTGGTGCTCTTTTTGGTATATCGACCACTTCAATCTTACAGGACTTGATTTTAATAAACCCATCTGCATGTTTATACCAAACCTCATGGTTTCTACTTACTACAAATGTTTCGTCTCTAATGTCATGTAAACTAATTCTAGGGACACCTAAATTGCCTGTTGCGTATGTGTTCTTTTTATAGTTGGCGACGCCCCAGACACTTTGTAGGTCTCCTGAGTACTATCCATGTAAGCAAAAGATTGCCAGACAAATGCCCTCGGGGACAATTTGTTCACCAGCAGTGACACATGGACAGTGTTCAAAATGACAAATATGGATAATGACCATATCCCTATATACAGCACAAAATCGATATTTCATGACAATCAGAAACCGAAGGCATACAAAATCAGGATAAAACAGGAACTAACGCAAACAAAGAAAAACTTCTTCCTTTATTATTTATTTTTGACCGATGTCCTGAAATTCTGGTTCGGAGCTGACCTTTGGTTTCACTCACATAAATCAATCCACAAAGTGAGCACTCTATTCTGTACACAACATTTGATGTCTTGCAGTTTAGGTTTTCAAAACTATGCGTGTTAAATGTTTGTTTTGTGAGATTATTTGAGAATGAAGCGTCTGTTATGAGGATGTTATAAGTTTTGCAGTTCTTCGTGCCGCACTTAGAAATTGAGCAATCACTTGGTGTAAATTGGTGCTCATCTAGTATAACAACCACTTCAATCTTACAGGACTTGATTTTAAAGGTCATATGAATTGGTGTTTAAATGTCAATTTCAATGTTTTTTCATAAAGTACCAATAAATATTCTGTAAAGAAATACTCAAAATAACGCCAAAGTTTATCTGTTCGACTTCCTCATTCACGAGTTATCTGCCCATTGATGACGTAGCACGTGAGCAATTTTAAAATGGAGAACACGGGTAGTAAACACAGCGACTTAGACGGCGAAATTGACGAGATACCTGAAATATATTTATTTATCAGGGTTCGTCCGTACGTGTATGGTCATGAACCTCTGAGAAAAGATGAAAGTCAAGATGGCCATAGTTCCGATTTGGAAAGCGAGGAGGAGCCAGAGGAAGACCCAGAAGGCCCAGGGGACGATCTAGCCGGGGTCGACGAATGGTACGATGCACTCGGTCATTTAGATTTTAAAAGATTTTTTTTTGTGACTTTAAGATACAATATCCTGTTAACTAATTCATATATCCAGCACTTAAAATATATTGATTAAAGTGGTTTGGAAGATCGCGAGAGCCGCCGGCCATGATCTGGAGGTACTGTATCCACGCTAGGTCATCGGTAAATTTGTCCTCTCGCATTTCGTATACTCGGGCTCGTATTATTTTTTCTTTCAATTATCGTCTACTACTGCATTCTTATAAAACATCCCTTCTGTTTTATATATTCTCAAAACATTCTCTACTGTTATTATACAGTATAGGCTAGTAGAATTTTATCAGATTATGTATTGGAAAAAGAAGTGGTGGGGCAATTGTTATGTATACAGACAGTCGATTTTTTCAGCATGACCCAAAACTTCTGTTATCAACTGAATTTACTAATTTTCAATAAATACTCTGATTATAAGTAGGGTGCGGTGGGGGGCTATAAGAAAAGAACATAGTGAACAGGGGGATAAAGATATTTTGTGAGGGGTCAGTCTGTGAATTTTGGAAGAAAATGTCTCTACGGGACAGACAGATACAGATTTATGGGTGGGAAGTCCCGATCCCCTCTAGATCTGTATTTATAGTAAAAAAAAGGCTGATAAATTCACATGTATTTTTTAAGGTGTTCATGTGGTTACTGTACCTCCATGCCCTCTGCAACAGAATGTAAACGTTGCAGATCAATACCCATGGAAGACAGCAAAATTCAAACATCAGATGTAGACATACAATGTATTACAGACCATGAGGGTTTCCAGGCAAACTGCTTGAACAGACATGTTATAGAAGTCTCCTACATGTATTATGAATTTGTGCAAGACAATGGCCTACCAGAGGAACCAGTACATGAGTAAGACTATGACTTTTTTTTATTAATTTAACACTGCATACTAAAGAGGTTGAGATTTCCTATGTGTTGACATTTGAATTTAATTCATTTGAAAAAAATGATAACTTTTGTAAAATCTGTATTCTATAGCACTTTGAATGTACCAGTAACCTCAGAAGTAAACTGGCAACGTGTAGCTTGTAGCGGAAATGACATCAAATCTAATAAATAATATCATAATATTAAGTGTTTCACAAAATACATACACTAACTTGTGCATGTATGAAACCTTAACTTCTCTACTATAAAACCACATTTGCTGGTTAATAATGACAGTGAAATTTCCTAACATCAACATATAATGATTAAACTTTCCAAATCATTCTGTATATATACTCAAAACAAACTTTCAATCTGACCATATTCTTAGTAATAAAGCCTAATTCTAGATAAGAAAAGACTAAAAGACTCAATCTTCTCAGTCTATAATTCATTACTTAACATTTTATAAAAGCATTTTAATACATGTAAAGCAGTTTAAATTAACTCTTAATGGATCATAAGTAGTACATGTACTAAATTCATACATTCACATTAATGTAACAATTGTAATCAATATAAGTTATTAAAATGTATTGGATAATAAACTGCGAATCTTTTTCCTCCTCCCAGATTGTATCGCTACATCGCATACCGACGTTTTGCACGGTGGATTTGGAGTATACTTGGAAAAAGAAACCGGAGGGTCCTTCCTGCCTGTGTGGTTACACAGATTCGCAGCAATTTTTCGTCTCAGGAATATTGCGGGTTCCAGTATCCAGGACGTCACTTACCTAAATCTGATGACCCAACTCCTTTGGGCTATGTTGCCTGGACTGTAAGATGATAAACGGGTGTAAAAAGTCCAGTTGCCTCTTCTCGCGTGCAATTTAGTATGATCTGTCGGTCTCCCGTTGAAAAATTGCCTCCTCCATCAAGCGGTAAACATAATCTACAACAAACATACATTTTGTTATAAAAACATATGGTTGTAATAAAAAAAGAAAACAACATAAACGTTGTACATATTATAACAGACAGTTTGAAATATTATGTGCATCATATTTTCAATCATCTATTCTTTCCAATGAGTTTGTTAACTTTTTGTTGTATTTTCATTGTTGTATTACCCGGTATTCCTTAATCTGTCCAAATGAGACAAAAGCTACATTTGTATAATACAGTATTTGGTATTTCTAATCATGGGGTGACATTAATGATTTAGATTGAATATTCCATTACATGTAGAATAAGAATTCAAGGTTAAGATATTTCATGGTCATGTGTCTTGATTATGATATTACAAGGTCATGTGTCTTGATTATAATATTACTTGGTCATGTGTCTTTATCATAATATTACAAGGTCATGTGTCTTTATCATAATATTACAAGGTCATGTGTCTTTATCATAATATTACAAGGTCATGTGTCTTTATCATAATATTACAAGGTCATGTGCCCTGATTATAAGTTCTTTGAAAAAAAAAACCCTTGCGATAATAATAGATGAAAATACTGACCATATGCCATTGGTTTCTTGACTTCCTTGGATATCCCATCATGGTCTAGTCCTTTCGGGTATGATACAGCATACTGTAACCTTCCTACTTTGGTCAATCTCTGCTCTCTGTTACTGTATTAATTGAAGTGTAAGGCTGCTAAGAACAACCTAGAGAGAAAAAAGTCATAAGTTTCATAAAAAAGAGAAAAACTTTAACTTGCTGTAGTCATAATCATTATTGCATATAGGAGAAATAAAACATAAAATAGATCAATAATGCTATATTTGTTTGTAGATCTTAGTTATATACATGTACATGTACTTATATAAGTGTGCTTGCTATTATTTTGAGCTAAGCTGAATTGCGTTACCTTGCCTCCATCTGTGCATGGAAAAGTGTACTAGTTAAGGTGCACAGTGGCAGACAACTTTGTGGAGGGCCTCTAGTCCAGAACTTTGCTCTGCAGGGGAACGCTTCTTTACGTCCGTTAGCAGCAGTCGACCCTTAACAACTTTATCCATTTCCATGTGAGAGTTGCTACCTAAAAGAGAATCAGTATTTTAAAAGTTGTGGATAAAATGTTCTTAAACGTGCATTAACATCGACGGCGGATGCGGCTAGCCAACAGGGGATGCTTACTCCTCCCGAGCACCTGATTCCACCTCTAGCTTGCTAGGGGTCCGTCGATGCTCAACAAAGTGCTCTATTGTGAGTGCTGTTGAGATTATCTTCAGGATCTTCTTTAACTCATTTGTGTCACACTTATGCCCTTTGCCGTGTGGAGCTCGTAAAAAGTTCCCCGCGAGGGGTTTGACAGTAAGTGTTTTGAATATATTTCCCTGACATGGTCGCCATAGCACTTTCTATATAGACATAACGTCAAACAGTGCATGCATTTTATATACTGTGTGCTTTTTCGTGCATTAACATTGACGGTGGGTGCGGCTAGCCAACAGGGGATGCTTACTCCTTCCGGGCACCTGATCCCACCTCTAGCTTGCTAGGGGTCCGTCGATGCTCAACATAGTGCTCTATTGTGAATGCTGTTGAGATTATCCTCAGGATCTTCTTTAACTCATTTATGTCACACTTATGCCCTTTGCCGTGTGGAGCTCGTAAAAAAGTTCCCCGCGAGGGGTTTGACAGTAAGTGTTTTGAATATATTTCCCTGACATGGTCGCCATAGCACTTTCTATATAGAAATTACGTCAAACAGTGCATGCATTTTATATACTGTGTTCTTTATCGTGCATTAACATCGACGGCGGTTGCGGCTAGCCAACAGGGGATGCTTACTCCTCCCGGGCACCTGATCTCACCTGTAGCTTGCTAGGGGTCCGTCGATGCTCAACATAGTGCTCTATTGTGAGTGCTGTTGAGATTATCCTCAGGATCTTCTTTAACTCATTAAAAATGTGTCTGTGAAAAACTTTACCCCATCCACGGTTCCCCAGGCTATTTGCGCTTTGGCTGAAAGCTCACATAATAGCCTGGGGAACCGAGGATTGCTATACCCCTATTAAAATCATTTTTATAAGTTCTCTCAGCCAATGGAAGGTCAAGGTCTAACTATTATAACAAGAGGAAGATTTTGTCAGAAGGAATACACTGTATTTACTTGCGAAAAAATTAGAACATTACAATTTACATGTACAATCAAAATTATTTTGTTTTGAATAGACAGACGGACAGATGTAAGAAAAACAACATGCAGTCAATCCTAGAAATTGAAGTTTAAAAAAGAATTAATACATCAAATTAATTCATTTTAGTGCGTGTGAAATCCTACCTTATTTAAGAGTTATTCCGCTTTTGCTACAAAACGATCTAGATAATTTCCCTGAAAACTTATACATCACGTGTATCCCTCGTTTTCACTAGTTTATTTGGTATCAACCAATCAAATGTTTTTAAGGTTTAGTGACGTCATTGGGTCCTTTGTCTCTTCACTTTTTCGACGCTAACCAACGCGCGAACAGCTAAACATTTCTACTAAAAATTTTATTCACGATAATTTATTCAAGATATTTTATTCCGGAAAGGTGAATTTAGTACGTCAGTAATTGGACTTATCGAGAAACAATATATATATATATTCTATTTTGGAACTGTCATAGTAGGAACAGTGTGTTTTTATAAGAACATGGGAAAATCTAAAGCGACACCACGTGGAACTACTGCCCGTGCTCCAGGGCGCCGAGTCCGCAAGCAGCCAGCTCACCCGTACCCGGTTCAAACGCTGAACTCTACCCCGCCTTCATCAAGACTTCATCAAGACGGGAACATCACAGACAGCACCACCACAAGTTGACTTTGGGGCTCCAGAAATTCCAAGGGCTGAACCTCCAGTAAGCAATCAGGCCTCCGGCCAACCTGTCTTGAATACGGAACCTTTGCAGGGACTGGGACCATCTCCTGGCGGTGCTCCGCAGCCTATCATCTTCGACGCAGCCCCGAGTTCAGGTAATGAACATTTGTCATTGTCTGATAATTCAGTCTCAGTAATGTCTAGTATTTTTGATAATGTAAGGGAACATGAAAGTAAAGGAAAAAATTATGAATCTTTTGCCAATTTATTGATTTATCTTAATTGTTAAAATCTGCAAACGGCATGACGTCTGAATCATTAAGGGCGGGAAATTAGTGGTACAAAAACAAAATTCCACTAAACCGCTATTTAATATTCATGCATGGACATCGGCCTTTCTTGTTTACATGAGTTTATATTTAGAAAAACATCCTTCTCGCGTTCAAGAAATGCTCAAATGCATGCGAGATGTAAGGCTTGCTGCAAGCCGAGCCCCAAATCAAACGGCTTGGGTGAGGTATGATGAACAATTTAGATTAAAACGCGCTAATAATCCTCAATCATCATGGGGCATAATAGACAATGAACTTTGGCTTGTTTGTATGTCTAATTTCCGAGGTGAAAACTTTTTTCGAGGCGGAAAACAAAATTCAAACTTTCAGCCCCATTCCCATCCTACCCTCGACACCGACCAAAAGGCAGTTGTTAGCTCGACCGCAAAGCAAATTTGCTGGCGATTTAATAAAGGAAATTACCGATTCAACAGGAACTACAATTTTCAGCATAGATGTTCATCGTGTGGATCAAATCACCCAGTCTTCAAATGTACTGCATCAAAACCTAAATTTCCCACCAACTAAGCATGCTGTTTATGGCAATATTTTCATGAAAGGATATTCCCCTATTAACATTGACAATTTGACAAAAATGCGTAACATATATCCAAACAAAATGATGGCAGAATTTCTTGAAGATGGTTTTAAAAATGGCTTTTCACTCCAGTATACGGGACCGCGTTTTCATTATTTCTCTAAGAACTTAACAAGTGCAGAACAAGCGCAAGATATCGTGTTGCAAAAAATTAATAAAGAAATTCACACAGGCAGAGTTGCCGGGCCATTTGGTTATCTCCCCATTTCTAATCTAAGAATTTCACCATTAGGTTTAGTACCGAAAAAGGGTTGCGATTTCATACTTATACATCACGTGTATCCCTCGTTTTCACTAGTTTATTTGGAATCAACCAATCAAATGTTTTTAAGGTTTAGTGACGTCATTGGGTCCTTTGTCCTTTCACTTTTTCGACGCTAACCAACGCGCGAACAGCTAAACATTTTTATTCCCATCCACCCACCCATATAGATCCTGATTCTACCGCGAGTTTTATATATACCTTTAAGCCCAAACCGCATGTACTGTACAGTATAAACAACCATTTATGTATATTCTTTGTGAAAATGTCATGCCAAGAAAGAAAAATTGCAGTGCCCTGGATTCGAATACTTTTATTATGACATGATGGACCAGGAGTCCGCGAGGGCACATGAAGCCAAGTTCGATCAACTTCGGTTGATCGTCTGTCTCTTCTACGCATTCGAAAATTTAACTAACACACTTCTTGAAATTTCGAAATCGTGGGTCCTGAAGCATCATTTCCCACCCGTTCTGCTACGTCTTTCGGTACCTTTTTGAACATAGTAATTTCAATTTCTTTAGTCATATTATATTGTTTAGATTGAGGATCACTGACGAGGGTTAAGTACCCTGAAGATGCACGTCTGGTCCATGTTGCAAATTTATCTGTTCTTAAGTGATGCTATTGAATCTGAAGACGCTTAACATGATATCTTATCTACATGATATTGTGGGTAGCTCTGGTTCTGCACAAACTTCGGATCTTCTGGAAGTGATTAGAATAATGCAATAGTCGAGTACAACCACGGAAAAGGTAAATAAATCTATAAGCGAAAATTTGATCTTCATGGACTTACCTAGTATGGCTCAAAATTCGACGATACTCAAAATACTTCTGGTATTATGATTCCTCAAGAAGCAAAGAAAAATTCTCTGTTGATTAGTCACACACAAGGGGATCAAATTCTCATCATAAATATGCTCATGCATCTTTCTGCAGACAGCAATGCAGTTCGTCCTTGAACTTCGTCTGGTGTGAAGCGTGATCAGCTTACTACGTCACACTTCCTGGAAGTGTATAAATGGGTGACCTCGATTTTGATACATAATCACTGGGGTAGATCCCCAAATTGCATCAATTGATAATGATATATACATAACGTTTGACAATGTGTTACAGTAGAATTTTGTTTTGAATAAATGTTATTTAAAAATCAGTAATAAAGGAAGTATATATGCAAAACCAATGTAATTCCCTGAGATGAAACTATTGAAAGGGACGTGGTTGTATTAAGCATGAAAACGCTCGTGACGTCACAATAAGATCTCAAGAAACATGCTGCGACGGCTGTTTTAACCTGCAAACTGAACCCGCGGTGACTTTGAATCAAATTTGAAATTGTCAAAATAAAACCCGATTTACCATACATTTCATATGCTTATATTTTCTAAAATTTTACTTATATTCATACCATAGGTTTTCATGTTTACAAAATTTTCCCATGAATAAACATGCTTAATTTGTAATACATGTTTAATCGTATTTTCTCACGATTATTTTGCCTTCTGTGATCATATACATGATATACATTTTGTTAAGATAGATACTTAGATATATATACTTTATTACTATTGGTAGTCCGTATCTACACGAGTTAAACAAGATCCTGACGATAATCTCAACACCACTCACAAAAGAGCACAAAATTGAGCATTGACGGACCCCTAGCAAGCTAGAGGTAGGTCCAGGTACCCGGGAGGAGTAAGCATCCCCTGTTGGCTAGCAGCATCCACCGTCGATGTCTAAGAACGAAAATGAAAACAATATATAAAATCCATGCACTGTCTGACCTTACATTATATTGTATGTCTATATAGAAAGTGTAATGGCGACAATGTCAGGGAAATATATTTAAAATACTTACTGTCATGTACCTACATTGTATTATTGAAAACTGGATGTTCGCCATCTTATCTTTTCTATTCATTAAATTTACAGTATTTGCTTTTTCTTTTTCATAGTTAAGCTCTCTCTGATAAACAATTTCCTTAAAAAATCACATTGTATTATAATGTTTTGATCTGTGATTGGTGTTATTTATATAATAGAGAAAAGAAATCTATATAAGCTTCAAGGTTTACTATTACTTGCATTGTATATGTAACATGTTTAATGTAATATTCGAATAAATCTGTTTAAACTAATACCAATTCTAAAATTGTTCCCCATCCCCCTTTTTTCGACTTTTGCCTATAAGGCACTATTCCTCTCCTGGGTTCAGGACCCCACTTCGCCAGAAAATTTGTTTCAATGATATGCTCTTTTGATGAAAGTGGCATTCTGAACAGAGGCACGGGGGTGGGGTAACAATGCTGTAGAAAACTTTTCCGTTTTTCCATTTATTTCTACGGAAAAACCCGCTTATTTTGACCACATAATCAAGTCTTATTTTGACTATTTTTCCAACCTGACTGTTGACAAATATGTGGATGAAGTTTCTTTCATTTTTACCGAAAAAATAGTCAAATTTTGCGTTTTGAAATTCCGACTTTCCGGGGCAGATTCTACGTTTCATCATAACAGCTCCTTTAGGCTGCCCAAAATAACAAGAGCATATACCAAAGTAAAGGATAAGGTGCGCTTACCCCTCATATCGGCCCTATAATTTTTACGAAAAATGCTTTTGATAAACGAATTATGAATTATCACTTTTTGCAATGCTCAATGTTTGAGAAAATAATTTTGAGCCCTCGTAACGTCTCGTGCGTGATGTATGACGTCATGTTCTGACGTCATTTGCCCTGATTGACGCAAAGCAAAGGAAAATCATCGTTTTTTACACACAAATCTTCAAAATTCATTTATTATCCAGGCCTCGTCCACGGACTTTAATATGCAAATCAAAAGGCTGATCAAAAATCCATCGACTAATACAAAAATATTCACGGGCAAGGCCTGTAGCACTACTTGATTTTATAAATTTCTATCGAAATTTTGCTCATTTTTTTTTTGATATTTTCAATGATTTCAATGTTTTTAAACATTTTGGGCGGCGCAATATTCAGTATAGGACTGCGAATTCAAAACAGTCTTTCCTGATTTGGATTCGCCCTACATTTGACCTTTCAAAAACTACAATATTATGGATATATGATCAAATTTAAAAATAGGGCCAAGATAGCACGTTACCGCACCCACCCCTTTAGTGTAACAATAACTCCTTACTAGAATCATAACATATATACATCATGTACATACCCATAATGTAGGGGAGAGCCCCTCTCGAAAGAGGCATTCATACCTCCCTTTCCCCTTTTATGATAGGTAGGGGAGTAATCCCTGCTTTAAAGAGACCTCGAACTGGTACTCATGAAAGGAAGGATCTAACAGGTAGTTTGAAACCCTTAATGAAAAGATCCGATATTAAATTATTAACAACAAAATAATTGCTGCCAGGCCATTATTAAAAATAGCCTTATTGACCTAGTTGAAAGGCCTTTAATCCTTACCTAACATTATAACATAGTATGTAACTGAACCTAAACGGTCTTATGTCATTTAGTCTGTTAAATTGAAGTTATTCATTGTACCATTTGCGTCTCATTCTGGTCATGTCTGTTTTGCGTTTTTGCAGCGGGTGTTTTTGGGATTTTGCTGTTGGTGCTGCAACTGAGTGTTGTTGGAGATCCCCTTCTTTCTTTTACAGACACTACATGTCATGAATAGAATAGGACATTAGCCGGCAATAAAAGTATGTTCGAGTAAATAAATTCATTGTTGGATTATTTTGGTTGTCTGTCACCCATTTGATTCAGGGGGTTTTCTTCCGGGCACTCCGGTTTCCTCGTGTTCTTTTTTTATAAGATACTAATTATCAACTTTTATGAGTTGATATCAGTATTGACTATTATGCTAGTGTATTACTTTTTTCACAATCTTTATGTAAACTTACCCTTAAAATATACATAATTAAAGTCAATGGGTGACGTTCCCTTATTTATTTATATACTTTTCAGTGGATAGAGACTTCTGTGCATGTTGTCAATATAATTTTTCTTTTTTTTCTGATTGCGTGCTAGCGTAAGTGAGAGTGAGTAAGTGTCATTTTATATTCCATGGTTGTCTAGACTTTCAAAAGGGTTCATTTTTCATTTTTTCTTTTATTCGGTATAGGTTGGGCAACACCCCCTCATTCGTTTATCTTATTTATTTATTTAATTTTTTTTATTTCCCCTTCCCCTTTATAAATATTTATATTTGTATATATATATATATATATATATATATATATATATATATATATATATATATATATATATATATATATATATATATATATATATATATATAGACAGCATAAAAGAGGTAAAAAAAACGTCGTCTATTCATACAATGTCGGATCAGCCTTGTTGTGCATGTCTTTTGTGTGTCTTCTATTGGGATGTTGTGCTGTGAGTGCTGCAACCGAGTGTTGTTGAAGATCCCTTCCTTTCGTCTAACTAAATATAATACAGAAGTGCTTCAACTCTGTACATTCATGAAGAAAATTCCAAACCATATATAATTTTTTAAAATTTTTTAATTATTATTTTTTAAAAATTTATTTGTTTATTTTTAAGTTTAATCATTTCTCTATTTATTTGTTCTATTATCGATTTTCTGTTTATTTGGATCTAGTCATGTTTCATATCCTAGTTCATACTTTATTTGATATGCCTTAGTAGTTTTATAGATGTTAGAAAGGACGGCGGTTGGGGACGAACCAGTCTCTAACCTCCTGAATTTCTATTCGTTAATCATAAATCTTATAATTTTATTAACGATACAACTTACATGAACTCTTCTCTAGCTTATTTACGTTAAGCGGTAAGCAGATTTAGCGGTTTTATGTAACGTCGTTTTCGCGCTTTATGCATTGTTGATTGTTATGTGTGACGTCATACATTGTTCATTTTATGCTGGGCTTTGTTTACCAGCAATTATGGATATTACGTAGAATTCTTTAATGTTCGTGCTTTTCCAAATATTTCTGCACCAGATATGTGTTTCGAATATTAAATTCTCGTAAAAGATGCTTCCATCTGATCTACCAAAATTCATTTCAGCAGCGCCCTCTTTTATTTTTGGAATTTAGATTTGTATATTTTCTTTACAGAGAGTGCGCGGCTTTAAATCTCCTGTAGGGTCGATTCAGTTAAGAAAAGAATCTTATATTTCTTCTGTTGATGCAGGTATCACCCGAAAAATTGGACAGAAAACTGCATCAATGCGCGTAGTGCATCAGTTTCTGTCCAATTTTTCGGGTGATACCTACATCAACAGAAACATTATAAGATTTATTTCTTATCATTTAATTATGAAAAACAGACCGTTTTCTTGGATCTAGGAACAATCAAGAAATGGTACCATTGAAATGATAAGCAAACATCTACAAATTGTATTTTCAGCAACGAGTTCATTCGTGTTTGAGGTAACCCCCAGTTCTAAAAATAGTGCTATAAATAGACTTCCGTGAAATACTGTGTTCATAGATGTATCAACAAAATTTCTCAGCCAATCAGAATCTTCGTTTCTTGAAAATGACAATGGAAATTAAATGATAATCATATCCAAATAAAATATGTTTTCAAATGTTAAGCGTCTTCAAAATCGATAGCATCATTTAAGAACAGATGAATTTGCAGCATGGACCAGACATCCACGTTTCAGGTGCTTAACCCTCGTCAGTGATCCTCAGTCTAGACAATGTAATATGGCCAAAGAATGCGAAAAATGATTATGTTAAAAAATGTACCGAAAGACGTAACAGGACGGGTTGGATATGATGTTACAGGACCCACGTATTAGAAATTTCAAGAAATTTGGTAACATAAATATTAGAATGCGTTAAAGGGACGGAGGATCAACCGAAGTTGATCGAACTTGGCTACATGTGCCCTCGGGGACTGTTTCAAGTAGGATTGGAAGGATGTTGCGTAGATGTTAACCTCCTTTAATTTCGGAGATAGTTTTGAATGGAATCGCAAGTTTTCGAAATAGCAAAATAATAGCTATGATGTCAAATCGATAGAGCTTCTAAAGTATCACTGCCTTTAATAATCTACTTCTACTTCCCTGGTCTAGAAACTATACGTTTTACCAATCAGTGTGTGTTTAATCGGGCAATACTCAGCGTTATGTTTTCACGTTTTATACGCGATCTAATGAGACTCAGGGCTTCTAAGCGTTTTCCACCAAAGGTAATTATTACTTTTAAACTGTGTAGACATCGAATTTAACAATCACAACGTTATGCCATTTGTAGAAAATGTTCTTGTATACGTAAAAGACAGGCATTGCAATTTACTATTAGCGACGCAGAATGTACATTATGCCTAAATTTATCAATAATGATGTCAACACTCTATCTATAAACTCATGACTATTTATAAGTTGTTTCAACACTCCTATGATTCGGAACACGTTTGAACTTATCTTACAAATGAATTTCTAAGGTTCCGAATAATAAATGAACTTAATGAAGCAGCAAAAGAAATACCGTTCCATAAATAAATCACACGTGAAGTATGACGTGTTTCTGAAATCATGACTACATAAAGGTTATCAAAGTTGAAATATTTGTATGGGGTACATGTAGTTTCTTTTCATAAAAGATCCACTCCTCATTGTATTTGAATACTGCACTACAATAATTGTAACAGTGGTATTTAATAAATGCACAGACAATAATTTAAAGAACGACTCTGTTGTAAGAATATTCCAAAGAACAAAGGAAGATACAGTTGACAGGTTCACTAATGATAGAACCCCCGAGAGTAAATTGAACACATTAAGAATTACATGTATAACACTTCCAATTTTTAAAGGAGACAGGAAATAGCTCTTTCAAAATTCGTTTTCTTCAAACAAATTCAATATTTTTGAATTAAAAACTATTTTTATTTTAAAAGAAATTGATCAGATTCAGCATAAAAAAGATTGGAAAAGTCCAAGATTTTTCAGATCGACTTCAGTGATCTTCGCAACTCTCCGTGATCGACGTCATATTATTCGAAGGATGAAATGTAAAGAAACAAGCATGCAGTTGATAAATCACTGTAAAAAGATTACTTATATACTTTTTTGTTAGTTAAATAGTAAGTCGATACAGATGAAGCAGGGTTTTGCCATTTTTCATATTAAGAATCAGCTAAATATGAATGTAAAAGCGTGTTTTTTTTTCAAAAAATGTCCGATTGACTGTTAATATATAATCATGACCGTGGAATGCATGTCATTACTTACTACATACCTCGCTTATCCAAGCCAATCTACCTTGAGCTATTCACAATTTTAATACGCAACTCATTCATAAATCTAATTATCAAATGATTCATACACGTCACATATCCGTCCAATGAAATCTTTTGTTTTCACTAGAGGCATATCACTCGCGCTCAATGCAATTTTTACGAAAATATGGAAAACTATAGGGAAATCGAGCGTGATGAAAAAGACGCTCAATCATAAATGATTTATTAGTATTCATTTTCTTTGGAAAAAATAGAAAAAAGGCTATTTTTCCGTTCTCCTTTAATAATCTAAATGTATCGTAATCACGGTAATTGACAGACTCATAAAGGGTGTCAATTTTCTGGTCAAGATAATGCAATCTATAAAACAAAACAGAGTTACTGTGATGATATTTAATATACGTACAAAACAACATAGCAATTAACAAAGTATACCTCATGCTTAAATCAATTATAATGTTATTACTATATGCATGACCTCGTGGTTATTTATAAGTTATATACAACCGTGTTGAAATTCGGAACACCCATGATATTTTCTTATCGGTACAAAAATACCGAGGGGTCCAAATATCACATGATGAAACAGCAAAAAACCGTCCAATAAATTCAATCCACGACCGTGTATGATATTATGACGTATTTCTGAAATCTCTACTATAAATGACCATCAAAATTGAAAAAAAGGATATAGCACGAGTTCATTTTACATAAAGATAAGTAGGATATCTCAAAGCCTTCAGGTAAGAAACAATGCTAATTAACAAGCTGGGATGTTATATTTGTCTGCTTTGAAATAAAGATACAATCATACAAAACGAATGTAATGTGTGAATGAAAGTCAAACACAGAAGTTGCAGGCAGATTCCAAAAACCACATCTGAAAGGCTTAAGAGTTTTAGATAAAATTCAAAACAGAACTTTCTCACGCGAAAAGAAAAATATGACAAATCGACTGAGACAATGACAGAGCTGCAAAGAAACACTTTTCTAAAGAACTATTTCCAGTGCAAGTGTAGTTGGCGCTGTCAAATTACACCGTACTAATATTTCGATACTTCACATGAATCATGTTAAATATCTAATACAAGTATAGTCTCCAAGTACGCAGGACCAACAAGGAAGCCACTAGTACATCCAAGTTTCTGTTTCAGTGTTACCCGGTTCTGCCATGTTAAAATAAAAACACGGCTAACACTGAAATAATATAACAAACAACTTAAACATACTATTTTTCTAATATCTTAAATCAAACAAATTGCAGACTAACCACAAGAGAGTTTAATCTATAGCAAATTATATTATGGCGGTGCAGCACAAATTGATTTTTACGGTACCACCTTCAATTAATTTCGATTAAACAAAACCTTCTATTGAGATCCAATAATATGAAAGTGTCCCTGCTTTTTACCTTCCTGAAGAAATTTTCAAACCAATTTTAATTCACCAGACACGTATTTCGGATAGTGAGTACCTCAATTGTGATGCATGAAGCCAAAGTGATTTTCATATACAGCCAAAATCCATTTCAATAGCGCCCTCTAATATGATTTTTTAAATTCAAAGTTGTGCAACCTAAAATCAAAGCAAACTAGTTATAATGTCAAAATTTATTGCATTTTTTGTCAAATTTTTCATATTGAAAAAATATAAAAAGAGTGGAACCTTAAAGTAAACATTGAACACTGAAGGTCAATTTTTTCTTTAGATTTTCACCAGCATAATGGTGAATCAACTATTGAGTGGAGAAACTTTTCTAAAAGAAATACATATTTTATTAAATTTCGCTGAAAAATCAAAAATTCACCAATCAGTTTTGCTGCAACTATTTTTTTTCTATTTTTTCATCAAGGGGAGATAAATCCTGAAATTGACCCTATTCAAAATATCCCTTCTTTGGTTATATATTAAGCAAGTACAAAAATTTTGAAATATCATATGACGTAAAATATATTAAAGGATGAATACACCTTATTTATATTTTCTTCATTGCCAATAGCAATTCTTTAACATTCTGCGAAGAAGCAAAAGTGTATCCCCTAATACATGTATAGCAACACAACATTGAAATAGATTATTAAACATATCTTAGTATAATAACATTAATGTGTTCCAATGCGTAAGCTACCTGATGAAAACCTAATCCTATACTATTTATGCACCAGATCAGTGAAACTTATTTCCATGCCGAAGAAATTTATAGAAAGTCAAATGCATTTAAGATTTTATTTTTTGAATTCAAATTTAAATTTTATTTTTTGAATTTAAATTTGTGCATTTACTTTGCAAAGAGTGAGCAGCTCCAAATCTCATGTAGGGACAATTAAATATTACATTACTTCCACATGTATGACCAAAATGTGACTTCTTTAACTCATTAACTTAACAGGTAGAGCGCGGGGTCTGCGGGGTCTGCGGGGTCAAATAAGTAGCATATCAAAAAATTAAAATCTATGTTCAAAATTGCATTGGATAATTATTGTCATGGTGTTAAACTTCTTAAGGTGGCTCAATAATCCAAGAATTCGTTGTCAGAGGAGAAAAAAATATTCTGTTTATTTAACATTGATATATTATGATTTATATTTGTAATTAAGATTACATATCATCGACCATTTGACTGACCAGTGGTCCTCTGAATATACATATGTGAACCAACCCCGAGATACGTCGCAAAACAATGAATTTTGATAGATGAAAACATGATATATTGATAATGATTCCAGATTGAAACCATTCCTGTGATCATTTTCACCATAATATAATCAAATATGTATATTTCTTTCTAGAATATGCTTTCAAAGAGTGAAAAAGCTAAAACTGTTCCAGAAAAGTACATTTTGGGTATCCCCCCACCCCATAATGAGAATCTAAAAAAAGTACTCAGTACCCTTATTTGACATCAAAGTGATAAGAAGTCTTTGTCAGAATGTATTTTTCTGTTACATATTTCTCAGAGATAAACTCTGTCCTTCGAAAAGAAATATAAAAAAGTACATGTTATCGTTCATTCTGATTTAAAATATTTGGTTGTCATAGTAACGATTTTGTAACAATTTGCAACAAGTCAAATTAAAATGCCCTGTTCCCTTAGTTGACATTATAACGATGAAAATATTTGTTAAAAACTGTTATAATTGACATACTTTTCAAGATCAGACTCTAATCTTTAAACAAAAGTACAAGACATTCCGTTTTACCTCGTTTCCATATTGTAAAAATCTACTTAGTTTATGCCGGACGGACGACAGACGATTATTCTTTCCCAACATTCAGTGAAAGTTTAAAATTCTGATACAAGGAAGATTACTTACACAATTATCATCGAAATTAAACAAGTTTGATTTATAAACAAGTTTACAAATGATTTGTCGAAAAAATAAACTAGAAAAGGAAAGTAACATGTGTACTTCTAAATATCCTTGGCAAAGCGTGATTCGACCTTTGCTTTAAACTCACCTTTCATGTTTTGTAAGTGTCAGCTAAATGAGTTTTGTCAAATAAAGTTCAAGTCAAAGCTTAAAAAAATGTTTTATTGAAAATTTCATATCTGATTCAATCAATCTATTTAGATATACGGATATATATGTATATGAGAAATAGAACTAAAGTAAACGGAAGCGTTTTTAAACATTTTGACGTTCAAGGTTAATAAGTGGACGTCAACCCCCCTCCTACGTTCTCGATAATGCGTGCAGTTATCTGTGAAATGAATATATCTTTGAACAAAGCAGGGTTAAAACTAAAATTCATTCGCTTAAATTTTTCAAATAGGGAAACTTTATTCGATAACATCTTGTTGCAAAGTACGAAAGTTGACAAAATTGAGGAAAAATTCTTTAAACCAAAGATTATTAGAAAAACCAAACGTGAAGCATCTTATCTATGATATCGCTAAAATCTCCAAGAAATATCTTGTTTTATCATGAACTTGAGTTTACCCTCTTGAATTTGTTCAAAGGCAACAGGCGGTTGAATTTCCGCCGATGACGTTCTAAAAACGATACGTTTACGGCGTTAGCCAGGGTGTCTCACTTACGGAATATTTTTGCATATATGAATTAAACGATACATTTGACTAAATATCTATTACACTCAGATTGTAGAAGATAATTTTCTGTTTCCATCGATACCAAACATGTCGAAATCCGTCAAGAAATAAGCGAACTACGGAGGAGTTTGAAGGCCGAAAACTAAAAAAGGCCACATATAAAAGTACTGCACTCGATATCTGATGACGTCAAACGATTATTGAGCCTCCTTAACTTACGATGATATTTTTCGATGAAACGACAAGTTTCCAAATTAGCAAATTAAGCTATGATACATGTATCAAACTGGGCTAAAACAAGTCTTCTTTCACGCGAAAGAGATTTTGACGTGCAACGAGGGGAACGAGTTTAACTGCTCTACACTGTAAAAGAAAATAAGTATCTATAACAATCATATGAAAGTGTTCCAACTCTTTTCCTTCTTTAAGAGAATTTAAAACCAATTTGAATGCACCAGACAAGTGTTTTTTTTTATAGTAAATCCGTATCAGTAATCAAGAATTTAATTATATAGAGATTTCCAGGCATATCAAAATGTATTTTTGTAGCGCTCTCTAGTTTTATTTTTTAATCTGAATTTGTGTATTTATTTTCAAAGATTGCGCGGCTCCAAATTCCCTGTAGGGTCAATTCAGTAGCATGGACACTTAGTATATACTAGTAGGTCATCAGTTGCTTGAAACTTTATTGTGATCAATACAATTTTTACAGGATACATGGGAATGTTCACAGGAAGGATGATACAGTGGATATTGTTCACTGCCCTGAGTACCATGGTGGTGTGCAGTCACGTAAGCTACTACATTCATTTTGATGTTGCCTGTACCAAAGAGAGATTTCATGAGTTATGTAAAGAATATATACTGTATGTCTTAGGGATCACTGTAGGTCATCTGTTTTGTAGTCACATTTTCATAATATTGCGTTTAGGAAAAATTTACTATTCGAAACACATGTCTGGTGCATTAAAATTTGTTTTAAATTTTCTTCAAGAAGGTGAAGAGTTATTTTTTTCTGTATTATATCTCAATTCATTTTGCATAACAATATATTCCGTCTATGTCAGTCTTAGGATATCCTCATTCGATTGATGATTGTAATTTCCAATGTTTTCAAGGCTTTTTATGTTCTTGATTTTAAGCATTGGTTTCTGATTTTGGTTTTACGATGGCACTTTGTCTGGTTTGAAAACAAGACAATCCAATCCTTCCAATTCTGTCATACAGACTGCATAAGACTAGAAATACATGAAAAAGGGGAATCTCAAACAACACTCGGATGCAGCACCAGCAACAAAACCCCCAAAATACCCATTGCAAAACACACAGCAGACAGTCACAGAAAGGGACGTAAAGGGACAAGAAACACCAACTCAAACCACAGAAACATGAGAAACACAAAAAAAAACCCCACATAAACGAACGAGACCAATGGACAAACGTTGCCGAGATAGGACGAACATCTGCCACGCAAGTAGCAGACGGTGTGCAGATTGCGTGCGAACAATTGCAACCCTTCCACTTTTTCGATTACCCAGAGGTCTTGCAGAACACACAATTGTGGGGTAAATAACCCCCTCATAGTAAGATGAACACACAAACAGATAGCATGAAACACACATATAGATATGTTAATTGATATGAAAAACAGAAGGCATACGAAATACAGTCCATATTCTGCCGGCGGTAGCGAGCTCATGCATATGGTCACCCCCAAATTCCGAATGAAATTCAGAGAGGACTTGTGGTCGGGTCCTGTCTTCTCGAAAGAGGTTTGGTGAGGGCCTGTCATGTAGTCCTCTCGTCACATTCATATATAATATAATGTGATATATTACTTTTGTAATGATCCCCTCCTACCTTTCTTATTATGCACTAATATTATTCTTTTATTGATTCAATGATCAAACCATATCTTGAAAAATAGTCTAACCCTTCAAATAGTATTTTCACAAGAAAGGGCATACACAGGAACTACAATTTACAGCTTCGTTTACAAGGGTGGCTTGAAAATGCTTGGTTCCTAGTAAGGGTCTAATATTCGCTAAAGAGAGCTTTAGTGATGTTTCACGTCTTCAAATTCATTACATAATTAAAGAACCGATAAATTTGCCGCATGGACCAGACATGCACGTTTCGTGTACTGAACTATCATCAGTGATCCTAATTCAATCTACAATGAAATATGACAAAAGACTAGGAAGTCATGTCCACGAATTCCTTTAAGACATAGCAGAATGGATGGAATATGAAATTACAGAACCAACTTTTCCGTAATGTCCAGAATTGTTGTGAACAGTAATTTTCGAAAGCGTTTGAAAAATAAAAAGTCAATCGAAGCTGATCAGACATGGCTACATGAGTCCTCTAAGACTCCTAGTCCACCAAGTGGTACAAATGTTACACGTCTTCAAATCATAGGATCATTTGTACATTGTAACATTAATAACATTCTACATGTATAAGTAGCAGTTGAAATCAGGGCTTCATTTACTTTTTAATCACTCGATATTTTGCCATGTGCTATCCTTGCAAAACATAGTGTGATCAAAGATTAAAAAGCTTACCTCATGACAGCATTTTATCATGGCAGCAAACAGAAAGAAGTCAAAGATTACAGAGTTTTGAATTTAAAAACCTATCCTACTGAGAACTAACAAAAATACTACCACACACAACAAAATAGAAAAGGTATGACCCAAATGCTTCATGAAAGTGTGTGCTCTATTGATACCAAAATCTACCTAACATATGCACTCAAGTGAAATACATAGATTATGACCTAAATTTGAACGTAGATGTGCGATCTTATCATAAAGACGCATCATCTTTCAAATAGCAAGTTTGGCCCTCGAATCACTTAAAATAAAGAAATAGTACTTCTTAACATTGAAACCAAAGTCTTCCTAACATGTGCAGTCAAGCGAAAAATATAGGTCATAACATAAAGAACGTAGATTTTTTATTTACTCATAAAGATGCATCATCTGTTCCAGTTTGGCCTCCCTAGCAATAAATAGTAATAGAGAAATAAAACTTCTTAACATTGACTCACAAATCTTCCTTATATATGTACGCAAGCGGAAAATAGAGGTTCATTTGAACAAAGATTTGTGATCTACTCATAAAGACGCATCATTTGTGCAAGTTTGGACTTCATAGCACTCTGCTTTTACTCATTATAATAAAGAAATAAAATTTCATAATTACAATTGCGGGTACTGACGCGAACTGGAATGTAGAAACCGACGACAGGGTTATAACATAAGCTCCCTCTCACTCCATGAGGTGAGCTTAAATGATCAGAAAAAACAAAATGTGAACAAATGATTCCTAGTATAAATAACAGTAAAAAAGTATTTCATTTGAATTGATTTTGTGAAACATTGCAGAAGCACCCATCATGTTTAAATCGCATTGTCATAATTCCTGACTTCGGAACACACTCTACTAGTTTTTGTGGTACAAGTACTAATAGATGACGAGGGGTCCGACTAATACTTGACCTTGACAACACATAAAAACAAAGACGCGTCAAATCAATACATATGACGTGAGTCGTATTTCTGAAACCATTTAGTCTCCCTCATAATGAAATAGCAATTAAGGTATATTTCACCATAATAAGAAACGTAGAAGGAATATATTTCTGATTTATAATGTTTCGTAATCTTCCTTGATCAAGAAGACATAACAAAACAAACTTGAAAAGAAAAAAAGAGAAAACACTTAGAATTCTTTGATGATTTATTTGTCTAGATTCAAATAAAGGTAAGGCCACTTGATTTGATTTGCAGTTCTTCATTATTTTTTATGTAAAAATAGGACTGAACGAACGATTTTTTTTTAATTTTGAATTTTCAAAATCGAGGACAGATACCCATTGACAGAGGACCGAACGGATGAATTTTTTTCCCATTGATTTTCATGTACATTTCATAAACAATGATATCAAACTATCATGTTTAACTAATTTAAGATTTATTCTTGTATCTGGAGGACACAACAACTGAATAATTGAACAAAACATTCAAGAAACATTCAGACAAATAACTTCTTGTTATCTGCTATACATAACGAGAATTTATTTGTCTGAAATGTGATGAAAATGAATATTCTGAAAGAAGTTACATATCAAACATGATATACAATAGAGCAAACGTGTATATCATGATTGACTAAAAGGTAATTGACTTTGACAAAAAGAAAACCCCGAAATTTAATTTACTGATACCACATGAAAAGTATGCAAAATAAAGTACAATTCCTACAGGTACTATTACCATGATTACATAAAAACAGCTTAAACAGTTTAGGAAAACTTTTTCTCAGTGGTCTGTACTTGTATACTTATCTACAAGACCTAAATTGAATGTACTAGTTATATGAAAGATAATGATACATTTTCTGATTTACTAGAATGTTAGCTTTAGATGCAAAAGCGATGTATTATATCATCGCTTTAGTGCAAACGGTAATATTCGCGGGAAGGTGAGAGTAGACGTGTATGTGCGCAAAAATATTTGTAATATGAAAAAAAAATTGCTAAATGAAAACTTCAATACATCTCATTTGTTTCGAGACGACTCCCTTATGCACCTAGCATAATCTAGGCATGGATAATTTTACTTAAGGTCTTAAAACATGAACATTCAATCACATTTTCTAAACAGAAATATTTGTTTAAGAATGGAACTAAATCGAATATGCATGAATGTACAAGTTTTAAGACCTTGAAAGGTTAAATTATCCATGCCTTGGGTATGCTAAGTTCATAAGAGAGTAGTCTTGAAACAAATGATGTGTACAGATGTATTAATTTTTTTTCATAAAGCAAATATTTTTGCGCACATACACTTCTGCGCTAACCTTCCCGTGAACATAACCGTTTGCACTAAAGCGATGATATAATACATCGCTTTTGCATCTTAAGCTACTAGAATGTTTTACTTTATCTTCTTGCGATTGACCTTCCGTTTAAACAAAGTAATAGTAAAATAACTAGATGGCTATTGTTGCAAGCAACAGACGGATTTCTCCATTATTAGACCTTCCTCGGAACTGAAATGTTCAAATCCGAATAAAGAAGATGGAAAAATGAAAGTTGCTCAAGTACCTTATTCACTTCGGCAAATGAGTCAAAAAAGAGCTTATGTCTTACCAGGGATTCTTATTTATTTATCAACAAAAATTAAGAAATAGGTTATGAATACCTTTTATGTTTACAAAAGCTTTATACTCCATGATATATCAAATCTAAATCCTTTAGCATTACTATCTCAAAACAGAATTGCACAATAATTTGGCAATGAGAACATTTCTATAAATAGAAAATGACAGCAGCATCAAAATCTACAAAGAAAAAACGTAAACAACGAACAAGAGTAAAAGAGTTATCTTTCTTACACCATGATAAGTTCAAATAAAAAGGGCTACTTGAGTGAAGAATAAATAGTGGGGACAAAACTGTAAATTCAACAAGAGTAAATGTTTGTTATGACATTGAAAATGATTATTTGACCTTGAACCAAGGTCACGGATAAAAGATAAGTATTGGAGGTTATTTTCATCACCATTCATCTTAATCTGATCAAAGCTCAGTATTTCATCAACAAAAGTCTGTTGTGACCTTGGAATCGAACAGTTGACCTTGGGTCAAGGTCAAGGTGAACGAATTTGATGCTAGAAACATTTCTTTAAAGTTTGAACTTTCAGTGTCAAACAGTCTTTGTTTAATAGGCAAAAGTTTGTTGTGACCTTGAGAATGAGAATTTGACCTTGCGTTAGGTCAAGGTGAAAGAGCTTGCCTCAAAAATCATATGTATGAAGTTTGAACTCTGAAGGTCAAACAGTCTTTGTTCTATCGGCAAAAAATTGTTTTTGACCTTGAGAATAAACATTTGACCTTGAAACTAGGTTAATATGAAATCATTACCTATGAGTAAGCTACCATCCACGTTTCAACTCAAAATCTCAAAAACTGTAGAAATTGGCACTGTGCCAATTTAAAATTCCATTTAAAACTCGAAATAGCGCGAAAACCGTACATATTTTTTGAGCATGTAAGCGTATAAAAGTTTGCAAATTTCCCAAAGAACAATATAAAACAAATTTCGTTCAAATCGTATGCTTAATTTAGGAGTTATAAGAGTTTGTTATCGATTCTCTGTAAAAACCTAAAACAGCTGGCCACGGCATGTCATGGATTTTGATGAAACTTTCTGTAATTATCATACCTAATGTAAAAACAATGCAAACAAACCATATTGTTATATTTGAACAACAGTTGCCATGGTAATGGGGTCAATCTATTGACACCCCCATATATGAGAAATAAAATATATTGCGTCATTCTGTTGCCATGGAAACCATGGTCAAAATTTACTTTATGAATACATGAAATTTTCTTTTGTAAGTTCAACTCCTAACCAGAATAACCTTTTCGGGGGAAGTGGTTATAAGGTAGTTGTTGATATTCAGTCAAATTATGTGAAAATTTAGCAAAAAATAAGTATCATTTTAGGATCATTTTTGGCATGTTTTTGATTATTTTGAAGGTTGAAAACCATTATTTGGTGTATGTTATGGGTATTTAATATCACCTTTCCAAAATAAATTTCCATAGCTGGGAAAAATCAAGAAGTAAAATTTATGGTGAAACTCACCATTTTGTCATTAATGCCAATCAAAATCCGTTGCTATAGCAGCTCGGAAGCAATAATACCATATACCGCATATCTAAAAACAATGTTTTTCCTCATGTTTGAGTCCTATGATTATGAAATAGCATACATGTATACAAATTACATTATTTTATCATTATTAATGACCTTCAAATCATTCTAAGGTCATCTGTCCATATCTAAAGGTCACTTCTAACTTTGGACTAAAATTTAGACAAAAATCAGGATTTCCAATTAATTTAAATTGATTTCTCTAACTTATTTCATTAGATATTTTGATTTAAAATATTTAAAATTGAACAACCGATCAAAAGAAGTAGAATTCATCACAATTTTGTTAAATTGTATTTCACTTCTATGTATAACATACTTTCAAAAGAGCATAATATTGAGATTTTCTCAAATTTTCTCGTAAAATATGTGACATTTATTTGGGTGTTCAATGGACTTTGATAATTATGATATTCATCCCAATGAATAATACATTTATCATACTTTCACCGATAATTGATTGTTTAACCAAGGTTACATACTGTTTACTGTCAATCATGTCTCTTTTTAGTGAAAACCACAAAATTTGGCCTGAAAATAGCAAATATTTTTCAATGACCTTGAAAAATGAGCAAATGACCTTGACATTCTCTCAAGGTCATGATAGCATTAAATGGTCTTTCATACATCTACATACCAAGTTTTGTAACGATAGCATTTATACATCTTTAGAAATTAGCTTTTTACTTATGACATGTATTTATACATTCGTACCAAATGTCGCCATGGTAACCTATTTCACAGGCATATAAACAGAAAAATCTCATCTCTACCTAAATTTCCTTCGATTCCCATGAAGTCCTTGGATAATACTCTTCAGGAAATAGTCAACTGTATTTCAAATCTTGTATAATTGCATCATTACTCTTGTCAAACGTAAGTGAAATATAGGTTAAATTTGGCCTAAATTTCATTTTAATTTTTAATGAGCAATTTTTCTTGAAATTGAAGCAATTTACATAACACACAGAAAGAAGGAGCTGTAACCATATGGCCTCTCCCCCACAATAATTATGCAAATTCAGTATTTTGATTTTAATTAATTTCCATTTATTTTGTTCATGGGATATTCCCAATCGTCTAGGAGAAGATAACTCTAATTTCAAACGTTAACTTTACGATCACGTGCTAAATTGATGTAATAGAAATGATTGTCATTCCCGCCAGTTTGTAACCCTATGTCTGTCAATACGAGGTGTTCTTGGGTCAATTGACAGCAACAGAAACTATAATGGTTCGCCTGTCACCGGTCTGGGTGCAATAGACGAGATGGCGAGGATTTGTTCTAAGTTTAGGCAACTTTGTTTATACGTCTGAATTCAAATTTAGTCATGAATTTCGATGGCGATTTCCATATGATTGTGAAATATCCCAGGCTCCTAATATATACTGTGCGCATGATTTTGTATGATAGATTCATTAGATTCTCATACTGCTATAACCAACATGTAACTTTCGTATGTTTAATAAACGGTAAAACTTTACCAGGACTTTTTATTTGAAGTTTACAAACTGACTTCATTAAATTCATCCACGGATTTCACAATTTGTTGTCCGCGAGAGGGCTACAATTCACGTTTTGGTGCCCTGACGCTAAATGATACGAATCATGGGGATATACGTGATTTATTGCCTTGAATGCAGAGGATGTACTTGTACGCGAAACCAGGATTAAATAGTAGACAAGTGATGAACATTACACTGAAATTATGTATAATTCAGGTAGGACACATAAACTTTTCTCGTTCGTATCCTCATTTTGATTGACCATGTAATTTTATCATTTTATCATTTTTGATCTAGACAGATAGGTAAATTGATTAAGATTTTTTTCTTCGCATTTTCAAGTAAAAATGACTAATGTTGACGACAAAGTGACGTCTCACATGACGGGAATTAGTCAGGATTCCGGTTCAGGTAGTTCTGAGGGTTTTGGTTCGTCTCAGAGAAAAGGTTGTAGTGCCTTTGACTTTGTTAGAATTTAGGAAAATGGCGAAGAGGCTTTTAAATGGATTGCAAATCAAGATTTGATTTTTAGTCGTATCAAAGATTTAATTATTGATGTTAAGGAACCAATAATTTCTTCCGGATCCCTTTTATTCGGTATAACGCCGAGGAACAGATGTGGCATTGGGGAGTTGGAAGGAAACGAAAGTTGGAACTTGTTTCTGTAAGTTTTTTTTCAAGATGATGGTACATTACATTCAGGAGGATACTTCGATGCAACCCATATAGTTGATTTCGTTAGGTGTTGAGCGGTGAATAGCTCGGTTTTAGGCGATGTAACGACGGTAAATGACACCAGACGGATTTCTGGGAACGCAAGAATTTGTTGGATATACAACCCTGTCATTTGTACTTTGCGCGAGGTAAAGCGCACGTTTAATTTTCTGATTATATGATGAACAATGAAGTATTCATAATCTTGTGTATGTGATTTGCTGTCAGTTTGATGATCATACTTAAATAGAAAATTGTATTTTTTATTTTAAGAAAGGGAGGAATTGGTGATTATGAAGAAATAGTCGCTAAATGTCACATCGTATTTTTTCTAAGAAGTCGAGGGCGTTTTGAACATGAAAAACAAGTCGAGGAGTTGTATATAGTATAGAAATGTGTAACCCTAGTTTTGCATGTCTGTTCATGCATGGTTTTATGTACAAAGTTTATGAATGACTTTCACTCTTTTGAGCGTGTTACAATAGAGCGTAAAATGATATTGACCTTTGTTGCCCTTTCCCGGTGTTGGAGTTTATTTTGACGGTCGTCCCATGATGCAGGTTGTTAGCTATTTAGTTTGCACGCAGACTATTGACATATACTGACGACGTCTTACAACAATGAAAAGAGCTACTTGTTTTAATATCGTTTTATTAATTTGTTTGATTTTTGATAAAAAAAAGAATGCCTGCATTTTCAGTGAAATAAACTTTAGTGAATATTAAGACGTGGAAAAAGAAATAAGTTTGGAATTTCGTTTATAAGATTTGACAAAGGTTTCTAAATTATTTTTGTAAATTCAAAATTATGGTCAATTAGAGGTTCAGAGAAAAGCCCGGTGTCGCTTAAGGCACGGTCCATTTGATATTCAGGGGGGGGGGGGGGGGGGGGGGGGGGGCTTGGGTTTTTTGTCGGAGCAAGATTATTTTTTTCGCCCCGGACCGGGGCAAAATTATTTTTTTCTTGCAAAGTTGGAGCAAGGAAATATTTTTTAACAAAGTGATGCGCATATTTAAAGAATGTTTGTGTTTTATCAATATAAATTATTTATATTTTTACTCAAAACTCTAAATATTAATATATTTGATTATTTTTATGCAGGTATTCAATTCACTTTTAAACAGAGAGATAATAGACTTTACAATACAATTCTCAATATTTTATATAAGGTACATGTATATAACATGTTACGATGATGTATAAGAGGGTCTGAGGGGAAGGTCTCCTAGACAAATTTTTAAATGTTAATTATAATATTTGTAAATTGGTAAATAACTGAAGTTCTTCTTCAAAGCTTACAAGAACATAAAATTAGACTCTATGGGATACATGCAACATGTATTAATAGCAATACATAAATATTGATAATATATTTAAGCTTTTATGAAAGCCCTTTTTCATTCACATTTATGTATAACTTTTGATACCTTCAAATATATGAACATTGTCATTAGTAAATAATGTTTTGATAGAAAACTATGGCGAGCGAAGCGAGCCAAAAATTTGTGATACAATTTGAAAACTGGGGCGAGCGAAGCGAGCCCGGAAAATTTTCATGAATTTTAGCGAAATTTTATGGTAATTCTTCAAATTCAGATTATTTGTAAGAGCAAGATTATTTTTTTCTGTTACACCATAAGCAAATTAATTTTTTTCATCAAAATTGAGAGCAAAATTATTTTTTTCAAAAAAAACCCCAAGCCCCCCCCCCCCCCAGAATATCAAATGGACCGTGCCTAACTACCAGAGACAATTAATCTGAAAACGCGGCCTATTTTGAACAATGATACAGACTAGCTGGATATCAGGATAGATTTATTGCTGGTGTAACAATTGCAGTGCTGAATAATTAACTTGTAAATTAGATTCCAGATATGCAGTTTACCCTTGAACTTTTGATAATAAATGTTGTTGTTATATGGAACCGCCTGCTGTGAAAAAGAGACGAATAAGCGTACAGGCTAATTCTGAGAGACACTTTAAAGAAGACGGAGGCCGAAGAAGAAACCCGAAGCTGTGACGTCAGGTGAACCTGTGCACGATGTTACCCGTGTGGCTGGATGTGTAACCAGCCCGTCACTACAACGTACGAACACTTTTCGTTGATAATGACAGAGTGAAATCTGTCATTGCGAAAAGAGGAACATGAACTATTTTGTACTTGTTGACCTTCCTAATAAGACGCTGAATGTATGAGAATATGAATACCCCGTCGTTTTTCTGGGTGCATGGCGTCATCCAGATTACGGGAAGATCTTGGTAGCGTCACAAATGCCAAGATGCGTCAAAGGAGGTCGAGGATGGAGAAAAGACGAAATGGGTCCGGACGAAGAAGACGAGACCGTGGTCCTTAGACGAAAACGAAAGAAGAAACCGATGATGATCGCGCGATGATTAACAATTAATTTCACGATGGCATCGAGGTCCAATTTTTTTTCGTTTGACTCCTCGGAGGTTATTCAGTTCACGAAGAAGGACCAGACACGAACCATAGTTTGGGAAGAACCAAAGAAAATGATGTCATACCGTGAGGATGGCCATACGAAGAATAAATGAATCCGTGTGATGTGTTATTTAGTGAAAAAGCAGAGTAAATGTGTAATGCTTATAATGTCATATGTTATATTAATATTGCAATTATTGATGAAATGTCATTGATGTTTGATGCATGCATTTGTATAGTAATACAATGGTATTTGATTCTATGATGCAATTGGCCTTGAAAATGTGTTTCTTTTACAGGTTATGAACATTTTGATTGAACATTTATTATGATGAAAATGAGCGGGTCACTCCTGATGAACAGTGGAACTATTAAATACAATGACTTTTTATTGCATGTGTTTTGATAATGTTTTTGATTAATATGTACCAAGTGATCCCGGTGGTAAATAGTTGAATGGTTCATTATTGTGGTGTCAAGGTCATACGTTTAGAAAATAACCAAGTATCACGGAAATTCAGTATATGTTTTCAAGATTTTAGATGGATGTTAAGAAGTTCATCCAGGTTAAAGATTATTTGATTGAGTGTAAAACAAGGTCGCAAAAATCTTGGTTATTTCCTTAAGTGGGGGAGTATTGTAACCATATGGCCTCTCCCCCACAATAATTATGCAAATTCAGTATTTTGATTTTAATTAATTTCCATTTATTTTGTTCATGGGATATTTCCAATCGTCTAGGAGAAGATAACTCTAATTTCAAACGTTAACTTTACGATCACGTGCTAAATTGATGTAATAGAAATGATTGTCATTCCCGCCAGTTTGTAACCCTATGTCTGTCAATACGAGGTGTTCTTGGGTCAATTGACAGCAACAGAAACTGTAATGGTTCGCCTGTCACCGGTCTGGGTGCAATAGACGAGATGGCGAGGATTTGTTCTAAGTTTAGGCAACTTTGTTTATACGTCTGAATTCAAATTTAGTCATGAATTTCGATGGCGATTTCCATATGATTGTGAAATATCCCAGGCTCCTAATATATACTGTGCGCATGATTTTGTATGATAGATTCATTAGATTCTCATACTGCTATAACCAACATGTAACTTTCGTATGTTAATAAACGGTAAAACTTTACCAGGACTTTTTATTCCAAGTTTTTGAAAATGACTTAAGTTTAATTCATCCACGAAGTCTACAATTTGTAGTCTTGATAGGCTTACAGAGCATTGAAAAATCAAATTGTATTAACTTAAGAGGATTGAAATAATCTTTTCAGAAAATTACATATGCGTTCAACATTTGTTTCCATGTTAACGGGATGCATAAAAATGCCTTGTTTAAAGGTGTTTTTATACAAAACCTTGGTTACTATGGCAACGGAACGTCGGAGAAAAAAATGGAAGGTCAATTTGTTCTGAGGACATCATTTTAACCTTGTACATAAAAAATATCCAAAATCTGAGACACGTCGTGGCCTTTTTTTTTAAGGTTGTTACATAGAATCCATATTAGCGGGGTCATATGTGAACTTTTCAATAAGAAAACAATTCTAAATTAAGATCTTCATATGCTCTTTCACATGATATTATCATATATTGCGGTACTTTTTTGTTAAGTGTCTGGAATGTTTGGGGGTAAGAATAATAATAAGAGTAATAAGAATAAAGAAAGACAATAGAATAACAGAAAGGATTCCGACGGAAGTCGAAATCCTTAATAATACAACAGTGATGATAAGAAATACCTATAAACAGACAGACAACACATAATATACTGTTTAAAACATGACTTACTGCTTTCCGCAAACGGAGCTATTTATTGAAGTTCCTATGTCTGATCTTTCTCATTTAAATAATTTTTAAAGGTTAGAGTGCTTTATGCTTCATTCATTTTATCAATAACACGATTAAAGTAGTGTACACGTATTTAATGAAAGAGGCCACTTAAAGGGAAACTTGCAATAAATCAAATTCTCGCAATGCAGTTTTTTTATTCCGTCTTTTCGATTTTACAGGCCTGCGTTCGATTTGTGCAGGTATCTGACGTAAAAGCATTGTGACGTCATTAAATTCCTTTGAAAACGTCATATATGTAACCCTATTTCCCTGAATTCCGTGATGGTTTCCATAGAATTTGATGACGTCACAATGCGTTGGCGTCAGATACCTGCACAAATGGGAAGTAACTCTGTATTTCGAAAAGACCGAATTACAGCTGAGGGCCTACATCTTAAACTGAGATAAATTAGTACTTTTTTGTTAGATACACAACCTGACACTCTCCTTTCCATGCCATAGAAACAAACTATAACGACATTTCACTCCTGTTGACGTATGCATACTAATGCAGGTACGAGCCAAAATCCGAGCACATCGCTATTGTATTGGAATTTAAGGTCAGACCCTCCGATTCTTGTATATCCTTCTCTCAAATTTTGAGTGGCATTTTAAATCATAAGAATATTGAGATTCCATAGAACTTGTTATAGTGCTTCCAAGATACATTTTAACTTTTATGAAACTACTCTTATGGTGATTTCTGCCCTTATCTCACAATTGCAAAAGGTACAAAATCCATTTTCAAATTATTTCTGTAGTATATGTTTTTTTTTCCGAAATTGAAAAAAGAGCATCCTTAGTATGTTATCTTAGAACCTGAAAAAAGAAAATGGTACCTTACCAAAGTAAATTTCCAGAAAATGACACTCCATTGTTGAAGTTTTGACGATATCTGCATAGCAATGAATTTAGAGTTATCTATATTTTTCACTCTGTAAATGCGTCTGCACATGCATTCTTGTTTTTTTTCTACAATAATACCCGAGTGTAAATGGTTTGCAAATGAATGGTATCAGTCAGATAATTCAAAATTGTCAATATTGAAATATTCGTTCTACAGTAATATCTTATTGCACTAGACACGTGTTTCGGATATTTGAATCCTCTTCAGTATTACTTTATGCCAAACAGTTTAATTAAAGCCGAAATGAATTTTTTCCTGGCGCCATCTACAATACAAATTTTCAGTTTCCTCTTGCAAAAATAAGCGGCTCCAAATTTTGTGTAAGGTTTATTCAGAAGTGTATCTAAATAAAAGAATATGGCCAAAATCGTCGGAGGGTAGGTGCAAGGAGCTTAACTCTAAACATGACCCCCCCAAAAAACATATTCCGAAACCCCAGCTAAGGACAGAGCTATGCAATGAGGGAGATAACCCTTAGTTTTAGAAGTTTAGGTCTAATTTGTTGAAAGGAAATTTATAACATATTTTAATGCAGTGCATAAACACTAAAACTGGGTAAGCGATGTCCTCGGGGACTTACAGTCCATCAGCAGCGATATTAGCCTATTGGTTTAAAGTGATATTAGAACATCTGTGAAAATAGTATATAGCATTAGCTCTTTAAAAATGAAATTTTTCATCCTGTAACCACAGAAAAAAAATTCCTGGTTTTAGAGGAAATCGACATTTTTGTCGATTTACCCAATAAATTTTCGGGATCGACTGTATTCTTCGTGGGTCTCAGTAAATGACGTCACAAGTTGTACACGACAAAGTGATTGCCTGCACTAGCACATGTGTATACGCATGTGATTACCGTTTCAAGAATAAAACAGTCAATATCTATAACATAGCTTTTTATTTATTGAGCAAAAAATAAATAGATAAATGAAATAAATAAATAAAGGGCGCACCATTTCTAAACATGCTCATGGCTGGCGATCACCTGTAGATTCAGGACAGAAGTTTGACATAATTCATATTCTGATTAAAAAAAATAATCGTGCCGGCCAATATTTTTGATAGGTTCTTAATCTACATATGGATTTTTGGATCTAGCACTTGCCGAATATTAGATCGTGGTTTGCGGGGGTACCCCCCCCCCCCCACACACACACACGCACATTTGTCCGTTTTGAGTCGTTGAGAGAGAGAGAGAGATCATCAAATCTTTTCTATCATCAATTGCCTTCTCATGAAAACGTATTTCAAAAATGTTTTCAGATCAGTTTAAATTTATTGCTTCGTTCTTTTATTATTATGTTATTCCATTAAAAACCGCTAACTGTGACCATAACTTAATGATTTAGAAAAAAAAAAGAATAATGTCGAATCGTTTTTCGTTGTTAATCCCTAAAATTGTGACCATATATATTGATAGAATAAAATTTGATCCTTATCTTAATCAAAATAGATTCCGTGACATCGACTTGGAGCCTCAGAATAATATTAAAATTTACTGAGTGTTTTACCCACTGGGGAGCTCGTGAAATAAGGTCTACCCTATATCCCTTGCAGGGAATGCAGGTGAATTTTGAAATAATCATTTATGAAGATGAAAATATATGTAAAAATAAATTAATAACATTTTGTTTTTGTCATTATACCCCTCACCCCCTTCCTACGCTTCTCCGAAAGATTGTTTTCAATGTTCACTGTGATCCGCCCTCCCTATTTTAGATTCCTGAATCCGTCTATGCCAAAGATATCTCCATCTGTCATTTAAGTGAATGTACATGACAATATGAATATAGGTAATACTATGTTGTTCACTAAGCTCAATAAAAGGATGGGCAGGGGGCCTCTCGGTCTGAAACTCCAGTCGCACGCATTCCAAGTTAACCCCCCCCCCTTTCTGCGTTTGAAACAGGTCGGGCTGTATATTCAACCATAGTTTCAAATCGTGAGTGTTTAGAACAAATAGTAAAATAGGACAGACAGAAAATATGATGTGACATCATGTGTGAAATCGTCCATCTCAAGACCCTTTCCCCATCCCTCCCCCCCTTTTTTTCTTCTCACGGACAGATGCTTGGTCGCATGAAAATTACTAACATTAAACATTTGCATATTAAAATACTCGACATGATCAAGAAATTATCAAAAGATGTGAAACTGAGCAAATTAAATGCGAACTCAGCTTCAATACCTCAACGGTAAATTGCATTGTTTACACTACTTTCGTCTTTCATGTACAACTTTCTACGTCATAAGTCTCTCCATCATATTTACCGGAAGTGATCATTTATAGAATCAGGGTTTCTGTAAATGGCTAAAAATAGCAACTTCAAAACTGATTTACGTATATGTGCGGTAAGAGCTGAAAACTATTTTTGGCATATTGTGGTTTATTTTTAGGGAAAGTTTTAGGTAAAAGTATTATCTCATATGTTCTAATATCACTTTAATTGTCAAGATTGAAATGTATGTTCTATAGTACCAGCTTTTTGTACTAGACACGTGTATCGGATATTTGAATCCTCGTCAGTGGTACTTCATGCCAAACAATTTAAATAAAGCCGAAGTGAATTTTCCTGGCGCCATCTACAATACAGAGTTTTAATAAAATAATTTCCTCTTACCAAAATGTGCGGCTCCAAATTTTGTGCAGGGTTTATTCAAAAATCGTTGGATGATAGGCGCAAGGAGCTTAATTTTTAACATGACAAAAAATATATATATATATATATGCCGAAACCCCAGCTGAAAACAGAGCTATGCAATGAGGGAGATAACCCTTAGTTTTAGAAGTTTAGGTCTTATTTGTTGACATGTTTCAATGCAGTGCGTAAACACTAAAACTTGGTGAGCGATATCCTCGGGGACTAGCAGTCCACCAGCAGCGTACCAGCCTAATGGTTGAAATTGTCAATATTCAAATATATGTTCTATAATACAAATTGTGTTGTACTAGCCACGTATTTCGGATATTTTAATCCTCGTCAGTGCTACTTCAAGCAAATAGTTTGAATAAAGCCGAAGTGAATTTTCCTGGCGCCATCTACAATACAGAGTTTTATTTTCCAATTGCTAAAATGAGCGGCTCCAAATTTTGTGTAGGGTTTATTCAGAGGAGTATTTAAGTAAACATATGGTCAAAAGCGTTGGAGGGTAGGCGCAAGGAGCTCAAAGAAGTTCTCCAGTCCTGGAGATTTTAATGTATATTACAGTTCATATCAAACTAAATTCCATCAAGAAATTTTCCCATTATGTAATCTCTTTCAGAGAGATAAATATGATAAAAGAGCATTTGATATTTACATTAAAACTATAAGGTAAATATTAATAAGGTCAAGTAATGTACATAATTTATCTATATACGTACAAGTATTGATTTATTTCAAACGACATCAAGAATCCTAGAGTTTATCTCAGAAAGGGATTCTTAGGTATATATAGATAAAAAAATGATAAGGGAATATATCCTCCCCCGGAAAGAAAATGGGGGTGAGGGTAAGCCGATTATTTCGGGAAAAATACATACTAGGAAAACAAAGAACAAATCTGCGGCAAATCCAAGGGGTCATGACGTCCTAACCGTCTAGATCACGCTTGTATATGGTTAGGTCGGGTAGAGGGTATCCTATTTACAAAATTCTATAAAGTCCCCGGCACTCTGACTTCCTCCCGTTCAGCCTATTGATACCACATACAACCCTCCTTCGTTGACATTTGTACGTCCCCACTTCCAGTCGGCACGTACGTACTTCATTATTACCTTCCTTACATTGGAAAAAGCATGCCATGTGCATGTTAAAAGAGGGAGAAATTAGGTCTGTGAAATATCGGTGAGAATTAAATGTAAAAATATAAGTCATCGACGTGTTCAATGTACTTATTTTTGTGAGCGGGAAAAAAAGGAAAGATACAAGCTAGATTTTTTACACATATACAGGCCCCATGTGCCGACCAAAAAAGTCAGTATGCAACAACTGTTAAAGAAAAATATTACCCCCCCTCCTCTCCCGCCCGAACTTCCAGACATAACTCTCGTCTCCAGACGCCCCCCCCCCTTTTAAATAACGATATGGTGTTTGATGATTGTTGTTGTGTAAAACAAAATTTTTAAAAGAATATGAACCAATAAATTCCATCAAATGTTTCATCCAACGGATCCGTGTGGATCATCGAAATACGCAAGAACTTCAGTCTTCAATATGCAGAGCATAGCCTGTTACATGTACATGTTTACAATCTTTCGATAGATTGGGTTGGGGACGGAATTTTTAACTGCGGTAGGAGTTGCGACTTGATTTCGAAAAAAAAAAAATGTTTGATAATCAATAACAAGATACCATATCAAATACTTGTAGATGTATTCCGGTTATCTATTTTCTTATGTTCTTGGCAACACGGTGATCATATTCTTTTTGAGCGGAGATAGTATTTATTAATAAATTAAGTCTGTCTTGAATTCTTCTAATGTACCTCGGAAATATAAAAATTGTTTCTCTCTCTCTCTCTCTCTCTCTCTCTCTCTCTCTCTCTCTCTCGTACTGAGAAAGTCGAGGAAGAACGCTCGTTATTTTCCGTCTAATTCTGAGACGATTAGAATTTCATTTTATTCGATATACATTACAAGATCACTTCTCCCGGTGTTGAATTTCAAGAAAGTCAGTTTTTCCTGATATCCTCGTTGAGCGGAGCTAGCAGACATTTTTCCAGGCCATATCATTACATTTTTTTACCTTCATAACTTTATATAACATCAGAAAATAAATTTCATATTATCTGAAACGGCAAAAAATGTATTGTCAATTTCATGACATTAATTTTCATTTTTCACCCTCTTCCTAATACATTTGCGCCTCCCTCCTTCTCCATCCTATAAGCTGATTAGAACATCAATTTGAGATCCCATCTAGACAGCTAGGAAAGGCTTAACTTTGGAATTCAATCTCTCACCCTCCCTTCATTATTTTACATTTTCCGTGTTCATGTAAGTTTTACATGTAGCAGGAATTGGGAAGAACCCCCTCCCTCCACCTGGATGGATCCGCCAATGAATACGTACAAGTCTTTTAAAAATACTGATGTCAACATGTAATTTACTTTGAAAATGTTTAAACCGAAAAATAATTATAAATTTTCCCAAATAAACAAAGAGACACGTGTATTGTACTTTACATTACGTCATCGTGTGAATGTGTAGTGGCGTCACACTTTTTTACTTTCAATTTCGGCGGACTTGTTCTGTGTTAAATCGCTGTTTTGTGGATATGGGCTTATAAATCGTTGTTTCAATACTTTGTTATTTGAGTTTGTCCGAGTTAATTTCAGTGAAAATACCAACGAGTAGAGAACTTCTTTTAATTCTAAACATAAGCTAAGTCCTAATTAGGTGATAGCTAAGTCCTTATTAGGTGATATTATCACCTAATTAGGTGATATTATCACCTAATAAGGTGATAGTAACTCCTAATTAGGTGACAGCCAAGTCCTAATTAGGTGATAACTAAGTCCTAATTAGGTGATGATATCTCCTTATTAGGTGATAGTATGTCCTAATTAGCTGAAATCGAAGTCCTAATTAGGTGAAAGTAACCCCTAACTAGGTGATAAGAACTCCTAATAAGGTGATAGCTAAGTCCTAATTAGGTGATAGTATCTCCTAATTAGGAGAACGTATGTCCTAATTAGGTGATAGTAACTCCTAATTAGGTGATAGCTAAGATTAGAATAGCGTAACTGTTTGACCTCGAAAACTTGTGTTCTACACCCCAAAGCTGACGTTATTTACTGACTAAAAATGAATGGCTTATATAATAAGTGATATATCAAAAGAAAGATAATTTCCTGTAGATTTTATTGATACCAAATGATATTACCTTTCCGTTACTATTTTCTCTCCGAAATCGAAAGTGAAAGTAGAGAAATTTTGACATGTCATTCAGATGGAATTTGGTCCCATTTTGACCATTGTTCAGAAAAAATTATGCTGATTGGAAGCCAAAATCTGTCTTAATAATATATGAAAGTTATTTAGGGATTCGCCGATTCGTTTCTATGAAATCCACAATACACCACGGAGAAGCGAATTTCACAAGTCCCCATTCTGAGCCCCTCGCCGGAAACCACTTCTTCGTTTTATCTCCTTCCAGTTTGATTTTTATATGCATATCTAAAAATAGAACCCAAGAAAATCTTCCAAAAATCTTACAGAATCTAATGATACCTTAAAACTTGTCTTCATTTTAATTATCATACATACCATAGCGATATCAATCTCTGACTCTCGATATAAGAATTGACCGGGGCCAAACCAGCTTCGAAGCTATAGGGTTTTTAATATTAAAACCTAAGTCCTAATTAGGTGATAGCTAAGATAGTATCTCCTAATTAGATGATAGTAACTCCTCATTAGGTTATAGCTAAGTCATCATTAGGTGATAGCTAAGTCCTAATTAGGTGATATTATCTCCTAATTAGGTGATAGTATGTCCTCATGAGGTGATAGCTAAGTCCTATGATATTAGGTGATAGTAACTCCTAATTAGGTGATACCTAAGTCCTAATAAGGTGATTGTATCTCCTACAATAGTGATAGTAACTCCTAATTAGATGATAGCTAAGTCCTAATTAGGTGATAGCTAAGTACTTATAAGGTGATAGTTTCTTCCAATTAGGTGATAGCCAAGTCTTAATTAGGTAATAGGATCTCCTATTTAGGTGATTGAAACTCCTAATTAAATGATAGAAACTCCTCATTATGTGATAGCTAAGTCCTAATTAGGTCATAGCTAAGTCCTAATTTGGTGATAGTATCTCCTAATTAGGTGATTGTATCTCCTTATTAGGTGATAGTAACTCCTAATTAGGTTATAGCTAAGTCCTAATTAGGTGATAGCTAAGTCCTAATTAGGTGATAGCTAAGTCCTTATTAGTTGATAGTATCTCCTAATTAGGTGATAGCTAAGTCCTTATTAGTTGATAGTATCTCCTAATTAGGTGATAACTAAGTCATGATCAGGTGATAGCCAAGTCTTAATTAGGTGATAGTATCTCCTAATTAGGTGATAGAATCTCCTAATTAGGTGATCGAAACTCCTAATAAGGTGATAGCTAAGTCCTAATTAGGTGATAGCTAAGTCCTAATTAGGTAATAGTATCTCCTTATTAGGTGATTGTATCTCCTAATTAGGTGATAGTAACTCCTAATTAGGAGTGAGCTCAGTCCTAATAAGGTGATAGCTTAGACCTAATTAGGTGATAGTATGTCCTAATTAGGTGATATCTTAGTCCTAATTAGGTGATATTACCTCCTAATTAGGTGAAAGTAAGTCCTAATTTAATTTAGGTGATTAGCTAAGTCCTTATTAGGTGATAGTTTCTCCTAATTAGGTGATAATATCTTCTAATTTGGTGATAGTATCTCCTAATAAGGTGATAGTAACTCCTACTTAGGTGATAGCTAAGTCCTAAAAGGTGATATTATCTCCTAATTAGGAAATAGTAACTCCTGAAAAGGTGATAGATAAGTCCTTATTAGATAATAGTATCTCCTAATCAGGCGAAAGTAACTCCTAATTATGTGATAGCTAATTCCTAATCAGATTAGTATCTCCTAATTAGGTCATTGCTTAGTCCTAATTTAGTGATAGCTAAGTCCTTATTAGGTGAAAGTATCTCCAAATTAGGTGAAAGTATCTCCTAATTAGTTGATAGTCACTCCTAATTAGGTGAAAGCTAAGTCCTAATTAGGTGATACTATCTCCTAATTAGGTGATAGCTAAGTCCTAATTAGGTGATGGCTAAGTCAAACAGTAATTAGGTGATATTATCAACAAATTAGGTGATAGTATCTCCTAATTAGCTGATAGTTTGTCCTAAAAAGGTGATAGCTAAGTCCTTATTATTTGATAGTATCTCCTAATTAGGTGATAGCTCAGTCCTAATTAGGTGATAGTTTTTCCTAATAAGGTGATAGTATCTCCTAATTTGGTGATAGCAACTCATAATTAGGTGATAGCTAAGTCTTAATTAGGTGATAGCTAAGTACTAATTTGGTGATAGTATCCCCTAATTAGGTGATAGTATCCCCTAATTAGGTGATAGTATCCCCTAATTAGGTGATAGCTAAGTCCTAATTAGGTGATAGTATCTCCTAATTAGGGGAAAGTAACTCCTAATTAGGTGATAGTTAGGTCCTAATTAGGTGATAGCTAAGTCCATATTAGGTGATAGTATCTACTAAATAGGTGATTGTATCTCCAAATAGGTGATAGTAACTCCTAATTATGTGATAGCTAAGTCCTAATTAGGTGATAGCTCAGTCTTAATTAGGTGATAGTATCTACAAATTAGGAGATAAAAAATTCAGAATGTGGCATTAGGACGCTTCCGTATATTTGTATAAATTAAAATTTTCAGACGAGTCTAACGCATACATTTGCATTTATAGCCGTTTGAAAACAGCAGTTTGAATTTAAGGTGCGCTGATCTAATTCTTTCCAATGACGCCACCTAGAGGGTATTGCGTTTTTACAATAAAGATACAATATAAATTCGGCAATATTATGGTCGTTACTGCATATTGTCAAATAAAACTTTTTATGGCTCCTTTCCTCAATCTAGACCCTTGGGAATAAAAGTTACGTTTTCAATTAAATTCATTTTTCAGGGAGACTGTATCTTAAAAAAAACCCAAAACAATACAAATTATAACAAATAAAAACACCCCCCCCCCACACTTCTTTTCATACTAAACTGAAAATACTTGATTTGCTATTTCTGGGGGTCGGTTAGTTCTTTGGTTATTTTCATCTGTTTGATTATTTTTCAGAGACTACCGCGTTTTAACAGTCAGGAGAAATAAACTTGCTATACCGACACTGTTAAATGTTGACCCTTAAAAGACTGACAGACGTACATGTAATTTAATTTGAGAGAATAGGAGAACTACCTGGTGGAATAGGAGGGGATGGAAATATGTAGAAAAAATATATCTAGCTGTCTTGTAATACATACATCCCCCAAAAAACGCACCATGGTTTTTAATGTGAATGGTTATTTGTAAACGAAATGACAACAAAGTATATGTACATTTGTAACGGCTTACCTCATTATAGATTGATTCTACAAATAATCTAGCTGTAAGAGATAAATAAAGGATGTATGAGCACAAAACGCGAAAGGAAAAAAAGAAATATAAATGAATAAAAAATCAAACCCAGATTTTTCATTAGATGTCTTATGTTTTCGTCTTCACATTGTCTTCAGCTTTCTTTGTCATCGTGTTTGAACGAATCAATATATCAAAAACATAATTATACAAAATTCAAAACTAAACTTTTACTAAGCTCGTTAGCTTACTTCTAAAAAATCTCTGTTCGGTCGACATAGCTGTTTTCTCCGTTTATGTTTAATGTTACGTATTGGGGGGGGGGGGGGGTTTCCATCCAACCTTAGGGTCTTGTTTCAGTAATATTATGGGAACAAAGCAAAAAATTCATGCAATTTTCGAACGAATGAACATCAATGACCTACATGTATTCTTTAAATTCTACGAAGCGTTTGGTCGGCGTAACATTTTTTCCGTTACGCATCTCGAGTTGAGGCCAGGGAACTTCGTTTGCCGTATCAAAGTATCTTGAGGAGAATCCGGATCCTATTCATGGTATTCCTGGGCTTACAACGAAACTGTCAGAAAATGTACCGGACCTTTCAAATTATTTACAGTACGCATGTAGACCATTCCCGAACGTATACATGTAAATAATCCGGTTACTTTTCCTCCTTTTCTACGTTTTGAATTTCCAATTAGATAATTTCTTTGCCGAAGAGAAAAAAATTCGTTTCGTTACTTTTCATTTCTTTTCTTGGCTGTGCGTTTCACAATTTAAAGGAGCCCGTTAAACTCGGTAAAGCAAGAGGTGTCCCTGGAAGCAAGTGTTTGTAAAATAGTACAGTCTGAATTATTTTCCTTCTTAAGCAGATTTTATTTAAAATTTGGTATTTAGAATTGATTAATTTTCGAAAATTCGAATTCAAATTTCTTTAATGCGCTCTAGACACATATTCAAATGTCGCAAAGCACATTTAAAGGAATATTCTTAGATTTGAAAATTTAATTGAAAGGCCTATAACACAGACTTCTAATCACAGAATGTGACGATGAACATGGTGAAGGAGTTTCAATCTCGTCTTATATACATGTACCGGGACTTAAGCGGACTGATTAAAACCAGCCCCTCCTCACATTAACCTTCGTCGTCAGTGTCTGGGTACACCCATAAAGTCATGAGATTTTCTTTACCAATCAGAACGTCCGTTTCATCGATGTTGTATACACGTTCCCGTGTTTATTTTAACTTCAAATAAAAACATGGGTTATACACGTAACCTGATCATCATTGGAAATTTCCTTTTTGCATAAAAGAAAAACCACATAAAACATTCTCCTTAAAATACAATATTGTTGGCTGAACTCTGTGGTCATGGGCGCCGCGATTATTCGATTTCTCAAAATCCCGTAATTATAAAAATTTTTTTTTTGTTATTACATGTAGATATTACATACCTGTAAGACGTCATTTGATTGGCTAAACGAAAGGTGATCAGAACACGACCCTTGACGGGTGTACTCCAGACCCTGAATACGACGATGCTGGTTTTAATCTGACCGAGACTTCAGTGATGCGCTTGGATGTTCATTGATATGCATACTGCAACAGAACAATTTGTTTCTATGGCATGGGACAAGTCTTACCTGTATCTCACCCCCCCCCCCATCATTTCTGCATTGCAGTTCTATAAAGGTATCCGTTGTACAATAGAGTCATTTTACATAGCGTTTTAATCATCTCCATTGTAAAGTATGGTAAATTTTGTGTCTGGTAAGGTACTATAAACTATATATTTTCTGAAAGGTAATGATGCCCTGAGTGCAGATATAAGGCTCCCAGGTCTTAGAAATCTAAGGGGAAAAACTCTTGTAGAACTTTGTTATTTTGCATACGTAATATAGAGAAAATGGACAATTTTAATGCTTCATCAGCTATTCCCCTTTGTTTTTCTGGCCCCAAAATTATTATTTCTGAGCTGTTGGCATTATAACGTTTCAGAAAATGTATAGTTTATAGTACCTTACCAGGCATGAAAAAATGCCCTTTTGTACATCGGATACCTTAATTAAGATGTAGGACCGTAGCTTTAAATTGTGTATTGCGTTGTGTTTCTATGGTGCTGTGTTACTGTATATCCACATTTTCGTTTCTCCTTAATAAATCAAGCTCTGTTGTTTGAGAATTTGTATGCCTAATTATTGTTGACTTTTTTTCTTCTAAGTCTTGGGTTGTGTTTGATTTTCGAAATCATTAATTGATTTCGTATTCTTCCTGAATGAAGAGAACTAAATAATTAAAATTGAAAGCCTTAGGATTGAAATATAGATTACAGTTATTAAAGATGATTGTATCTAGTAAAGAAATGAAAACTATAATAAGGCAAAATTAAGGAGGGGATCTCCTACAACAACAGGTCGCATCACCCACAGCAAAACCCCAAAACACCCAATGCAAAAACACAGAAAAAGGACAATGAACGTTAACGCACAAAACAGAAACATCAAACACAAAGAACTACAAATAAATCATCGAAACCAATGGGCAACCGGTGTCGACTTAGGACAGCCATCTGCCACGAAAATAGCAGAAGGTTATCCTGGATAACGTGCGCACAACCCTCCAAGATTTCCGATTACCCAGAAGTCTAGAAGAACGTACAATTGTGGTGTAAAACAACCTCCTCACTGTCAGATGTCCACACACAAACTAGACCACAAAACGCAGGGACCTATGCAACACAGATGAATGTGTAAATGGGTATCAAAAGAGGGCGTACTTAATACAATTAGTGCTCTGCCGCCGTCAGCTCATGTATGTTATCACCCGAAGAGTCGGACTGATATTCAGAGAACATAGGTGGTCGGCGTCCTGTCTTCTCTTAAGAGGTTCGGACAAGGCCCGTCATAGAGTCCCGTCATCACAGTCAGTCAGAGTTCAAGTTTAAAGAATGCGCTTGTACAAGACTGTAGATTCGTCAAGTACCAGGCCTATTGTCCGTCTGGTTGACATTAGGATATATCCACGGTATAGAAGGCGTTTGATGATTGGGTAAAACACGTAAGGTTAAGGACACAAATAAAATGTCTCGTCACAAGTGACGAAGATATTGAATATGAAAAAGTCGAACAATTGATTTATTATATAGTGAACTTAATCAGTATTTATAAAGGTACCTTTTCGAAAATGGCTGGCAGCGACTTTTCTTTTAAAAATACTTATAACATGACCCCTAAAAGGTGCGAGGTCCGGAGTGCGCAGTCCAAAGTACGTCAACTTGAAAAACGTCCAATGTGATCCATAAGAAATTTGTTAAAAAACAACCAAAGAATTAATTTGTAATTCGATACTTAATTCAGCAATTATTTTCTCTAGAATTTGTTTCTGTAAGTAAAATGCAAAAAAAAAAAATGTCATAGAACTTCGATGAAACAGAAAATGAAAACATAGATAGCTACAGCTCATAAGCATTACGTGTATATATATGAAGTCATCTATTCTCTCTCACGTTTATATATGAATAACTCGCCGTTTGGATCTGGCAATTAATATTCGGGTAATTTATTTCCAGTGAACCCAAATTCAGCTTATTTGTATTAAAAAAAATTAAATATTAATTTTGTTTGAGGGTATGGAGAGTGAAGAAAGCCTAAACGAAGAAAACTGATCACTGTTTTACTGTAAGATTTGTATTTGAAATGTTGACCTACTCTTACAGGAGACTTTGATTTTTGTGTCGCCTGCGAAGCATAGCGACACTTAGGGTTCACTTTGTACGTTGTCCGTCTGTCCGTCCGTCCGTCTGTCAGTCCGTCTGTCTGTCTGTCTGTCACACGTTGGGTGTCACAGCCCATAACTTTTGATTGGTAAATGATAGGGCTTTTATATTTCATATGTGTATTCCTTGTGACGAGACCTTCCTACACATACCATAATTTTTGACCTAGTGACCTTGACCTACATATTTGACCTACTTTTCAAAAAATTTAAGAATGGATATATCTATTGATTGGTAAGTGTTAGGACTTTGATATTTCACATGTGCAATTCTTGTGGCAAGACCTTTCTACACATACCATAATTTTTGACCTTGCGACCTTGACCTAGATATTTTACTAACTTTTGAAAAAAGACAAGATTCACTATATCTTTTGATTGGTAAGTGGTAGGGCTTTGATATTTCACATGTGTATTCCTTGTGACAAGACCCTCCTAAATATGCAATAATTTCTGACCTAGTGACCTTGACCTACATATTTTACCTACTTTTCAAAAAAATTCAGAATGGATATATCTTTTGATTAGTAAGTGTTAGGACTTTGATATTTCATATGTGCAATCCTTGTGGCAAGACCTTTCTACACAAACCATAATTTTTGACCTTGTGACCTTGACCTATATATTTGACCTACTTTTGAAAAAAAAGATAAGATTCGCGATATCTTTTGATTGGTAAGTGATAGGGCTTTGGTATTTCACATGTGTATTCTTTGTGACAAGACCTTTCTACACAGACCATAATATTTGACTTTGACCTAGATATTTGACCTACTTTTCAAGAAAAGTAATATTGGCTATATCTTTTGATTGGTAGGTGATAGGGCTTTGATATTTCAAATGTATTTTCCTGTATGTGAAATGGTTAACCAGTTTCTTGAAAACTTTAGTGGGTGGTTATTTTTAAAGACAAACTATTTATTCAATTTCAATGTTAGAATTATTATATTTGGTACAAATACTAAGTATCATTATAAACCTTTGAATAATATTATCATATTATTGAAGTTTTTCATTTATAAATGTAAAATGCAGAACGTTAATTTAAACTTAGATACATTTATAATAGAACTTAAAAGTCAAATTAACATTGAGCGAAGTGTAGCTATAAGTAAAAATTCACTTAAAAAATTTGAAAAAGAATGGGCTTTGTGTCTCCCAATGCTAAATGAAAACTGATTTGTTGTTGCACTTAATCATATGAGTATTAGCATTTATTACATTTCATGGTAAAAAAAAATGTATAATTCTCAATTAGAAACTATATACAGGTGTGTCATGATTGTTATACTATGCTTTGTATATCATATATCTACATGCAAAATGGTTAAATAAAAAATTAAAAAAAAAATGTATTTTCCTTGTAACAATGCCATTCTACACATACCATATTTTTTTTTCTTTTTGACCTTGACCTAGCTATTTGACCTTCTTTTCTAAGGTTGTATATATATTTTAATTGGTAGGTGATAGGTCTTTAATATTTCTTATGATGAGACCTTTTTGTTACCAATTCTTGACCTAGATGATTGACACTCTTTTCTGAAAATTTGAGAATGACCATAATTAATTTGTAATTAAGAGGTCTGATATTTCAAATGAATTTCATTTGACAAGTCTTTTCTACTGATACCAATAATTTTGATCCACTTTCTAGAATGATAATCAAACCGCTTCGCAGCCGACAAAAGCAATCCTTGGATTGCTATTTTAATACAAGGAAATAAAACCCTCCGTTGTATGAAAAATCATGTATCTCAATTTGAATTATTTCAAATCCTTCAAAAATAAAAAAAAACATCATGTTGGATTTGGACATCTTTGACACGCATTTAATAAAAAAAAAAAGAAAAGAAAGGGGGTCATGCATACCCTTTTCTAAGAAATTTCACTTTTTTTACATCGCCCCTGTGTCCGTTTCGAAAATATTTGCATAACAGATCAGAACAGGATAAAAACTCAATTTATCCTGACTACAGGGATTGATACACAGATAGCATTTGATCTGAAAGTTATTTTCTAAATTTGCACATGACAATACTCGATGTGTTTGTTTATTTAGATGGATTATGCTGATGAATACAAAGTTCAACTTGAATACTACGATTTAACCTATTCGATGATATGGCAGAGGGTACGTCTTATTGTTACTACCCAATCGATTGGATGTGGCGGAAATCGGTGTGCGTACATTGCCTTCTTTCTTGAAGATTCAAATTCAATTGCAATGGTCCTGAAGCTTAACAGAAATCCCAACACAACGAAAGAGGATGTCCAAAGTCAAGTTATGATGCAAAACAAATGTATTGAATATGCAATAAACTACAATAGTAATCCACGCTTCCCTGAAAAGGTGAGTCAATTTCTTTCGATTTAACTTTGTAAAGCACGTTTGTCAATATTTGCTCCAAATGTTCTTGTCTTTTTTTAAAACATTCTCTGTTTGCACTGTAAAAACAGTTACAGCACAATGTTATTTAATTATTTATCTAGAATATTATCAATATAAATATTTGTTCATATGCCTGTTTTTCGATGAGTTCTTCAATCGCTCCCTCCCCCCCTCCCTTTTACCCTGTCCATCCCCTCATTTAAAGTGTGTGAATAACAAACATTTGCATGAGTTTCTATTTTCATAACAGAATAAATTGCATTGAACTTGAATTCATTTTTGTGTACTATATAGACATTGGCTTTTATTTTATATTTTACGTCATCCTGCATGACTCTTGTATAAGTGGGAGCGATAACCTAACGTTATCTTTTTTAATCATCATTTGTTGATGTTCAGTTGGGTCATGTCTTGATATTTTATTCCGGAATAGGTTTCTATGTAAGTTTCTCTCTTCCAGCGAAATTGTAAATAACTCCATTTTTGCTCATCAAGGATAGGAGTTTTAGCCCCCAAAGAGAGTAAGGTGTGTATCTTTGCATTGCTTTCTTACATTATATTCAGTTATCATTTATTCAGTTAATCATAGCCTCTTTATCTTTTTTTCTCGATAAATAATTGATAATTCTTAGTGGAGTTTGTGTATGACGTCATAATTTTGTGTATTTTCTTACTGCCTGATAATTTTATTTGTTTTTCACACATGGAAAATATGTTTTTCATACATTTGAATCCCTGTATGTCATTTTGTTAAATAAGGTCAGCGTTTAATACATTTGTGTATGTTCTGTGACTCTCATTTTAACATGGTTATTGTATTGTCTCTCTACTGTGTGTTATGTAATCGTGTTGTATTAAAATCGTGTTTATAGTTTCTAACTATCATGCCTCAGGTTTAAACAACATAGAGTACAACCGAAAGACCTGTTTCATATATGTACAAGTTTCCATTTTCAAATTTCAGTGCATACGTTATTTTTATTATCTTTCTTTCACACCTCAACAGCAACATCTACTTTATGTGCAGTGTGTCATATCATATTAGTCATATTAATTGTAGACGTTGCATTGGGTTGCTGTAACGTGCTGTGTCCAAACTCCATGAGAGACGACCTTCGTCATGGCATTTTTGAAGTGGATGTTTTGGAATTTTGCTGTTGGTGCTGAAACCGAATGTTATTGGAGATCCCCTCCTTTCTTCTTGTCAAGATCTCTTCTGTGCTATTCATTTTTCCTTTAAAGGCATGTGTTTGTTACAAGATCTTGAGTCCACATTTGAACAGGTGCATACATTTAATCATTTTTTTACAAACGTGACAGTCATGCGTTCGTTTGATATTCACCGGTAATTATATTTCATAAAGGCTGTGGATGTTAACGTCTACAGATATTAAAACAATTCGATTATTTTATATATTCTGCTAAAGCATACCAAATGAAGGTGTTATCAGGTGCCCGGCGAGACTAAGTATCTCCTGTTTGCCATCAACATCCGTCATTCAGGTTGTGCAGAAAGGTCTGATTCAGCAAATTTTAAACTCGTTGTTTTTGATTATTCTTACTCAAAGTATCTCAAACAGTGGACAACGAGATGTTGCCAAAGTGCACCTTTCAGGTGCACATATGCATACAAAGAGCACAATGTTGATGCTGGAGGAGCATATTTAGTGTGCACATAGGTACAAAAAGTGCACAAGTTAGATGCCCTTAGATATTTGAGGTAAGTCATTTCGGAGCCTTTGATATAACACATTCAAGTGCAGATAGCGAGCTCAGTCCAAGCATTCATATTTGCTGCTGGTGCACATTACAAATGCAAATCTCATCTGTGGAGCACAGTTCAGTGTTTTGTGAAGTCAATAAAACACAACAGAGATGTTTAATGCAAATTTTATTTAATTACTTGTTCAATTTGAACAAGAAACTTATTAAAACAGTATATGAATGTTACGAAACATTGATATAAGTATCAATGAACCAGACCTATGTACGATGGTTTGACTAACATAATATGTAAACATAATGTTTCTCAATGACATCGTTTTCAAAAAGGTTTTCTGTGAAAAAGGAAGTAATTTCAGTCATATCGAAGCCCTTGTATCGATGAATCAAATTAAATATGCATTGATGTCCGTACACAGCAGAGTATCTGTCTTGAACTTGTTTGGTGTTCCAAATCCAGGGGTCTACATTCTTATGCATTAAGTATGAAAATTCCGTGGTGCATGTAGGCCATAACTCACATAATATTCTATATTGCCACACTGGACCAAGTAGATCGCAATCCAGTATTGACCCAACTTACTGTCCAAATCGGTATTGCAGACAAGCGCGCATGGTAATATTTTCACTGAGGGAATCCTATTTCGAGCAAATACGCCAAGGAAAAATGATCCTACATTCTGTCTCATAACTGTCTGTATGTGTTTAGTGTTCATTGTTTAAGGTTGCATGTTTTTAGGTCAAATATTACATTCCTGCTGCGTTCAATCTCTATGATGACAAATATGGATAATGACCATATCCCTGTAGACAGCACAAATCGATAATTCAGAAAATCAGAAACCGAAGGCATACAAAATCAGGATAAAACATGAACCAAAGCAATCAAACAAAAACCTCCACCATATGAAATGAAGCGAACTCCCGATATGGGAGTGAGACCAGGTGCCCAGGAAGAGTAAGCATCTCCTGCTTTCATGCAACACCCGCCGCTTCAATTCGGTAGAACTATCACATCCGGTTACTTCCATTTCGGATGACATAGATTACAATCTTTGGTTGTCAAATTCAGCATACACAACAACACTGAAGGTTTCTGCCAAGGCTTGAGAGAAGTTAATCTCCAGTCTAAGATTATCATGTTTTATAAGGTGTAAATGGCCTGCTTCAGATAAGTCTGGAGTTAGATCAAACCAAATATTGAATAGCCATTTCCATATTTTTCCCTACTGATATCGTTTCCTTCATCGTTGAAGATATTTCCAGACCCCGTAGAAAGGCCTGAATAACTGCGAATAAAACGACTTCGTCCAAAGTTAGGTTGCAAAGGTTTGGCTGGAATCTGCTGTCCGTCAACATGGACTGGCATAAACTCAATGTTGTTGTGTTTGAAATTAGAAGGATTCTTCGTAGCCACTCGCTGTAAGCACCATTGTGTACCAGACCAACGAAAATGCGCTTAGGCATTTGTCCAAGGAACAGGTTCTCTTTGTTTCCACTGGCAACTGAACTTGCATTAGTCGCAATACGCTTTATGGGATATTTGGCTGTCCCTTTCTCCAAAGCTTTGATGTGAGCCATTCTGACCGTGTCACTGATCCTTACTTTCCGCACAAAAAAGGCAGCATCCATGATTTTGATTTTAAAATCATCAGGCATCATTGTCTGCCATAAGTGCAAATGCATCTTTGCTCCTGATCAAATTGATCTTTGCATCAACTCAAGATATCTTTCTTGAAAGACCATATCCAAATGAAGCTTTCCTGTCAGATAAACTATTCTGCTACGGGCGATTTATGCTGTTCGTTTAGTAAAATCAGCTTTATTATCTGTTCTGGCTTCCATATGACTACTGCCATCATTGTACTACATCTCGGAAGTGAGTTGCGATTCCATGACTGATTTCCCATAGCTTAGAAGGTTCTCCAGGACAGCTCGGTAGGCATAAGTGTTGGCCAGCATGGATATCAGTTTTTCGGTTAAAGAAATGTTGCCCTGGCTGAAGAGTGAATGCATCCAATTGTTCGCTAGCCCTACATCTGCCTGAGCATTGAGGTTTGAGTTATTGTTTGCCACGACTATTTTAGCTTGCAAATACAAGAGGGTGTTATTTAGATCCAAATAACCATCCTCTGAGCAGGAAATATTAATTCTATAGGTCCCGAGACAGTGATAGAAGGCAATAGTCGATGTTCTACCCAATGTCTATATTCAATGCTTGCTTGATTTGGTGGAACAGCAAACAAGTTCAACTCTGACTTCATGCATTCACAGGAATGTTGATGGGCCAAAGACATTTTGATGTTTAGGTAAAGGTGTCTCTTCTCGGTTAAGATGTTCTCTGTACCTTTGCTCGCTTAGGAATGATAACTGAAGAATTCGTACAACGCTTTATACCCTTTCGATCAGGTTCTCTGGGAGGTTTTGATATTCTGTCTCTTCTTTGTTTTATGATATTTCTTTCCGCTTCTTTCAGTCGTCCTTCTTGTGCGTATGTATTCTCCATTACGTTAATCATTAGCAATGTCAAGTCCTGTTGATAAGACTTGTTCACCAAATGCTTCCGATCCTTTTTTAATAAGAGGCATTTCACTTTTCATAAGACCACTAAACATGTGGCCGATGTCATGTCCTCTTTGACTTCTTAATCCTTGAAAAGCTGGTAATCCATATCCTGTTTCATCAATGTTATATTTATCAATCACATCTCTGTTTCCTTTTAGGCGAATGTTTTCGTCTGTTTGGAATCGCATTATGAGTGTCGTCGCCTGAAATGTCGTGCTACAACGACCTTTCCTTTTTCAAATGGAACTGGTAAGCCAGTTCCGTCTTTTATGTCTATTTCTATGATGTCAAATTGCCTCTGCTGTAGTGGTAGGTACTGAATGTTTTGATAAGAATGAGAAACCATTTCGCCAGACGATCCCTCTATTGGAACAATTCTCACTAATGCTACAAGTGCATCACCCACCATACTAGACTCTACGATGTTGCTGTAGATGTACTGAGATTGAAATCCTTGTGTCACGTCGCACAACCAAGGAGCTATATAAACACCAGCGTCGAATTCCTCTTGTTCAAAGCCTAATATTTTCGCAAGAGCTTTTGACAGTTTTGAAATAGCTTCATTCGTTATTGTGATTGTTACTTTGTGACTGGCGCCATCAATTTTAATTTTCACGTTATCTTCTGCATTGATGCACTCTTTCAAACCCCATATAGTCCGCGTGAGTTTTTTAGCTGAAACGTAGTATCCATTTCATTCAGCACAAACTGATCTTTTTCTTGGAGCATCTGGATTTTCGTTTATTTAAAACAATGCTTGTTCGTTTGATACATTATACCATGAATGTGGATACTGAATTTCAATCAACCCCAACTCCCATTGTCCTGATAAATCCAGGGAATGATTAACTTGGCACGATAATTTGTCAAAGTATTGTTAGAATAAGTTGACATTGAACTATTACTTGGGAGTGTCAGGTAAAACATGTTGAATGACCGCTGTATGCTAGTTATGGAGTTTTGGTAAAGTCTTGAACAATATTCATCCTTAATACATGTATGTAGTCAACTGATTTCTGTTGATCCAACTGTTGATGATGCAGGATATTCATACCCCTTGACAAGATATTGAATCTGCTTTCCTTTCTTTCTTTTCTGTAACACCTCTTCAATTATGTATACGTATACGTCATCAGATTTAACGATTTTTTTGTAATTCTTGAGTATAAAATGTTCCTTTCGATGGTTCGTCATTGTAGTCAATAGAGAGGTTTAGTTACAAGTTTTAGCGCGCGACGTGTACGTATGACGTCATCACTTCCTGCGATCTTTGTTCGAATGACGTCATGACGTGACGTATAGCTACACGTTATGGACGTGTAAATGACGGTCTACACGTAACGACAGAACGGGTAACTTCTTTGAAATTTTCCAGACTTACAATTGATCAAACTTCCAGTTTTGCGTGTTATAAAGCACGTTTAGGATTATAACTTTCCTTGCGTCGAGGTTTTACGAATCTCGATGTAATTTTCTCGCAGATTAAACTGATTGAAACGAAGCTAGCTTCACGTACGTCTTACTTCATAACTATACCCATACCTACTCAGATTCGTACGTGTAACTAAACGACGTCTTCTGATTATGACGTCAAACTGTGACGTGTACATGCACGTCATACGTACACGTTGAAATAACTTGTAACTAAACCTCCCTTTTAATGCGATACACAGGTGGTTGACGTTCGCGCACTTCTTTTACAGTAAATATTTCTTCGCTCCAACTAGGCAAGTAACCTTTCTTAAAGCTGGACTATAGCAATTTAAACATTGAAGTTGTGTCAACAATTTTTAGGGAACGAAGAATGTAAAAACAAACTTTAACAATCCCCATTCCCTACGTGAAATGAATTATAGCTAAGTGACGTAGTTTGCATACTAATGAAGGTACGACCAAAAATCGATGCGCATTGCTCTACTGCGGGTATAAAAAGCGACTCCTTGTTCAGTAATCGTGTCATTTGATTCGTATGTACGTTAAGTTCACATTATCAAAGAATGATTCCTGCGACTTTTTTAGTACACCCAAACGCATCACAGAGAGAGAGAGAGAGAGAGAGAGAGAGAGAGAGAGAGAGAGAGAGAGAGAGATGTTCTGAAATTTAGGTATTTGGAATTTATTGAATTTAAAAATAAACCAGAATACGTTCCAAGTAACAACCTTCACAATAGAAAGCGCGAGAGGAGAGTACTATATTTTGTCCCCCCCTCCCCCTATATGATGTATATCTCATTTCATAATGCTTGTAGCTTTTTCCAACTCCTCATTTTGTCATAAAGTGCTAAATATATGCATACTCACGGTGAAATTACATATATCTCATTATAACAAAGTATATCAGTTTATATCTACGAAAAGTGTCCGTTGATATCCATTTGGGTGTCTGTTGATGTCATGTAGACTCGAGTCACGAACGGACATTAACCGGACACGAAACAGATAAGACGATAATATAACGTCAATCTTCCAGAGACAAACGAACGAGTAACGTTGCATTTCCGTTTTATCCGTTGTATCTCCGTTACTCGTACGGTGAACTCTGTTACATATATGTTCACGTCCGTTACTTTACCCGATAGTTATCCTGCAATCGTATGGTACGTATCCGTTACATACTAGTCCCGAGGTAGTGTCGATAGACGGACTACATGTATTACGGAAATTTTTAACGTGTTATTGGAGGTCCGTTAGCGTTATCCGGAAAGTTGAGTCATTGCCGTTGTTCGACTAAAAAAAATAGATTTATAAAAAATCTGATGTTTCCACGTCGTATACATCAATGTCTTGTTGCGAATTACAAACAATAACTAGATATTTTCAAAGTCTAGGCAAAGGGTACACGTTATGAAGCGGTTTTCTCTGAGAATTTATTTCAAATAATTTAAATGTGATTGTCAATTCTTTGCATGGTACAATTTATGGATAAAGTTCCAGATATTTCATTTTTTCGGTAGTCTCTGAGAATGTGACAAACACTATTGTAATAGATCTATACATGTCAGTTTTCTTCTGTTATGACCCCACCACTTTTAATCTTTAGCTACACCACTGTTATATCTACATGAATCTTAATTTATTATGGGACGTCCTTTTGATGCTGATGAGGGGGGGGGGGGGGGGTGTTCTGGCAATATTATCAGTAGTCAGATTATTTATTTTCAACCATTCTTATATGTCAGAATAATCATTTCCAAAAAGTGCCAGTACCCCCCCCCCCCCCCCCCCCCGTGAGAATATTTATTTCATAAAAGTCCATGGTCGTCCTCTGAGGTCCGAGGAGGAAGAAACGTAAACGTCTTCATATTGAATAGCATCATTTAAGAACAGATAAATTGGCAACATGGACCAGACATGCACGTTTCGGGTACTTTACTTTACAGAAAGTTACTATGTCGAAAAAGCGTACCGACTGCAAATTTGATATTTCCTTTATGAGAAAACAAAGACGAGATAGGGATGAGAAAGACTTTTAAATACATTACTTTCCAAGATTGATGTATGTTTTCTTTTCCTCTAACTGACTTTCTTCAATTCCATCTTTGTTTCACTAGTTAAGTTTTTAATTACTTGCATGTATATGTTTATTTCGTTTTCTTCTACAAAATTTCTAATATCTATATAAGTATGGACTTTGGTTGTATTTTCGTACTATACATCTATCGAGTGTTTGATACTGAGTTAATTTGATTTAACATATGCTATATAAAATATGATTTGATTTAACATTTAACATAACATAATTTGATTTAATATAATCTAAAAATCTAAAACAAATAATCTAATAATCTAAAAGTGATTTAACGTAATCTAAAAATAGGAGAATATGAATAAAAATATTGTTTGACAATAATGAAATCTGATATACGTTTGGTAGTTTCTATATCATTAGAAATTTATGCCAATTCGGTCAAAAAACAAAAACAAAAACAAAACAAAACAAGCAAACAAAAAAAAAAAAAATAACAGGACCAAAACAAACATAAAGCAAAATAGTTGAAGAAATAGGAAACCTTGGTGTCTTCTCGAGCCTCTCCCTCTAAATCTGTATAATCTATTCACATTACAAGTGCATGTATTTTGTCATTGTTTCCTCAAGTAATACATATTATGAAGACAAACAGATAGATGCATGTATTTTTCTGTGTATAAAAAGATAGTTGATCACATTGTAATGAAATGAGCTGATTCGCTTATCGAACACTCTTTTTTCATACCGGAAATGAAAACACAACACATATGTATTGCATGTACATGCATTTGTATATATATGCATACCTGTTCATTGTAGTGGAAGTATTTCATTGACGTAAGTAACTTTCCCGAGTATTATTTTACTATTTTACTGTGTTTTATGAAGATATATAGTATATGCTGTTTATCCAATGTATTAATTTCTGATATTCATGTAACTTTACAGTTGTATATTAGAGCAAAGAGGGGGGGGGGGGGGGGGGGGGTTATATATTCTGGTGTTTATATTTCAACTGTGTAACGATGAACATTTTTCTAAAAAAGCTGAAAGCTGAAAATAATATATATCTATGCAACCTCTGCCTGAATTTGCAACTGTAACCTTGACGAGTATATCCATTATGAATGGGAGAAGGGGGGGGGGGTACTGAAAAAAATTGGTTGATTCACGATATTTTTTAATCGTTCATTCATTGGATACATTTGGTTATACGCAAGTTCATAGCGTAGATTGCTTTAAAAAGTTTAATGTTCAAACATTCTTTGATAATGTTTTTCATGTTTGTTAAGTACCCGAAACGTGCATGTCTGGTCCATGTTGCCAATTTGTCTGTTCTTAAATGATGCTATTCAATTTGAAGACGTTTACATTTATACCACTTGGTGAGTGTCACTGCTGGTGGACCAGGAGTCCCCGAGGGCACATGTAGCCAAGTTCGATCAATTTTGGTTGATCGTTTTCAACGCATTTTAAATTTCTGTTATCAAAATTTCTTGAAATTTCTAAAAAGTGGGTCCTGTAGCATCATATCCCACCCATCCTGCTACGTCTTTCGGTACACTTTTTCGACATAGTAACTTTCATACTTTTTTGGCATATTACATTGTTTAGATTAAGGATCAATGATGAGGGTTACGTACCCGAAACGTGCATGTCTGGTGCATGTTGCCAATTTGTCTGTTCTTAAATGATGCTATTCAATTTGAAGACGTTTACATTTCTATACTCTCAGGTACAATCGTTGTCATGCAATGTCACGGTTCTTGACCAAGAGTCGCTTTATTTACCCGCAGTAGAGCGATGTGCCTGGATTGGGTCGTACCTTCATAGTATGCAAACTACGTCACTGAGCTATAGGTAATTTCAAAGTTTGTTTAAGCAATCTCCGTTCTCTAAAAAAATTGTTTGATTTCTATTGCTTATAATGCAATAGTCCAGCTTTAAATGCCCGTCTTGATTTGCTGATTCGAACCTGATCTCCTATATTCAGGGTGGTGTTTTTGACATCCAAAGCTTTTTTCATCATAGAGATTTTTTCCAAAGTATGATTTCATTCTTTTTTGTTGCCTGTGTTGGATCCATTTTTATACTCCAGTGACAAGTATGGTTGTATGAATACACCAAATTTTCCAAAACATCAAAGTACTTCAAAGTATCACTATGTGTAAAATATTTCTACATTTTTGTCTTCAGAGTTCGATTAAACGTTTCCGCTAGGGAGGCTTTAATGTCTTCATCCTTCGTTGTGAAGAAATTTATGTCATTCTCTCTCATGAAAGACTGAAAATAATTGTTCGTAGATAAACTCCCTTTATCTGTTTGTAGCTGACGAGGTGTTCTACCCGACTTGAATATTGTCTTGAACGCTTTCACTATTTTTTTGCCTGTCTTGTTGCGTAAAGGAATGACCCATGCATATTTGGATAGAACAGCAATGCAGGTCAACAAGTATTTGTATACAACGAGATCTGCATGGTATTGTTGATCGATAAAAGCTAAAAGTACTTTTCTCCTTTTGAAACTTTGACGCACAGGTTTACGCAAAGTGTTGGAGTCTTGCGTCATCAACCAGTCTGAAACATCTTTTTCTTTCACTGTCCGTCGATGTTTCATTTGGTGCTCTATTGTGAGTGCTGTTGAGATTATCGTCAGGATCTTCTTTAACTCTTTCATATTGCCGAGTGCTTTTTTGAATTATTTCATTCCGCCATAACTCCCAGTATGTTTTAGTTCATAGTACTTTTGAGAAGTGAATTTGATGCATTCACCTTCTTCTTGGCTTTCATGTTGGTGGATGATAATTGAACTTGACACTGGTTGTATTAATAGGATCCAATATGGTGACCAAAGAGGTGTAGAGAAGGATGTTTTGTACTGCTGCTTTTTGGTGTTTTCAAACTTTGCAATATACTTTCTGAATCTGATTCGTAACCATTTGCCAGTGATGACTTGAACTCGGGTTTGTCATCTGTTAGCGTCTCTAAACTACTAGATGACGTATCTGATTCAGATGAATCATGCTCGTCGTCTTGCAACGGATCCCTTCCAGATTGTATCCAGTTCCATCTCTCCTTATTTCCTAAGAGATCCTGTGGTACATTAGTTTCTCGAATACCAGCACTAAATACCTGCCATCCGCGTGGTTCGAAATGTTTTCTTCGACATCATTTTCGGTACATATTTGGACATATTTTTTTCACTTTTTTGTCTATATAATATTGTTTAGATTGAGGATCAATGACGAGGATGAAGTACCCGAAACGTGCATGTCTTGTCCATGCTGAAATTTTATCTGTTCCTAAATGATGCTATTGAATTTGAAAATGATTAACATGACAAAATTGACAATATTACTCTTTTTGATCCGTTCACCCTGATAGACCAGTTCGCCACGGTCATTCCGCTCCATGTAGGGATTTGATTTAATTTTGTGTAATAATAAATATGCTCTATTTCTCATAGTCTTTTGGACAGATTTAATAATTTCACTTTCGATCGGGTCTGTTGTTGAAACAAGAGGCCCAAGGGGGCCACATCGCTCACCTGAGGAGACTGTATGTATGTTTTCAATCAAAGTCAGTATAAGAACTGAAGAAAATCACTTTAATGAAGTTTTAGAAGGACAATTTGCACTAACTTCCTTTAAAGTTTGGTGACATTCTGTGCAGTAGTTTAAGAGGATAAGTCCAAAATGTGTCATCCAATTAGAGCCTATGGAGGACATCTTGGGTTTCCGATCGGCTTAAAAAACACAAAATTGGTAGACTAAGAGGGCAATGAGTACTTGCTTCTTGTGAAGTTTTAAGAAATTCTGTGCAGCGGTTTCAGAGGAGAAGTCGAAAATGTGTCAGCCAATCAGAGCATGTAGCTGCCATCTTGGATTTTCGATCGGCTCCAAAAACTTACACTTGTTAGAGGGCAATGAGCACCTGCTTCCTGTGAATTTTCGTGATATTCTATGCAGCTGTTTCAGAAGAGAAGTAGAAAATGTGTCAGCCAATCATAGCCTGTTGCGGCCATCTTGGATTTCCGATTGGCTCGAAAAACAAAAATTTGGTAGAGGGCATTGATTACTTCCTTCCTGTGTAGTTTCATGATATTCTGTGCAGCGGTTTCAGAGGAGAAGTCGAAAATGTGTCAGCCAATCAGAGCCTGTGGCAGCCATCTTGGATTTCCGATCGGCTCGAAAAACACAAACTTGATAGAGGGCATTGATTACTTGCTTCCTGTGTAGTTTCATTAAATTCTGTGCAGCGGTTTCAGAGAAGTCGAAAATTTGTCAGCCAATCAGAGCCTGTGGCGGCCATCTTGAATTTCAGATTGGCTCAAAAAACACAAACTTGGTAGAGGGCATTGAGTGCTTGCTTCCTGTTAAGTTTCGAGATATTCTGTGCTGCGGTTTCAGAGGAGAAGTCCACAATGTTTCAGCCAATCAGAGGCTGTGGAGGCCATCTTGGATTTCCGATCGGCTAGAATAACACAAACTTGGTAGAGGGCATTGAATTCTTGCTTCCTGTGAAGTTTCGAAATATTCTGTGCAGCGTTTTCAGAGGAGAAGTCCACAATGTGGCAGTCAATCAGAGGCTGTGGAGGCCATCTTGGATTTCCGATCGGCTCGAAAAACACAAATTTGGTAGAGGGCATTGAGTTCTTGCTTCCTGTGAAGTCTCGCGATATTCTGTGAAACGGTTTCGTCGAAAATGTGTCAGCCAATCAGAGCCTTTGGCAGCCATCTTGGATTTCAGATCGGCTAAAAAAAAACCCGCAAACTTGGTAGAGGGCATTGTGGTCGTGCTTACTGTGAAGTTTCATGAAATTCTGTGAAGCGGTTGCAGAGATGTCGAAAATGTTAAAAGTTTACACCGGACGGACGACGACGGACGACTGACGGACGGACGACGGACGGCGCGCTATGACAATAGCTCACTTGAGCTTCGCTCAGGTGAGCTAAAAACCTTTGTCAACTCTAAAACTTGCACCATTTTTCGGTGCAGTGGTACTTGTACTTTGACCGATGGTCTGTTCTCATATTTATCATGATAGATGGAAAATCTTTGTAGTTTATGCTGGTAAGCTTTAACTTTATCTTCCATGGAAAGATAATCTCTTTGAAGAATAGACTGCATCTCGTCGTCAAGTCTTGTCATCGATTTAATTGTTTTTAATCTCACTACATCATGATGATGTAATCCTTCCAACAATTTAGGTTCTACCAGTAACATTTTCTTTGTGTGCTCCAAGTCCTAATAATTTTGAAGCCAAAGGCGCAATCACTGGTGCCAACAAGGGTCCTAAAAGAGCAGGCAATGTACAACCGATTTGTTATACTTCTTTCTTTCTCTCAGTAGGAACTTTTTTATTGACAAGCTCTCGGGGCTCCTCTTTGTAAGGAGCCTTTGTGATATACTGGTCCTTTGTATCATCGACATTGCCTTTTACATGTAAAACATTCTTGGTACATTCACAAAGGCAGATTATCAATGGCCTATCTGCATCTCGGATGACGCTTCTGCACATTGTTGATTTCGCAAAAAGCAAATAGATCAAATCAGCCGAATGGTCACGCAGGCGTTTTTAGGAAAAAGAAAAGGAAGCATCTCTCTCTTTAACTAAGTCTTCATCTTCACTGTTTTCGTTATCATCGACGTGAAAATTCTTCATGTGTCTTTTTAATGCAAAGAGTCTGAAGAATTTATTTTGACATTTCATGCACTGTAAGGAAGACATGTTGAGTCTTTAATGTAACTATTTCAACTGCACTCACAATTGGTCCGATGATGTTTTATAATGCCTTTTTCGCGTCTTTTGAAGATACACCGATTGGTTTTGTCCGGTGAATATACGTGTACATGTACGAAGTCCTTGATGTTCTGGTGTATCTTGCTTCAAATCAATTGGCCTATCGCCAACTCCTCCCCCTGCTGCCGCAATACCAATGATATCGTTACAGGCATGCTAATAATAGCCGCTGCCCTGCACGTGCTGGGAGCTCAGACAAACTAACGCGTTATCTGCAAAACTTTAGTATAGAAATGTAAGATAACATGAGCATTTAGCGTACAGTTTTTACATCATTTTCTTGATTTATCAAAATGGTCAAAAGATGTGCATATGATACAAGTAGTAGTGATGATGACAGATATCTGGGTAATATTTTCTTAGATCAAATACATAAAAGTACTTAAAATAGACAAAAATCGGCAAATGATAGCAAGAAATACATAATTTGGGTATACAGTTGATCAAAAATATTATTTGCGCGTCTCATAAAAACCCGATTTTGAGAATTTTAACTTTTATATACAATGTATAAACCCAAACCCATTACAAGCTGTATAAAAGTCGATCTTGACGGCAAAAGAGGGGGGACGTTTTTATGAATGAATGTTTTCTTTTGATTTGCCTTAGATGAAATCATATTGATATTGTCTTGACATTGATTGATTTCATACTATAATTCTTAAATACTCTTCATGTAAAATCAAAAAGAATCATTTCAATAGCATAGTCCAAATAGGAGAATCCAGTCAGATGGATAGAGGGTTGTCCGACCTCCTCTCCGGTTGTACCCTAAAAAATTAATAGATAATGATCAATGATATCATATGCCTAAAATGATGTTGACGCAAAGGGAATAAAAAAGAAATGAAGGCCAAGAAGTAAAGAAATAGCTATGGATTTGCTGTTTAAATCATGCTTAAAACATTTGAACTTGTCATTTCCTAGAAATTTAGAAAAAAATAAATGAATATTTTTTAAAATCCGGTTTGCATCGTTTTCTGTTTTCCTTTTTTAATGAAAAAATAAAATTTTGATTAAATGTTATCAGTGATCCCATATACTTAATTTCTTAAATTTTCAGGCTTATTACACTCCCAATTCAAATCTTAATATCAAATATTATAAATGACCCCCCCCCCAAAAAAAAATTAAATAAAATCAATTGCGTTATGATATATATTCATGTGTTATAAAAGAAAAATAAATGCACACACCCCCTTTGGAACAAAAACCTGTACCCATCTACGGTGTTCTATGTTTAACCCCTACCCTACTCTTCATTTCGCATCTTGAAACAATGTGTTGGACGCCCTCGAAATAACTTTCACAAAAAATTATTCTCTTGTTGTCTTGATTTTAGAGATATAGTATTTTACACATAATATATTTCATTAAAAAATCATAACGAAAATCGGTTGAAATGGCATATTTTGTTGCCGATTTTCCCATAGAACATGCACTATTTATATCCGCCATTACTGGTTTTTGTCTGAGCTAGCGGGATGCAGCGTATTTGGTAATATGGGCGGAGCTTATCTGGGAATTGGCGATAGGCGAATTAATAGCTGCCCATGGGTATGCGAGGTGGCATCATGAAAAGCCTTCTGTATATCATTTAACATTTCCTGGATACATCTGCTTGGAAAGATGTCTGATTTGGGATGTATCTCTAGGGTTTTTTAACATTACTATGTAACGAGAATTTAAACTGATCATCCCGTTCTCATTTCCTTTGTGAAACACATGTACTATGTAAATAACAATGATATTTCTATGGTGACTTTTCTTGGTGAATTATGATGAGATCATTTCGTCTGCTTCTGACATTGAGTCGTCAACAATAACTTAACGTCTCTTTTGAGGATCAAGAGCTCGTATGTCTGATAGTCTACAAATTCAACTCCGCGTATAGTTGCGTAGATGGGTTGCCATTCCCCATAGTACCAGGCTATGTAATTTGGTCTTGGTTTCATCATTTCTTCTATGTGAGCTAAAAGACGTCTTACAAAGTATGTCTTTCCGCTACCCGAAGGTCCTGCTATAATGCATGTGAAAGGACGTTTCATTCTAGGATCCATGATCCTGCTACTCTGCTTACAGATAGACATATGAAAATACAACACATTACCCAACATTTAAATATTAATGCTATGTGTTCGCGTCTATTTTATGACATTTCCATAAAATAGTCTCAACTGAGTGTATGCTTCAACTGTAATGAAGAGGGACATTTTGCTACCGAATGTCCTCAGCAGCCGAAGAAACAGAACGATATTTGCTACAAGTGTCAGCACACGGGACACTGGGCTAGAGACTGTCCAGTACAACAAGAATAATATGAATCAAGGCAAAGCCTTTTTGTGCGAGCGGAGAGAAAATAGATATGATTAGGCACGGTCCTGGGGAGGGGGGGGGGGGCGGCTTGGGTTTTTTGTCGGAGCAAGATTTTTTTTTTCGCCCCGGACCGGGGCAATATTATTTTTTTCGTATAAAGTTGGAGCAAGGAAATTTTTTATTACAATTGATGTGAATATTTGTATAATTGATCTAGAACAGCAGATGAACATTTTAAGGGGGGGGGGGGGGGGGGCTTAAAATATGGTTCTTTAAAAATATGGTTCTTTATAATTTATTTTTATTTTGTAAGAATAATGTTTAGGCTAGCTGAAAATAAATTACTTAAGAACAAAAGATAAAACAAACAAACATATTCCGACTTCTGACAGTACGAAACCAGCCGAGACGAGAAAAGCAACCAGAGCGAGACGTCTCGTTTAAAACCGGAAATGTCGGATTTCCCGTGGTTACGCCGCCTTGTTGATGCTTTATCGTTACCTGATTTACGAAAAATATTTTCAATAAATTTAACTTATAAACAAAAATTGAGTATAACATATACGTCTACTTGGAGTCGAAAAAAAAAATTTAAATGGCAATATCCAGCATCTCCGCAGCAACTCTGTCTGAAAGTTTTTGAAAGCATAGTAGTACATTGTCATTCTTTGATTCAGCATATTATCTCAATAAGATATGTGATACGCGTTACCATAAGGGCGAGCTTTGCTCGCAAAGGCCCTTCGGGCCTTTGCAGCGAGCTCCGCTCGCTATAACACGTATCAAAACAATTATGAACCTAACTACTATGGAACCTACAGACGAAACAACCCAGACCCATCTACGGAATGAACTGAGCTCGAGGGCGCCCACCTATGCCGAGACAGGATGTGAGACCACATTACAGTGCATAGACTTTTGAGACTTGTACAATGTTCAATAAAATGTGAAAATCTTCAATTTATTCTTTCATCTAGTTGTAGGGGGAAATTATACCATCCACGAATCGATGAAGTTCTTGAACAACATCTAAATATAGAATTGGGAAAAACATTCAAACACCTAAATATAGTTCTGGGAATTCCCCTACACCTATAAATATAAATTTCGGAATTCCCGAGGAATTCACCATGAACTTCCACATTCTATAAATTAACACGGGATTCCTACGGGAAGTCCCCAAACCTATACATGCATCCCAGAATTCCCCAGTTCTGAAAATACTACCCGGCTTCCCAATATGCTTACACTACTTACTGTCAATATATGTCGTAACAATTCGGCATAAACTGTTTTCATCAAGCATCCTCATTTAAGCCAAATTTAAAGTTTACATTTTCTAAATTGAAGATTTTTTTTCTTTATAGGTAAAGGTCGTGCCTAGTCTACTGGTTGACTTTGGGAAAGGAATTTACGGTTCATTGGAAAGATTTATTGATGGTTTTTATGAGAAACACAACAATGCTCATCCAAATGACGACGGAATGGCATTAACTTTTAGAAATACCCCACAAGCATTCAGTCATTTTACATATGCAAACTCGGGTGGAGAGGAACTTGTTGTTGACATACAAGGAGTTGGAGATACCTACACCGATCCCCAGGTACAATTAAAAAAAGAATCTACAATTTCAGGTTTATCCACAAAGGGCAAGGGGTAGTAAGGGGGTTTCTAGGCCCAAAATCGTTGCTAGTTCCAAGGATTTAAAAATATTGAAATTGATACTAAAATTGGTAAAAGGAAGCTTGTCTTTAATAGATTCAACATGAAAAATGTTTAATTTCATTTTTTCGTTAGAGTTATCCCCCTTTGAAATCACCTATGAAACAGGAAATGAACAAAAAATCAATATATTTTCACATGTGGTAGCAAAATAAGACTTGGCCACATCAAAACAACAAGTTTATATTTTTTCTGTATATCCGTATAAGTATTTTGTAAATGCTGTGAAAGTATGAATCTGTTGTTTTCATGTGGCCACATAGAAAACGGAAGGAAAGCAATGACTGTAGCAATGCGAGCGGGTCGTTTTGGAAACAGAAAAACGCCTTTTAACTTCTTTGATACAAGAATTATTTGAGTAAAATCGATACAATTCATTAGATTTTGTTCTGTTGTTATTGATGATATTGATTATTTATTCCCACATGCACGAAATCAAATAATACAGACAAAAATAACGTTAAAATGTTTATTATCCTCCTAACGTAACGGAATTCTGACGACAGAATGACATCATACTGAATATATGACGTCATGTATGTTCGCGGTTTCGATTTTGCGTGTATATTGCGAAAAAAAAAATATAGTCAAAGTGATCATTTCATATGCATATTGAATCGAAATAACAGAGTTTCTAAAATGGTACAGTTGTCATTTATAAAATATGTCAAACTTTAAGCAAGAATCAACGAATCAATTAAAAGTATTTGAACAAACGTACAATAAACCAAAAGAAAAAAAGGAGAAAACTAAACAAACAACATCAACACCACCCCCCCCCCACCTTTCCAGCATACACAAAAATCAACCAAACAAACTGCAAACTGTTATAATATTAAATGAAGATATGAAATACATCCCAAAAATGAAGGCCATGTAAAATAGACACCATCGCGTATGATTTAAATACTGTCCACGATATGTATTTATTTTTGCCAATTCAGGGGAAAATATCTGTCGTGTTTCATTTTCGATTGTAAAATGATGCAAGTAATACAGTAGAAATTATTGAGTGCTAAACTGGAAGGTATTGTAGGTGGCGCTATGGTGTTTAAATTATTGATTTGATACAAATATACTTTATTAGCATATTTTTGAATTTCTTAATCGATCCCTTTTCTATGTAAAAACAACATGTGTAATATTATATAATCATGCGGTGGCAGATGTAGGGTCTCAAAGAAAGAAAGAAATAGACCTGTTTAGATGAAAAACTAAGGTGAGCGAAGCGAGCCTGAAGTATTTGAATAATGAATTGAAACTTGCGGCGAGCGAAGCGATCGGGAAATTTTTTTAAGGTATATATAGATGAATTTCGTGGTAATTTTTAAAATTGAGATTATGTACATGAACGCATAAGAGCAAGATAACTATAGCATTTATATTAAAAGTAATGTCCTAATTTTTTTGGGTTATTGTTACCCTCCCAATCATCTGTCCTTCCTCTCGCCCCCTTCTTCCCTCCTCCCGCCCCCTTTCTCTCCCCTCCCTTTGTCCCTGTCCACCCCCTCATTATTACCTTCAACCGTTAGTTCTTGTGGCTGGAGGGTTTTTTAAAGAATCAAAGTTGACGATTAAACATAATATATACGGTATAATAGCACAATAATTATTGCATTTTAAAGGAGAGTGATTGGGATGAATAACCTCGTCACAGACGGAAAAAATATTATTTAGCAGGGAGGAGTCTAGCGCAGAGGAAACGGAACTGTTCCGTTATGTGTATTTGAAAATTTTATCAGAAAAATGAGAACAATTAAAAACTGGGGGGCACATTTCGTTTGAAAAAGGATAAGATTTTTTTTTTCCTGAAATGTGTCCCCACCCCGTTTTATGATCTCATTGCGGTGTCATAGCGTGGTTTTCTATCCCCTCCCTTTTATTCCTCCTAAATACATAAATGGCATTTGACATTTACTTTTTAGCTCACCTCGACGAAGTTGAGATGAGCTTATGCTATAACCCCGGCGTCCGCGTCCCCGTCCCCGTCGTCGTCCCCGTCCACGTCCGCGTCCGGTTAAAGTTTTTGGGGTAACTCAGTATCTGACAAAGTACTGATGCTACAGTAACCAAACTTGCACAAGTAATTCATCTTGGGATGCTGAGGTGAACCCATGCATCGGATGCAGTATCTGACCTACATTTTCCGGTTGAATGACTTTGTCAATGTCTGGTTAAAGTTTTTGGGGTAGTTCAGTATATGACAAAGTACTGATGCTACAGTAACCAAACTTGAACAAGGGATTCATCTTGGGAGGCTGAGGTGAACCCATGCATTGGATGCAGCATCTGACCTACTTTTTCCGCTTGATTTTGCCTTATAAGGCCAATATTGAGCAAAGTATAAGTGCTACATGTACCATACTTGCATATTGGATGTATCTTTGATCAAACTTTCATAAAATGACCTTGACCTACTTTTTCCGCTTGAGTGATTTTGCCTTATAAGGCCAATATTGAGCAAAGTATAAGTGCTACATGTACCAAACTTGCATATTAGATGTATCTTTGATCAAACTTTCATGAAATGACCTTGACCTACTTTTTTCCACTTGAGTGATTTTCTTAATATACATGTACTTAGAGATATGTTTAAATTGAACTTTGCTGCCACGAGGTGAGCTTCGTAATCTTTGATTACACTATGTTTTTAATTGTCAACTTTGACTCTTTCAAGAAACCCACTCGGCACTAGTTACAAATGTAGAACTCTTGGATTAAGGCAATATTACATGCTGATCTTGTCTTGAAATATTCGTTTTCGGCGATTTTCCCTCTTTTTCTCATTTTCTTTAAGTTTTATGTTTTGTTTCGTTTCGTTTCGATCTGTTTCGTTTCGTTTCGATCTGTTTCGTTTCGTTTTGTTTCGTTTCGTTTCGATCTGTTTCGTTTCGTTTCGATTTGTTTCGTTTCGTTTCGATTTGTTTCGTTTCGTTTCGATTTGTTTCGTTTCGTTTCGTTTTTGTTTCGTTTCGCACTTTACAGGGACCCATATTTTAATAATTTATTTATTTCAATGTTTTATTTATTGATTTTTTTATTTTTTGAAAACGATTGCATCAAAAAGGTTGTGTTGAAATTCAGACATGCGAGGATTTTCTTGAAACTAGCGAGCGGTAGCTGCCCAGCGAATTTTTTAAAATACAAGAAAAAAAAAAGATTTCTATTAGAAAAGAAAATGTTCAGTGGCCCGGCCCCCTCCCCCTTATTCACCCAAAGTATTAATTCAGAATACTCTTTTTATGCTTAATCTCTTTACTTTTGGGGAAATTTTCGGCTCGCTTTGCTCGCCGCTCTTAGTTTTTCATTAGCTGTCTTCATTTCATTTTCAGCTTTCTATGATCGTGTTTGAACTGATTTATATGTCATAAACATATACAAAATTCAAAATCAAATTAACACTTGAATGATTACCAAATGCTTTATTTTCATGGGCCGATCTAACCAGGTTAGACAGGTGGATAGTGGGGTTGCAATGCCCTAATCTTCCCAACTATCCCCTTTTTTGTCAAACATGTGGCACTTAATAAATGGAAAATGTGATAGAGATTGTATTCTTATGACAAAATGTAACCATCTATTCCAAAAATGTTACGGCTCGCTCCGCTTGCCAATATAGAGCAAAATTGTATGGATGACTGAATTAAAAAAAACACTTCATAACTTAAAATTTTCTGGCTCGTTACACTCGCCAGTCTACCTACAAGCTAAAGTAAATGCATCAAGAAACTCTAAATCTTGTACATGCAGTTGGAATGAAACCCCCCCCCCCCTTCTTAATTAGATGATTCACGTTATCGTCTTCGATCTTTTACAATTTACTTGCCCCCCCCCCCCCCCCCCCTTTCTGAAATCCTAGATCCGCCACTGATGTTGACCACCACAAACAGGGGAACGGAGCCCACTCATACCCCTCTAATTCACCATGCGTGTGTTTTACAAAACTGACAGGGCATCGGCGAATCCCCTGTCAGAAATTGAGGTAAAACGGATATTTTTGACAGGGAATTTACCGATACCCTGTCACTCTGTCAGCAAAGGTAGAGCAATGGCTTATCAACCGATATCCCGACTTATGTGGTTCATATTAGAGATTTAAAGTTTTCTCGTATGCAGACGCTCGATAGTCTACACCTACAGAATATGGGGCGGTATACGAATACAAAAATCCGATATCTAATTTGTCATAATTAATAGCTTTATGAAGAACAAGGGCACCGGCATTAATTTCGCATCCCGATCACGAGATCAGCTTTCGCGTTTTCGATCGCCCTTTTGCCAAAAAGTTTGAAAGTGGCGAAAGAAAATTGAAGGCGGAAATGTGGAAATATACAATTGCTTTATCGTCATTGCAACTTCCAGATGCTCTCGCGACTACTACGAAAGGAGACATACCGGTAGTCTACCGGAAAATAACAAATGTATAACGTGTGACAAAGAAACAACTGATAAAATGAAAATACAACATATTTATATTAATAACTGGTCAAAACGGAAAATTAACGAAAATATTTTTTTATCCGTTACTTGACCGTTCGTTGTATCCGGCTAAGTGTTAAAATATCATAGCAATGTAGAATTCACCTTCAAGATTCTCATTATACCTACCCCGCAGAGTTCAAATGGTTGTGTACGGAGGGCATGGGTTGAAATGAACATGTTTTATACAGTATACGGATCATATACAAATATATACACATTTGAAATAATTCATCACAATTTGGAAATAAGGGGCAGATATCGTTTAATGAATTTGAAGTCGTTAAACATTTGTACGTCGACGAATATTCAACAATCCTAAATAAGTGTTCAATATGTGACAACACATATGGAAGAGGGGGGTTAATCATATATATGATAAAGCATTTTCTTGCATAAGAAATAAGCTTTTCATTTGCGAAATGATTATTCAAAAAAAAATTGGAAGGATATAGAGTAGTACGTTTCGACATTAAAACTAAACTGAAAATTTTCGTAAAACATTTTTTATACAGTGCATATCTTTAATACGCCCTGAACATAATTTCAGACCATTTATCAATACATACATGACAATTTTCAGGTTGTCCCTGACTACGGTAACCCGATCTCACCTCTAGATCTGCACTTGAAAGGGATAGTTCGCCGTTGAAATATGAAAATTTGAATTTGTACGACACCGCAACAATTAATTCCAGTTGCGCCATCTACAATAAGATTCGTTTTCAAAATTTAGAGTTCTTATACAGTGGGGGTTTCGGATTTTCCCTTCCATTCTACCAAAAAAGGAAGGTTTATTATTATTTATTTATTCCACTGAAGCTTGACAGAGCTTGCTGTTTTGAAGTAGAAATAGTTAAGATGAATCGCGGATCCGCAGATATACCTAAAATACTATTGTCTGTACCATGTCTACGTGCCTGTAGTGTTAACCAAAACCTAAAAAATATATGAAAGTCACATCTCTTTGCCAATGACATTATTTCTATAGTAACTCAGACTCCAAAATCAGGGTCACAAAAATGTTGGCACCGATAGAAATGTCTTGCAACAAAGAAAATTAACTGTTAAACATAATTCTAAGACCTATGATGATTATATTTATCTGGTTATTTTTGTTTTTGTTTTGTTATACACGAACGAATGGCCATACATCCTTTTTATTGATTTTTTGTTGTTTGTTTCGCTTTTTTATAGCAAAATTACATCCAATATTACATTATGACACACCATTGTAGATGACCAGTGGAGGATCTAGGATTTCAGAAAGGTGCGCGGGAGGGCAAAGTCCAGTTTCAAATAATAAATGAATAAATACATAAATCAAGTGGATGGTGGTGACGCGGTTAGCGCTCACATATCAAAAAAATAAAGATCTGAAAGGCAGGCATAGAAACGAAGCCCCCAGTCCCTTGAATAAAGAAATTTTACATCAAACGAAAATTTTCGATGTTGATGGTTGAGCGCTAACTCGTCGAATGGCCGAACACTCACTTTCTACCAACAATGCTCAACAAAAAAGGCGCGAAAAAGCGCCACCTTCAGTTTCTCTAACCAGGAGAAAATAATTTATTTCTAATCCAGCCAAGTTCAAACGAAATGAATTATATGTATTTTGAGTCTCAAACATAAAATTCAAAGTCCATGCATATTTTAAGTCTTGAAACCGGCGAGCAACAGCGAGCTTACGAATTTTTTCAAATACATGTACTGACAGATAAATTCGTAATCATTCAGAATTTTCATAGCAAATTTAGAACATTTGAAGAAAAAATTGACCGCCACAGGAGGGAATAGGGATCCGCACGAACCCTCTAGATTCGCTTGTGATCCATTCAAGTAGAGCAAAGTGAGCATGATTAGCATGTAATCAAATACATAATATATACGGTGATGGGGCGGCCCCACTGTCCTCCTCCTCTAAATTCGCAACCAAAATGGGGTTCTCTGTTAGCAAAACTCGAAATTGAATTGAATCAATTTTGTAGTCGGGCCAATTTATCAACGTAAAATGAAAATGTAATTAAACGTAAAATAAAACTCGCAAACCTGTCGAAACCCCATCGCGGGAGGTTAGTTTAGCCCCCTCGTCATCTTTACATGATTACTAGATGGAACGGACGACTATCGAAGGACATCGAACAGAAACCTTCTTAATTTTTCTTTGAATTTCAACAAAACGTTTTCGTTGTGGCAAATGTCAAGAATGTGGAGGGATTATTTGCTCGCTATGCTCGATGTAATTTCTTGGTCGGTACACTAAGATATCAATTAGATATATTTTTATCCTATGTATTATTATACACATATATTCAAACACATATCAGTTTCTCTTTGCATACTTTCAAAAAGGCACAAAGCATTTGTATGGAGGGGGATTAGGGTCACAATGCTATTTGACTTGCTTACATGCTTCATGCTATGTTGCTTCATTCAATGTTTGATTATTCCATGTTCATTTGTCTTGATTTCATTTCAAATTGACTTTATCTTTCTTCTTTGTGTAATTTTGCTTCCCTGCATTTTACATTTGTCCTTCGTCAATACATAACTGTCATTATACCATGCGTTATGACATCCTTCTTTCTGCCATTATCCTTTCGTCTTAATGCTATTATTGCTTCGTCAATGCTAACTTCAATTTTGATATCAGATGGCGCTTCGCGGGACCGCATGTGCCCGTTCCTTGAAATGAACTTTTAAACATCCCCTGTCGTTAGATCTACTACAGTATCGTTCGAAAAGTAATAAGATTGGCTGTATAAATATTTGAAAAATATTTTGAAGTAATTAGTAAATATTTGATTTTGTATGCATCAGATTTTTGTAAGTTTTAACCGTGACTATAAGATACACATCTGTGGCGTAGTGGTTATCACTATCATAGTGGTTGCCACTGAATTTTATTTTACACCTTTCCGAGTGGGTTCGAATCCCGGACGAGGATACATTTTTTCCTTTTGTCAATTTTAAGTATAATGTAACTTGTCCATGTTGTCCATCTGCCCAGTAGAGGATGTAGAAAAAATTGGGGGTACTTATAAAAATAAAATGTTTTAATGCATTTTTTTTCCAGTTTTTCTTTGGGGGGGGGGGCTTATTGTTTTGGAAAAAAATATGACGGGCAACTGTACATTATCATTATTCAGTTGAAAAAAAAAAATCATTTTTATTACAAATTTTGCAAAAGCTTCGTTGGCTCACTATCGTCGCTTGCAAGTCATCTATGAAAAGTCATAATTTTAATTACCTGCCTTTTATATGCCCGTCAATGTCGTTTCTGTACCATAAATCAGGTGATTCTTGCATAAAAAGATAAAACTTCTATAATAATTGACTTTGAGGTATGGGCTTATGAAGGTCAATGTTCAAGGTCAATCCTTGCAAGCATCAAACGCTTGGATTTCATTCTTAACCTTGATCGTGGGTCGAACAACAGTGGCGGATTTAGGGGATGCTCCTGCACAGACCCAATATTTTCCCGGCAAAAACAGGTACATCAGTAAAATTGGCAAAATTCGCCCCTTGACCCCCGGCAAAGGGGGCGCTGGATCCGCCACTGAACAAGAAGAATCTGACAAGTTTGCCATAGTGCAATCTAATTAAAATTATACCTTCCTTGCGCTCCTAACACGGAGTATAGGAACACAATAAAGGTCTAAATTTTGGCCATTGTTGAAAAAGGCTGTGAATGACACTGAACTGTTTTTGTGCCACGTTCCTGGGCAGGCGTAGTCCTGGACAAACGGCGTAGCTCTGCCTGAAAAAGTGGAGGGGCACAACATCCCAAAATTTCTAACAAGCAAAAAAAAAAAATAAATAAACAAATAAATGAAAAAAAAAGATAAAACAAGGGGAAGGGGGAGATTTAAAACAATATGGGGGTTTCATGTTCTGTATGCACAAATTTTAACATTTCTGGTGCAACCCTAAATTTTAAGTACATGGATAAATGTCTGGCGGGCGGTAGCGAGCCAGGAATTATTTTCAGCTAAATATTGACTTATCAGAAAATACTTTCTTTACCCTCTATCATTACATGTAATTATATGCTATATAGATTGAATTAAATGTCTTCATGTACATTGATAATATGTATAAACGATGGATCAGAATAGCTAAATTATTCAGAAAGTCTATAAAGAACTGGCGAGCGGTACCGCTGCCCCCCCCCCCCCCCCCCCCCTTCTTCTCCTACGCTCCGCTTGTCCCGGACAACAGCTTGGAGTAATTTTGGCATACAGAGATGCCAAAAGGTAAATTTTCAAGGTCATAATTATGAAAGGAGACTAGAAACTGCATTATTTACTGAATCAATGGGGCCGGGGATGTTGATCTCTAGGTTCGATCAGTGTAGGACGCGCGGCAGTTTCAATTTATCTAGAATTTTTCGATATGAAATACCGCCTTTCCCACGATATCTCAGAAAAAAAAAACTGACTTCTATATAATTTCCCACCCACAATTCAGAAAAAAAAATTCATGAAGCCGATGGGATTCGAACCCATGCGGGAAAAAAATGCAAGTGGTGTCCGGCACACTTACCGTTGAGCCACGGATTCATAATTTATCCTATGCAAAACTTTCTAGAGTTTTCAAATCCCCAAATGGCAATTACTCTATAAATAAACAAACAAACAGAAAAGGTCCAAATATTTATCATTTAATGATTTCTTTTTTTGTTCAAATATTTCAATCGGCTTTTGCTTTTTTCCGCTATTTATAAATCATTTTTCCAAGTACTGCAACAGGGGACGTCTCAAAGTTAATTTCAAGAAACGGACACAAACGGAGCGCCATCTGGTATCAAAATTGAGGTTAGCATTGACGAAGCAATAATGGCATTAGGACGAAAGAATGATGGCACAATGAAAGATGTCATAACGCATGGTAGAACGATAATTATGCATTGACGAAGGACAAATGTAAAATGCACGGAAGCAACATTGCATAAAGAAGAAAGACAAATGCAATAAAGTCAATTTGAAATGAAAGCAAGACAAATGAGCATGGAATAATCAAACATTGAATGAAGCAACATAGCATGTAAGCAAGTCAAATAGCATTGTGACCCTAATCCCCCTCCATACATTTGTTCTCTGTACACCCTATTCTAAGAATTTCTTTGTAACTGCTCTGGCTACGCTCCTGGCAACTTCGGACAGTCATACAACAAATGGTGTGTTTAGCAGGAATGTGTGAGCACGACCCACTATTAACCTGATACATATTGGTATCTTGTAGTCTAAAATGTATGAGCAGAAAACCTTTTATCATTCTGAAGTAACGTTCCAAAGAACATCTTAGTGACTTAGTAGACTATAATACACTCATGGTCAATAATATCAAAAAAGGAAAACTTTCAAATAAGGACATATTTCATCTGAATACAGAAAGCACAACTATACAGTGATTTTTGTAACAAACACGAGTTCGAAATAAGGTTTCATATGAAAGTTGAGCTACTGTCATGATAACAAAATCTCATACAAATTAGTTAAACTCTATTAGATTGTTGACGAAATATACAAAAGCCAGGACAGGAAACACAAAAAATCCAGGACAAAACACAAAAAAGTCAGGACATCTATTTTTTTTTTAATTTTGCTTTTCTGCTTTTTATTGCCGTTTTATTGCTCGATAAAAACATGGTTAGCACTGTTGAATTGACACAAGATATTCATGTTGAAATATTTGAACTTAGTCTGTTTATACGACGAGAACATGGATTTTTATCAAAAAAATAGAAATCTCTTTATTTAATGAAAAGCAGACAACTCTAAGCATTGATTTAGTCTTATAATGCATTTACAATGTTAAATGCAAAGATACGAATCTCACGATGATTTACATGTCCATTAATTGTCAAAAAATATGAAATTTTGCCGATTTCGTTCGAAACGAACACAAATAATCCAGGACCAACACGAAAAATCCAGGACAATTAACACAAAAAATCACTCGTCGTCAGGGCACCTTTCATGGTGTGATTTAGCCCAGCATAAAATTCAAGCGTCATTGAACCGACTATAGACAAAAAGTAACAGATGCGATGAGCACGTATCTCGGCGCTTCTAATGCCAATGCAAGGAATGTGTTCATCAGTGTCTACATGTTCTAAAGTACGAATAAACCGGTATCATGTATTTCATGTTACTGTTTAACACGGACTTCTATAAGGGGCGGCACCCGGCGAAATTTCGCCGACTCAGATGATAAAAGTCGCCGGTTTGAATTTCCTCTGATCGTTTATTTGCTCTAAAATTTCTCAATCGCCGCCTCAAATAAATCGTTTTGAACACTCTGCATTTACATGCATTTTTCTTTGACCCAGCACATTCTTGAAATGCGAAAATAAAAATTTTTAAAAGCGTATAGCTGTCTATCATCCTTTTTTTACTCCCTCGATGTAACGCCACCTTCACTTTAACGCCAATTTTTTCTCTGGACGGATATTGGCGTTATATCGGGGGAGCACTGTATATATTTTTTTATCCTTCATCCTTTCACGCTTAACTGTTCCCAAAATAAACTTACATATACCGATGTGGAATACATCTATTAACAATATATCACATCCAATATATCCTCTTAAAGTAGAGCAACAAAGTCGATTATTTAGAATTTTTAATCAACACCTGTTACACAGGGCTAAATGTTCTATCAAATGCAAGAATATAACATGGGTAATCAGATTTGACCTGTCGTAAAAAAAATCGTATGGTCAGTACTTCTGTAATTTCAGAGAAAAGCGGAAAATTAGTAAGATTCAAAATCATAGAATTTATTATAACAAAAAATATCTTCTTTTTATAAATGATAAGTCCAGATGACAGAAATAAATGTCATAATGCTTATTGAAGTCAAAAAATGTTTTGAAATCAAATTAATTTGTCTAATTTCAACTTCATGGATGAATGAGCACAAATTCTAAGACAAATTGGTAAAATTGAAATTTTCAATTCTTTCAACCTGGTGTTTTTGGAGATCCCCTCCTTAAAATTGAAATTTCCAATTATTTCAACCTGGTGTTGTTGGAGATCCCCTCCTTAAAATTGAAATTTTCAATTATTTCAACCTGGTGTTGTTGGAGACCCCCTCCTTTGTTTCACTTGAATTTTGACAATGTTAATTTGAAAATAAGAATTAAAGAATAGAAACAATATTTAGACATATGAATGCATTCTAAAGAAAGTTTGATAGAGATCAATTGAAAAACTTGGGAGTACCATGCAAATAAATGCGCCCCTAACTTTGTTATTAGCGATTCAGTGCAATATAAACTAGGAGATATCTTCTCGATACTACGGAGTAGACCATGATTACAGCTAATTTAATTTTTATCATATAAATATGAATTAAAGGTATTGTTTTACATTAAAGAAGACGACAACTTTACATCAATAATATTGGAATATTTTTATGTCCCCGTAATCGAAGATTAGGGGGCATATAGTTTTTGGTCTGTCAGTCCGTCTGTCTGTCTATTTCTCTGTCTGTTTGTCCACAAAAACTTTAACCTTGGCCATAACTTTTGAATGGTAAGTAATAGGGTTTTCATATTTCACATTTGTATTTCTTGTGACAAGACCTTTCCATGGATACCAAAATATTTAATCTTGTGACCTTGACTTTGGAGTTTGACCTACTTTTGTAAAACTTTGATCTTGGCCATTACTTTTAAAAGGTAAGTGATAGGGCTTCATATTTCACATTGTATTCCTTGTTTAAGACCTTTCCATGGATACCAAAATGTTTGACCTTGTGACCTTGACCTTTGAGTTTGACCTAGTTTTGAAAAACTTTAACCTTGGCCATAACTTTTGAATGGTAAGTGATAGGGCTTTCATATTTCACATGTGTATTCCTTGTGACAAGACCTTTCCTTCATACCTAAACTTTTGACCTTGACCTTGGAGTTTGACCTTCATTTGAAAAACTTTAACCTTGACCATAACTTTTGAATGGTTAGTGATATGGCTTTCATATTTTACATGTGTATTTCTTGTGACAAGACCTTTCCATGAATACCAAAATGTTTGATCTTGTGACCTTGACTTTGGAGTTTGTAAAACTTTAATCTTGGCCATTACTTTTAAAAGGTAAGTGATGGGGCTTCATATTTCACATTGTATTCCTTTTTTTGACGCTTAGCTGACAACATATCAGTCTCGTCGTTATAAAAGTTTGATTTTACTTTTGTTGTATCGCATCTTGGACTCTTTGATATTCATCGTTGATGATCGGTGATTTGCTGTTGGTACTGCAACCGGGTTATGTTGAAGAGTTTCTTTTTGGATACATTGCACTGACTGTTCTTTACGTAACACTTTTCAATTTTTTTTTCAATTTTATTTGTATATTTGGAGCTCTTAGGAGCTCTTTGGGAAATACGACCATCGACGCGCCAGTATTTTTGGCTACTTTCCGCTGTCACACTTTTCCTCTTCGTAATATAGCATTTTATTTGTTGTTTTGTAAAAGTATGTAGTCCTAATTAATGTAGGAACTGACCAATTAAATTACCAATATTACGCATGACACGTGGTGTTTGTGAACAGCACCACAAAGTAAAGACACCCCTGTGACCCCCTGAGATTTCCATTGCTTCTCCTGGAAGCCTCAAAGGGGTTCACTGACTCAGTGCATTATAAAAAGCATCCACTTTTGTTACGAATCTGAGCGGAGGGTAAGTGCGGATGCTGAAACGGACAAGTATTAGCTTTCCAAAAGAGCTTGGTCGATATCAACGTTTATTTAATCACGCAATATTTTTCTTTTTCGTTCAAATATGTTAAACATTTTGACTCTTAGAATAAAGAGGAAAGAGTAGTATTAGTATATAGCTATGCATCAAATTTACACAAAAAAAAAACTGGTTACACAATAGCAACTTATGTGTTGATGAAAAGTTAGAAAACAGGTACATTTCACTAGGCAACTCAAGTCACAGTCATTCAAAAATTGCTTGACCCGTAGAAAAATTCCATTCTTGAATAATCAAAAGCCTTTTCGTATATATTCGAGGGAGAAACGGAGAGTTCCGAAAAAAAAGAATTTGGAGAAAATTAGGGGAAACTTCTTATTAAATTTTTCACTACGCATAGTCTTATCGATTTTTATATCACTCATTAATTTCTTTGTTGCATTGATCAATTTGTCTTTTGAAAGTGAATATACATCCTCAACGAAACAGCCTAGTCAGCTGAGCTGGATGGTGAGAAACTTTTTAAATAGCCCACTGACACCCTCACATTCTAAGTATCCAAACGTTTCGATCATGTCATTAAGGATTTTGAAGGCATATGGTTTACTGAAATTATGTATCACACACTTATAGGTCTGAAAGTAAGAATTGTTCAAGAAAAAAAAATCATTGTAGTTATTAAGTTAATGTGCAATATTTAAATTCAGAAATGCAACACCAAAGCGTTGTCATGACGACATGTCCTATTTTTGTGAAGTGGATAAAGTGCGAGGACATCGGAATGCATATGACGACATGACCTATTTAATCTGGTCACGTGTTTTCTCAATAGTCACAAAAATGTTTCTTTTCTTTTTTTCTATAGGATAATTGTCCCTACAATGTTGAATCTGATGAATCAATGCGAAAGTTGACAACCGTACAAATCTAGAGTGGTCGATACCTTGATATCGACCATAAAGGAGCTGTAACGATAAGACGAAAAATCAGCTCTAAAAGTCGAAATTTCAAAATGGGAAATTTGAAGAATTTTTTCAGTAGAGATATCAACTAACTTAATGCATATCTTGATTTAATGTCTGGTCGAATAAATTATCAATACCAATACCGATATTTAGGTTAAAATGTGCGTTTTTTCTTTAGAAATCAATGGAAGACAGAAATTTTTTCTGCAACAGTGTTCCACCCCGAGTTACAAAATGCCACTTTTATAAAAGGTGTATTATTAAAACCAATTATCTGACCAAGTGTGGTTCAGTAACTCGAGTTCGAACAATGTCCCACAGACGAAAAAGGAAAAAAAAATGGGGGGATGGGTATTTTTTTTTCAGAATCTGAATCCGGAGCGGTTAGATAGATAAAGATTGCCTTTCTCATTATACAATGGAACAATCTATTATGAGTGGATTCCGATGAAATATACAACATACACGAATGAAATAAACGATATGAAATACATGTATGTCTATTTCTACTCAGTATTTGCACCTGAAAGGCTACAATGTGGCTGTTTAGTACAAAATATAACGGTTTTCAGTTTCCGCATTGCGTATTTTACTGATTACATTGACGTACTGGTTTCGAAGTTATGTTGTTTTCTCATTTTTAGAATAAGAGGGGATTAGAACATAATACACATCAAATTTACGTAGAAAAATACATATTTTGTATATTTTCGTTTGCTATTTGACGTTTTCAGACATTGTTACCCCCTACCTATTCAAGCCGTAATTATCAAATTTTAGATCATTTTTGTGTCGCCTGCGAAACATAGCGACACTAAGGGATCACTTTGTCCGTTGTCCGTCTGTCTGTCAGTTAGCCCGTCCGTCTGTCTGTCTGTCACACTTTTGGTGTTGCACCCCATAACTTTTCATTTGTAAGTGATAGGGCTTTGATATTTCAAATGTGTATTCCTTGTGAAGAGACCTGTTTACACATCATACTTTTTGACCTAGTGATCTTGACCTAGATATTTGACCTACTTCTCCAAAACATTAAGATTGGCCATATCATTTGTTGGTAAGTGATAGGGCTTTGATATTCCACGTGTGTATTCCTTGTGATAAACCCTAACTATACATGCAATGCTTTTTGACCTAGTGACCTTGACTTAGATATTTGACCCGCTTTTCTGAAAAACTAAGATTGACTATATCTTTTAATTGGTAAGTGATAGGGCTTTGGTATTTCACATATGTATTTCTTGTGACATAACCTTACTACACAAATCATAATTTTGACCTACTTTTCGAAAAAATTAAGATTGGCTATGTCTTTTGATTGGTAAGTGATAGGGATTTTATATTTCAAATTGTATTCCTTGTCAGAAGACCTTTCTACAAATACCATATTTTTTTACCTAGCTACCTTGACCTAGCTATTTGACCTACATTTAAAAACATAAGATTGGCTTTATTTTTTGATTGATAAGTGTGTACGGCTGTAATATTTCAAACATGTATTTCTTATGATTAGGCCTTTCTTTTATTCCTAAAAATTTGTACCTAATGACCTTCACCTAGATGATAAATCTTTTCTGAAAGTAATAGATTGGTCATATCTTTTAATTGGTAAGTAAGAGGTTTAATATTTCACACGTGAGTTCATTTGACAAGACTTTCCCACTGATACATGTACAAATATTTAACTAAGTGACCTTGACCTACATATTTGATCAACTTTTTAAAAAATAGGCCGCTTCGCAGTCGACAAAAGCATTCCTTGGATTGCTATTTTTTTTAAATAGAATACGTATGAGAAATATTCCACATGTAATAGATATATTTTTATCCTGAACAACCTCTCCCTTCAAAGGAAGGAACGCGCACGAGAAATTATCGTATGATTACTGGGCTAAATCAAGCCCTCACGTTACATCTCCTTGCACAACGTTAACCGCAGGCATATCGTATAATCTAAAACGAAGAAAACGAAGAGCTCAAACTCTGACCAATTGAACTGACATTTGTATTAACATCTCTGTAGTACTAAGATAACCGTCAAATTATAAAAACAGTTTAAGTATTTTCATTTCAACTTTTCACGATTGGGGTTCCATACACGGTCTTACCACGACATATTAAAAAGAAGTATTTTTTATGAATTTTAAAACAGTATGATGTATGTGATGAAAAAATATGTATATATACCGGTTTATAGTTACTTGCTTACTCCTCCCAGGCACCTGATAACAATGTTAGCTTGCTAGGGGGTCCGTCGATGATCAATGTTGTGCTCTTTTTCGAGTGCTGTTGAGACTTCCGTAAGGATCGTCTTTAACTGATAACGATTTAATAGAAACTGTAATACTTGCTCCACCGAATCTTTATCTTGAGTTTGTAATCTAATTTTGACGCATAACTCAAAAGTATATATGCATTAGTTTTTTTTTTTACATTTAATTATGAGTCCGTTAGAAAAATTATCGATGAAAAGGCCTTAGAAATAAAAAAAGCATACATGTATATTTGTCGATATATGTCGAGACAAAAATTCAGTCTCGGGGCTCCTGAGGAGATATTAACACGGATTCTTTATATTTCTCAGAAATTTGCATAAAACTGCAATTTTTTCGAGAGGGGAGAAAATATTTTTCCTCTGAAACAATTATATGATTATCGCGTTCAAATTCATAAACATTATTTCAGAGTAGATAAATTTAAACATGGACCAGACATGCACGTTTTGGGTATTTAACCCTCGTCGGTGATACTTAATCCAAACAATGTAATATGACCAAAATTTGTGAAAATTATGTCCTAAATATACCGAAAGACATGGCAAAATGCGTTTGAAGTAACAAGCAACCGTAATTGATCGAAATTGGCTACATGTGCCCTCGGGGACTCTTGGTCCACCAGCAGTGACACTCACTTAAGTGGTACACCTGTAATAACATATTTACTTATCTAATGCATGGATTGCAACAACTTTCTATACAAAAAAGAACAATTTATAGGAATACAGGGGATTTTTAATGATTTCATCAGTTTTTCGCAACTTAAACGAAATCTGACCATGATATATTCTTTACGACAGCTGTTCTTTATAGCAGGGGTATTTAGCTAAAAGTACAGACAAAGTTCAGGCCTGTCTTAGGTATATTGATTAAACTAGAACACTAAGCTTCTTTTTTTAAATTGGTCGCTCTATATTTTAAACAATACTTGAGATAGGTTTCGATACATTTTTGGAAATAAGAACTTTCACATCCTTTGGCCATAATACACTAATTTAGATTGAAGATCACTGACGAGGGTTTAGTACCCGAAACGTGCATGTCTGGTCTGAATCTTTATCTGTTTTTAAATGATGCTACTGAATTTGAATACGTTTAACATTTGTACCACTTGTTGAGTGTCACTGCTGCTGGTCCAGGAGTCCTCGAAGATACATGTAACCAAATTCGATCAACTTCGGTTGATCGTTTCTTCAACGCAATCGAAAATTTCCGTTATCAAACTTTCTTTAAAATTCCGAAACGTAGCATCATATCCAACCTATCCTGTTACATGTTTCGGTACATTTTTTGGGCAAAATAACTTTCACACTTTTTGGCCATGTTACATTTTTTAGATTGAGGATCACTGATGAGGGTTAGGTACCCGAAACATGCATGTCTGGTCCATTCTGTTATCTGACCTTTAATGATGCTATTGAACTTGAAGACGTTTAAGAGTCATTCTCTGTAAGCATCAAAGAGGGTCGGAAATCGCATGTCTCAGATTTTGACGATTTTCACTATGTAAGCCAAGTTTGACCCCCTGACAATGAAAATGACATTGGTTTTTGTATATGGCCATCCGTTGTCATGGTAACCATATCACCCCATTTTGGCCAGAAAATGGACTTTGGCAAGATCAAAATTAGCAACTTTCACGTCCGTTTTTCACAGTGATTGTCAATAGGTGGATTATATTTTGACTTATGATGAAAAAGTACTTACATTGATCTCTGATATGAGGCATTAACTTTTGGTCGAAATGTTAAAAAAAAGTATTATTATTTATGGCAAACATTCCATATTTTGACATTTTCCAAAAATACAAAAATACATTTTTTTTGCGGTTCATAGAAAAATAACGTAGCATAAGTTAAATAGTGGAATAGGCCCTAATGAATCATTGATCCATTATGAGAAAAATATAGAAAATTCAGAGAGGTTTTTTCGTTAAAAGAAAATAAATTCTGTTAAAAAATGTTTGCTATGGCAACATCTGCATTTTACATGATATATGTTTTATATTAGTTATCTCAATTCATGGACAAGATAAAAAACCAAATATGGTATATTAAACAAGTTCACACTTTTTCTGACATTTTAATATCACTTATGTCGGCCTTTCGTCAACCGTTGCCATGGTAACCATGCCAAAAATGGTACAATCTTAACTTTTTATTCAAAATTATATTCTAGCTATTGACTATCCTGCTTTCGAATTATATCAGAATGAAATATATAAATATATCCACAAGAACATACGCTTAAGAAGGCAAATGTTACAAATACAGAAACACCATTTATTGACCTTAATATCAAAATTGTGAACGGAAATATTCAAACAAGTGTATATTTCATCGATATATATATATATCATAATCAGAAGAGTTTGACATCTTAGCACCATCGCTTAGATGCTATTTTAAACATAAATTTTATTTGGAGATGCTACTGAATCGACACTACAGAACATTTGGAGCCGCGCCAAATTCAAAAAAATTAAAGAAGGCGCTACTGACATGATTTTGGTGGCTCCGCTGGAAGAAGCACCACTGATGAGAATTTCATATTCGCAACACGTGTCTGGTGCATGGAAATTGGTTTTGAATTTTCCTCAAGAAGGTATAGAGTTGGAACCCGTCAAAATTATTACAAAAGAGGTGATTTTGGATTCAACATAGTAAATTCCCCCTTGCTTGATGGTGATGTTCTTAGACTATCGTCATACGGCATTTACATATCACAGCTCATCCGGTACGCTAGAGCATCACTCATATTTTGGATTTTCACAGTAGAAATTTAGAAATTACGAAGAAAGGAGTATATGGTTTTTATGGTAAATTGGCCCCCTAAAATCGACTTCTCCATAATAAAATTTTGCCGTCATTTTTAGAGAGTTAAATATCTAATTTTTGAAAAATCTAGTTATAAAAAATACTCTCTTTTTAAGACGTTGTAAATTTTGAATAAGTATCATGAAAACCGGTGATTTTGTAAATTCTTCAGAAAAATAGCATAATTCTTGGTTATTCTTATTGAGATAATATCGAGCGGGATCGTGAAGGACTTTTTGCTTTTGCATGCAGTTGCAGACTTGCAAAGGCAACAACATATCAAAATATAACGGTTGTTCAGAAGCCCGCTCGATACTACTTAATAGGAAGTCGAAAACGAGCCCCGAAATTTACGTTTTTAAGAAATTTGGCAAAATACATTTTTGACGTCAAAATTCTAAGAAACTGATAAAGTAAATTAAAGATTATGTATCATTTCATAAGAAGCCTACATTATAGAACAAACATTGGTATATTTTCATTACTTCATAAACATTTAAGATTTTTGATTTTTCCCTGAAAGGGGGCTACTTTCCTACATGCCCTAAGTCGACACCGGTTGCTCATTGGTCTCCTGGGTTTATGTGTAGTCGTTTGTGCTTATTGTGTCTATGCATCGGTTACCTTTTGGTCTCGTTGGTTTATGTGTAGTCTTTTGTGTTTATTGTGTCTATGTCGTGTGTCTCTTTTGTCTCTTGCTGTACTCGTCTTCCCAGTGTTTTCGTTTCGTGTTTTTTAGTGGTTTGTTGTTGATACTGCAACCAGGTGTGGTTGGATATTTCTTCCTTTCTGTAATAATGTTTGAATATCAATTGAAATTTGAACTGAGTTTACCCTATTTCAAAACTCCTCTAATCCATCGTCAAGTATTCATTGTTACTATATACTCATTACAATTGTTTTTAATAGGTTTGTGACAGGGTATTATTTCAATATAATGCTTCTTAAACAAGCAATGACGTAAAGGAGAAGGTCAGAGTACAGTGTTTTACAAACAGGTAAACAAAACATACTTGATAAATGAAACCAGCTGACTCTTTCCAGGTTTCCTTTTATCAATGCAATGTTTAATGGTATTGCATGATTTTCCCTATTCCAATATTGCAACTCCAAAATCTTTGTACACATCCTGTCCTCCCTCAATTTTTTTTGGGGGGGGGTTGTATTTGGTTGCTTCTCTTCAGATATGCTTATGTTCACTCAACATACTTTCAATCCTGCGTTGAAATGATTATTTATAACTGCGCTTTTTTTATAGATTTACTCACAAAGCCAGAGGTATGGTGCTGGTGATCGGGGACCCGAAGGAATCTTGGATTTCTTTTCAAACCATGAATGCAATGATTTGTGTAAGGGTTTCATTCGTCCACCATCGAAACGGAATGGAGTACGCCGTTTCCAGCTACTACGCAAATTATTCATCCTTTAGTAAATCAAACTATGAGAGGACGTCCAGGGAAACCACATCCACACGCAACCAATACAAATACAACAATTCCCCAAATGTGAAAACCCGTGCCCATTATGTTTAATTACACCTATTGGGGCACAAGCAGGTTAGCACAGCAAGACACAATTAGAATCCATCCATCGTTACAACAACAACCATTATCCGTAGTTCAGTCATTGTATCAGTCATTTCCTAGCATTAATGACAAAAACAAGATATCAAAAGTCTGAAAAATCATTCTAATTAGATATAATTACTTCTGAAATTATATTTGTTATCTTTGTATCGTAAATGAATTATCATTGAGAATAATATATATATAGCATTGATTAATTTAAAATTAAATATTTCATGCAATATAAAGAATAAAGAATCAGAAAGGAATCTCAATGCTTAAGCAAAAAGATGGTCTCCCTCCAAAATACCGGGCTTACTTCCTTCCCACATAAATGCAGGTCCTACCATGACAAATTTGGATATTGACCATATTCCTATATACAACACAAAACCGATAATTTAGAAAATCATTAAATGAAGGCATACAAAATCAGGATAAAAAAGGAATCAAAGCAAACAAACAAAACAACCGCCACATGAAAATGAGCGAACTCCCGATATGAGAATGAGATTTGTGCCCAGGAAGAGTCAGCATCTCCTGCTTGCATGCAACACCCGCCGTTTAATTCGGTAGATTTTTCACATCCGGTTTCTTCCATTTCGGGAAGATAATGATCATTATCCTTGTTGGATGGTTCAAATGGTCTATGAGAAATGTGGATAATGATCATATCCCTGTATACAGCACAAAACCGATAATTCAGAAAATCATAAACCGAAGGCATACAAAATCAAGATCAAATAGGAACAAAAGCAATCAAATAAAGACCTCCACTACATAAAAAGAACCGATCTCCCGATATTGGAGTGAGACCAGGTCCCAACAAGAGTCAGCATCTCCTGCTTGCATGCAACACCCGTCGCTTCAATTCGGTAAAATTGTCACATCCGGTTACTTCCATTTTGGAATGACAAATACGGAAAATGACCATATCCTTGTATACAGCACAACATCAATAATTCAGAAAATCAGAAACTGAAGGCATAAAAAATCAGGACAAAACAGGAACCAAAGCAAACAAACAAAAACCTCCATCATATGAAAAGAAGCGAACTCCCGATATGGAAGTGAGACCAGGTGCCCAGGAAGAGTAAGCATCTCCTGCTTGCATGCAACACCCGCCGCTTCAATTCGGTAGAATTGTCACATCTGGTAACTTACATTTCGGAAGACATAGAGTACAATCTTGGGTTGGATGGTTCAAATGGTCTATGACAGTATATCTCCCACCATTCTGGAGAGTGGGACATCAAAGTGTATGACGAATTCCCCGTATCGACCGTAGAACTTCCTCAGTGACGATGTTAGTCGGTCACAAACATATCCCTGACTGGGAAGCTTATCTGCAAGACGCCTAGCTCTGAGAACAAAATCCGTATATCTCGTACTTGCTCTAGCATAGCTTATCAACTGATATATGAACAAGCCATAAGCAGGCGATGAAGGGATGTTGCTACTCAGAAAAGGAAAGTTTGTAATGCTGAAATTGAAGTCGTCATATTTGTCATAGAGTGAGGTGTTCATGTGACCATCAGTGTCGTAGGACAACATTATGTCAAAATAGGATGCTGAATGATTTGAATGATTTGTCACTGTAGTATCTTTGACTTCAAGCTCTGAAGGATAGATACTGCTCAGGTAATCCGCGAATTTTGGATTACTGATGGACAACACATTGTCTATGTATCTGTAAGTGAAGTTGAAGTCAGAAGCTAAGTATCTTTTCCCTTCAGAGACCAGAGATTGAATGAATTCAGCTTCGTACGAGTAAAGAAAAATGTCGGCAAGGAGTGGGGCAAAATTGGTCCGATATAAAGTATAATCTTCGGTTAGACGGTACAAATAGTCTATGACAGAATATCATCCACCATCTGGAGATCATAGTGTATGACGAGTTCCCCATATCGACCATAGAACTTCCTCAGTGACGATTTAGTAGGTCACAAACGTATCCCTGACTGAGAAGCTTATCTGAAAGACGACTAGCTCTCAGAATAAAATCTGCAATTTGGTACTTGCTCTGGCATAGCATATCTACTGACATGGTGTCGTAGGACAAAATTATTAAACAACATCACACGTCTTCAAGTTCATAGCAACATTTAAAGATAAAATTGTAATATGGATACAACTTAACCCTCGTCAGTGATCCTCAATCCAAACAATACATGTACGAGCAAAATCTGTGAAAGTTATGTCAAAAATACAGAAATATGTGGTTGGATGGATGGGACATGATTTTAAGAAAAGGCTTAAATAATGTCTCTATAGCTTGTGCCTAATTCATATTTCATGTTTATGGAAATAAAATGTGTTTAAATGATGCTTCAGGACCCACCTTTCAGAAATTAAAACTAAAACGCTTCCATGAAAACTTAAATCAAACTTGATCTGTACTATGACATGTATGGATAATGACCACAACCCTGTATACAGGACAAAATCGATAATTCAGAAAATAAGAAACCGAAGGCATACAAAATCAGGATAAAACAGGAACCAAATTAAACAAACAAAAACCTCCACCGCATGAAAAGAAGCGAACTTCCGATATGGGAGTGAGACCAGGTGCCCAGGAAGAGTAAACATCTCCTGCTCAAAATCTTATCAAGCACGTGCTCTGTGATCTTGATCTTTGTTCGACGTCATGAGATACCCTTTGTCCTAGTCGATTCTATCATTTCCTTTGGTCCTGGGCAAAAATTGACATTATGTTGGTTAAAAACCCAACAGAGCTTGTATTCACGTGTTTACCTTTTGATATGTGCATCGCTTAACGGAAAAGAAAGTCGGAATCATAGGGCATAAATCCAGACTTTCAAAACTAGATCTGCCCTAAAGTGCCAAATATATCATCCAAGGGACGTTTTCTTTAAACAGATTCATTTATGGCATAGCATATGGACCAGAAAACCAAGAAGGCACATGTAGCCAAGTTCGATCGATTTCGGTTGATCGTCTGTCTCTTCGGCGCATTTGAAAATTTCTGTTACAAAAGTTCTTGAAATGTCTAACACGTGGGTCCAGTGGCATCGTATTCCACCAATATTGCTGAATCTTTCGGTACATTTTGGACATAGTGATTTTCACACTTTTTAGGTCCTATTTCATGGACAAAACTCCTATGAGGCTTTATTACTTGTAATGGTGAATGTGCGTATGAAATAAGAAAGCATTATCAATTTATTCTTGAAGAGATATCTGATTTAAGAACTTCTTAACAAACACATTACTATAAGGTCAAAGACTAGGTCACTAGGTGAAACTGTGCAATATCCTAAGAATACTGAACCGCTAGCTAGCAATTTAATTGGCTGATACAGATCACTTATATATCATTACCATATAGTTTATATCTTTCCCACTCACAATTGCTAAGCACTGTCATGCGACGAGTCATGGTAACATCATATTGACTTGGGAGAGACGATCTCATTAAATAACACTACCGCGGAAACTCTTGCGTCCGTTTTTCTATTTAATATCAAAATCGCGAGAATATTCGCGAGATTCCGTTGATTCTTGTCAAAACAGATTGTAAAAAAGTATTTCTGTATTGTGGTGTCACTATTTCAAGAAGAAATAACGTATTGATGACAAATATGGATAATGACCATATCCCTATATGCAGCACAAAATCGATAATTCAGAATATCATAAAGAGTAGGCTTACAAAATCAGAAAATAATAGGCACCAAAGCAAACAAACAAACAAAAACCTCCACCACATAAAAAGAAGCGAACTCTCGAAATCGGAGTGAAACCAGGTGCCCAGGAAGAGTAAACATCTTCTGCTTACATGCAACACCCGTCGCTTCAATTCAGTAGAATTGTCACATCCCAATACTTCTATTTTTGGAAGATAAAAGGTATAATCTTTGATTGGACGGTACAAATGGTCTAAGACTGAATATCATCCACCATTCTGGATAGTGGGACATCATAGGGTATGATGAGTTCCAATATCGACCGTAGGACTTCCTCAGTGACGATGTAAGTCGTGATCTGAAATATATTTCAAATCAAAATTTCGTAATTTACATGAAACATTTGTCTTCGCTCCTGCAGATAAAGCAGCCAACAACACCATAATCATATGAAAACGTAACTATGTATCAACTTTAGTTTCGGAACTTTCGTCTACAAATACTTATATCAAAAGCAATGAAAGTGTCCCCAACATTTTGAGCAAACATAACAGTGAAATGTCTTCATTCAACATCCATATTTCTAAATTGGATCTTCCTACAATATACTGCATACCCAAACTGCAAAAATCTCCTTGCAAATTTAGATACATTGCTAATTCTAGCAACTATTCAAATATAAGTCTAGATATATGACATCAGCCCTCACGGCGGTAAAGGAACACGTGGCAAAATATTGTAAAACTGTTCTGAACAGGAATGATGTAAATGTATTTTGGTCTATAAAAAATTCCGGGGATGTGACTGACAAAATCAAATCTAGAAATTTTCAAGCCAATACGATTTCTTCATACGACTTTTCAAATATGTACACCACGCTTCCTCACTACAAGATTAATGATCAATTGTCAAAACTCATGAAATGGTGCTATAATCGAGAGGGGAAAACATATATTTGTACATCTGAATCAAAGGGTTTCTTTTCCGCTATATTATACAAATCATACGAATCATGAACATGTAGCGACCTGTGTAGTGCCTTGTCCTTCCTCTTGGACAACATTTATGTAAGATTTTGTGAGAATCTCTACAAACAGGTTGTAGGGATTCCTATGGGTACAAATTGTGCGCCTCTTGTTGCAGATTTATTTTTATACACATATGAAAAAGAATTTATACAAAATTTTCAAAAGCAAAGAAAACATGATGACGTGAAATGCTTCATTAGTACTTCTAGTTACCTGGATAATATTCTTACTATCGATGATCCTGTTTTTGAAAAGTATAAAGATGTTATTTATCCACAAGAATTGACTCTAAACAAAGCAAAACGTTACAGACACAGAAACGACATTTTTTTTACCTAAATATCAAAATTGTCAATGGAGAAATTCATACAAGTGTATATGACAAACGAGATGATTCTGGATTCAACATAGTAAATTTCCACTGGCCTAACGGTGATGTCCCTAGATTACAGTCATACGGTATCTACATTTCACAGCTAATCCGGTATGCTAGAGCATGTATTGATGTTTTGGATATTCATAATAAAAATCTACAAATTACAAAGAAACCTTTAGGTCAAGATTTCCGCTTTCACAAACTAGTAAAGACTTTCTGGAAATCTTATAAAAATCATGATCAACTTCTCATGAAATTCGGACCCATACAAGAAACAGAGTATATCACTTTAGGTATTTCACAACCTGCATTTTATGGTGACATAATTAGCAAAATAAGAAGGATCAAAGGTAGACAGCATATTTATCGAAAATGCGTCAGTCATCAAACGCCTTTTATATCGTAGATATGGTCCTAATGTCACCTGACGGACACTAAGCTTGGTACTTGACCAATCTACAGTCTTGTACGAGCGCATTCTTAAGACTTGCACTCTGACTGACTGTGACGACGGGACTCCATGACAGACCCTGTCCAAACCTCCTTAGAGAAGACAGGGTCCCGACCACCTGTCCTCTCTAAATGCCAGTCGGACTCCTCGGGTGATAACATATATGAGCTCGCTACAGCCGGCATAGCACGGACTGTATTACGCACGTCCTCTTTTTTATATCCATTTACATATTCATCTGTGTTGCTTGGACCCTGTGTTTTACGTTCTTTTTGTGTGTGGTCATTTAGCAGTGAGGAGGTTGTTTTACACCATAATTGTGCGTTCTTCGAGACTTCTGGGAAATCAGAATAATGGAAGGGTTGTGCGCACGTAATCCAGGATAACCACATCGTTTGCTATTTACGTGGCAGATGGCCGTCCTAAGTCGGCACCGGTTGCCCATTGGTCTTGTTGGTTTATGTGTAGTCTTTTATGTTTCATGTTTCTTTGGTGTGAGTTGGTGATCCTTGTCCATTTTGCATCTCTTTCTGTGAGTGCCTGTTCTGTGGGGTTTTTTTTTGCATGGGTGTTTTGGGATTTTGCTGTTGGTGCTGCAACCTAGTAGTGTTGGAGATCCCCTCCTTTCTTTTATATCTACACTTATTTCGTGTTGCAGTGTGGAGTTTGTAATACATTCCCCTTGACCCGATGTTTGAAGTGTTTTACATGTAATTCCATTTCGTTCTCAAACTTGACTTTGTTATAGTGTCGTCCATGCAGGATCTCTATTCATCCTTCTTTGATCATTTCATTATGGTCACCTCGTACATGTATTAAACTTACTCCTTTGAGCTTACCCTCTATCACTACAGTAACTTTCCCATCATCGACTTTTAACAGTAAGAAGCTTTTTTCCTCACCCAGGGTACGTCTTTTACCTCTTAAATGTAAATTCCGTAGACGTATTACTTTTAATTCTCCATCTGCAGGCTCTACATTTAACAAAAAACATAGAGGGTTCTCAGAAATTTCTACGTGCAATGGGAAAAGATGCGGTATGTGTCCGCTCATCAATTTCACAATTAAATCTAGTGTTAACGGGCAGACTTTTAAAATCGAGATTGAAAACGACATCGATTGATCGTATCAAGATATCATTTATGTTATAACATGAAACGCTAGGGGATGTGGCGCCCGACCTGCATTTTATGGTGACATAATTAGCAAAATAAGAAGGATCAAAGGTAGACAGCATATTTATCGAAAATGCGTCAGAGTCATCGAACGCCTTTTATACCGTGGATATTAGGATATTATCCTAATGCCACCAGACGGACACTAAGCTTGGTACTTGACCAATCTACAGTCTTGTACGAGCGCATTCTTAAGACTTGCACTCTGACAAACTGTGACGACGGGACTCCATGACAGGCCCTGTCCAAACCTCCCTAGAGAAGACAGGGCCCCGACCACCTGTCCTCTCTGAATGCCAGCCGGAATTCTCGGGTGATAACATATATGAGCTCGCTACAGTCGACAGAGCACGGACAGTATTACGCACGTCCTATTCTTATATCCATTTACATAATAAATTATTCATCTGTGTTGCTTGGACCCTGTGTTTTACGGTCTTGTTTGTGAGTGGTCATCTAACAGTGAGGAGGTTGTTTTACACCATAATTATGCGTTCTTCGAAACCACTGGGAAATCGGAATAGTGGGAGGGTTGTGCGCACGTAATCCAGGATAACCAAAGGAGGGAATCTCCAACAACACCAGGTTGCAGCACCCACAGCAAAACCCCAAAACACTCAATGCAAAACACAAAGCAGACAAGAACAGAAAGAGACGCATAAGGGACAAGGAACGTCAACGCACAACACAGAAACATCAAACACAAAGGACTACACATAAACCAACGAGACCAATGGGCAACCGGTGCCGACTTAGGACGGCCATCTGCCACGGAAATAGCAGAAGGTGTGGTTATCCTGGATTACGTGCGCACAACCCTCCCACTTTTCCGATTACCTAGAGGTCTCGAAGAACGTACAATTGTGGTGTAAAACAACCTCCTCACTGTCCTTTGACCACACACAAACAAGACCGCAAAACGCAGGGGCCCAAGCAACACTGATGAATATGTAAATGGATATAAAAGAGGGCGTACCTAATACAATCCGTGCTCTGCCGCCGCGAGCTCGTGTATGTTACATGTATCACCCGAGGAGTCCGCCTGACATTCAGAGAGGACATGTGGTCGGGACCCTGTCTTCTCTAAAGAGGTTTGGACAGGGCCCGTCATGGAGTCCCGTCGTCACAGTCAGTCAGAGTGCAAGTTTTAAGAATGCACCTGTACAAGTCTGTAGATTTGTCAAGTACCAAACCTGGTGTCCGTCTGGTGACAGTAGGATCATATCCACGGTATAAAAGGCGTTTGATGATTCTGACGCATTTTCGATAGTGATTTTGTCTATATTTGGTCCTTCTTATCTTGTTAATAATGTCACCATAAAATGCAGGTTGTGAAATACCCAAAGTAATATATTCAGTTGCATGTATTGGTCCGAATTTCAAAAGAAGTTGACAATATTTTTGTAAAATTTCCAGAAAGTCTTTACTAGTTTGTGAAAGCGAAAACCTTGTCCTAAAAGTTTCTTGGTAATTTGTAAATTTCTACTATAAACATCCAAAACATCAGTACATGCTCTAGCGTACCGGATGAGCTGTGAAATATAGATACCATAGGACGGCAATCTAGGAACATCACCGTCAAGTAAGGGGAAATTTACAATGTTAAATCTAAAATCATATCTTTTGTCATACACACTTGTTCGGATCTCTCCATCAACAACCTTGATATTTAGGTCCAAAAATGGTGTTTCTGTGTTTTAAACGTTTGCCTTGTTTAGAATCAATTCTTGAGGATAAATAGAATTTTTATACTTTTCAAAAACAGGATTGCCGATAGTAAGAATATCATCCAGGTACCTAGAAGTACCAATGAAACATTTCACATCGTCATTTTTTCTGTTCTTTTGAAGATTTTGGTTAAATTCCTTTTTATACGTGTATAAAACTAAATCTGCAACAAGAGGCGCACAATTAGTACCCATTGGAATCCCTACAAACTGATTTTAGAGCTTCTCACCAAATCTTACATAAATATTGTCCAAAAGGAAGGACAAGGCAATACAGAGGTCACCACATGTCCATGATTTGTATGATATCTAATCTGTGGCGGAAAAGGAACCTTTCGATTCAGAAGTACAAATATAAGTTTTCCCCTCTCGAACAAAACACCATTTAATGAGTTTGGACAGTCGAGCATTTATTTTGTCGTGAGGAAGCGTGGTGTACATATTAGAAAAGTCGTATGAAGATATCGTATTTGCTTCAAAATTTCTTGATTTCATTTTGTCAATCACATCCCCGGAAATTTAAATAAACCAAAGAAGTTTACACCATTCCTGTTCATGACAGTTTCACATTATTTTGCCACGTGTTCCTTTATAGCCGTGAGTGCTGACGTCAGATTTCTAGACAAAATTGTTGTTGAGCAGTTGCTAGAATTAGCGATGTATCGAAACTTGTAAGGAGACTTGTGAAATTTTGGTATACAGTATTTTGTAGGGAGATCCAATTTAGAAATAGGGATGTTGAAAGAAGAAATTTCACTGTTATCTTTGTTCAAAATATTGGGAACACTCTCGTTGCTTTCGATATAAGTATTAGTTGAGGAAAGTTCCGAAACTAAAATTGATATGTAGTACTGTAGCGTTTTTAGATATTTATGGTGTTGTTGGCTGCTTGTCTGCAGGCGCGAAGACATATTTTTCATGTAAATTACGTAATTTGGATTTGAAATATCTTTCAGATTTAAAAATTGGATTTTCATAAACATGAGGATTTTTGTGGTAGATATCTATTCGAATATCGGTAATATCCAAAATGAGATTTTTTTCCAGTCTTTTGGAGCATGCGATTCGACTCCTTCCGATTTACACCATCCTTTGGTATAGTAACTAAAGGTTTCTTTAGCACTTCGCGACAATTAATAAAAACTATTTTGGATGGGATTCTATACTTTTATGAGAAGACCACGGAGCTGCCTGTCTTTGATAATTCAAAAGTCACCTGTAATTATATTACCAGCTGGTTTATATAGATATTCAGACGTTGTACATTCTCAAGAAGCAGGACATGATACAAGTATTTTAGGATCTTGTGTAACTCTGTTGTAGTTAAAAACGAAATTTCGAATAGGCCTCTTATATTTGTAACAAATAAGAGGAGGTTCCAAACTTTCAATATATTGAGGATTGGCACTTTGTACGCGATGATCCCGAAAAATATTAGAGATGTTCAAGAGATCAAATCCTTTGTTAATAAATGGTATTTTTATGAATCGTCTTTTAGGGGAGGTGTTTGTAACCAAAGGATATAGTTAATTTTGTGCGAATGCAACAATGATGTTTACATGTAGCCTGAATCAATCAGTGTTTCTTAAGAATGCAACCAGTGCTTCATCCGAGATAGATTTTAATTGAACTGCTGGAACTGAAGAGAGAGCATGTAGCAGTTCATGTCTGGCGCCGTTGCGTGCAATGATCAGTAGATCTTTGAGGGTACGATGTAATCTAGCCCTTTTTCTTAGTTTTTTGTTTTGCCTTTTACCGTGAGACCTATACTTCCTTTTAGTGTTAGTGCGGATTGAAAAGACATTAATATTTGAAGAGGTCGAAGACATGTTTCCACACCGTCTGCTATTTACGTGGCAGATGGCCGTCCTAAGTCGGCACCAATTGCCCATTGGTCTCGTTGGTTTATGTGTAGTCTTTTATGTTTCATGTTTCTATGGTGTGAGTTGGTATTCCTTGTCCCTTTTGCATCTCTTTCTGTTGATGTCTGTTCTGTGTTTATTGCATGGGTGTTTTGGAATTTTGCTGTGGGTGCTGCAACCTACAGCCCCGACCAGTCGAAAGTTTAATATTCGCTCCCAATTCGTAAACGAATTGAAAGCTTTTTGAAAGCTTAGCTTTCAAAAGTTCGTCAGCGATTGCTTTCAAAATTTTGAATACTCAAGAGATGACGAAAGTTCGTCAGCGATTTTTCGTTAACTAATTTTCGTCAGCGATTCCCTAGCTTTCAAAATTTTCGTCAGCGATAGCTTTCAAAAATGTTGAAAGCTATAGTGAAGGAAATTTCGTCAGCGATTAGCTTTCAAAAAATTTGAAAGGTATAGTTAACGAAATTTCGTCAGCTATAGCTTTCAAAATTTTTGAAAGCTAATCGCTGACGAAAATTTCGTTAACTAGCCTTCAAAATTTTTGAAAGCTTTTCTCGTAAGCTATTTTGTGTCGAGAAAACCAAGATGGCCGAAATCAAAGCAATCATCTTCATAATTTGCTTGATGAAATAGTATTTATTATGATGTTGATTCAGATTAAATTATGAAAATATATATTCCTGGATGAAATAAAATAGTGTATCTTGTTTATTTTAATAAGTTTATTTGAAGATTCCGTGTTTCCCAGATCGGTGTGTTCCCCATACACCTACTTGGTTAAAATAACATGTTAATTGGGGTGAATGGGGCCATCAAAAGGGTATGCTTTGCACTAATTAGTTACCTGAATTTACCTGTATTTGTATAACCTGTAAAGGTATTCCATCTTTAAGTGTATATATGAACAACTTCCATTTTATCTTAAATCTAAATGAATATATATATACCAAAAAATTTACATCTGACCGGCCAAATTCTGACTAAATGAGGGGAATTTATATCCAGTGAAACCCTGGCTTCTCTGTGACTGTCGGAAGCTTTGAAAGATATTTCACAATCGGTGACAAGTGCCACGCCGATAAAGAGACGGCTTCTTTCATCCTCTAAACTGTACAGAGGAATTCGCCCGAGGCGTACTGCAGCCATTGCAAAAAAAAAAAAAAAAAAAAAAAGCACCCGAGCGTTCAAAAAGCTTTCAAAATTTTCGTCAGCGATAGCTTTCAAAATTTTCGTCAGCGATAGCTTTCAAAACTTTCGTCAGCGATAGCTTTCAAAATTTTCGTCAGCGATTGCTTTCAAATTTTCGTCAGCGATTGCTTTCAAATATTTTGAAAGCTCCGAGATGACGAAATTTGGCTTTCAAATTTTTCCTTAACTAAGATTAGTTAACGAAATTTTCGTCAGCGGTTTTTCGAAAGCTTATTAGAGCTTTCAAAATTTCGTCATCTCAGTACCTTTCAAAAAATCGCTGACGAATAGTTAACGAAACTTTCGAATTGAGCTTTCAAAATTTCGTCATCTCGGCGTTAAACTTTCGACTGGTCGGGGCTGTAGTATTGTTAGAGATCCCCTACTTTCTTCCGTAACAAATTTATCCGTGACTGAGAATGCCTAGCTCTCTGAGTACATTTGGTACTTGCTCTTGCATAGCATGTCAGCTGAGATATTACCACGCCATAAGCAGGCGATGAAGGGATGTTGCTTCTCAGAAAAGGAAAGTGTGTATTGCTGTCAAAGGTTTGCAAGAGACAGAATGTCGGATATGGATACCAACACTATTTTTCCTCGATGTGCCTCTATGGGCAATTGTGAAATAGCATGGATTCTAAATGACAATAATACTATTAATGAAAAGAGGGCATGGAACGGTGCAGTGAACGTGTTCAGAGCATAGTTAAGGGAAAAAAGAATTGAAGAAGACTTTGGAAGTTTGTCGTCGGACGAGCTTGATAATGTTTTACAATTATTTTACATGTGGGCTCGGATATTAGCGGTGAACATTACAAGGAAAGTACTTTTAAAGCCATTGATTTAAGCGATATCTAAAACTGTTGACATAGTAAGTGGCGCCAAATTGAAGGGTTATAAGGCCATTACAACAGAGGTAAAACGCCTAGATTAGGCGGAATAAACCATTTTCCGATTTTATTAATAAAGTTCAAAATGTTCGAGCCAACATAACATGGTGTTGTTTTTCATTACATTTCCTCTTATATTTCATCATCTCGACAGCGCCACTATTCCAACGCGTCATATCATGACGGTAAACGGTCACAGAGCGGAGTCCAGTCTAAAACTGAACACGGGATGTACCGATTCAAAAACAAAACGAGTTATGTAAGACACATCCATTAAGGGTACATGAATCAAATCTGCATATTGTAATAATGCTCAAGGCTCAAAACGTAACATCTTTATAGTCTGTAAATGTAAATAATACGAGTGCGAGTAATCCGTTGTACGGCCTAGATAATTATATTGGCTTTGGCAGCTCTGATAACAAACCTCTAACTTATTCTCAACAGGGGAACATTTTGTCGTGTTTTGATGATGACCTGGATTGCATTCTAAGGATAATGTCATATAATGGTACAAGACTGTAGATAACTCAAGTACCAAGCCTAGTGTCCGTCTGGTGACATTAGGATCATATTCACGGTATACAAGGCGTTTGATGATTCTGACGCGTTGCTATATTTATGTTGTCTATCTTTGATCTTTCTTATCTTGTTAATTATGTCACCATAAAACGCACGTTGTGAAATACCCAAATTAATATACTCTGCTGCCTGAATTGGTCCGAATTTCAAAAGAAGTAAAAATTTTATTTTGTAAAATACCCAGAGAGTCTTTACTAGTTTGTGACAGCAAAAACCTTGTCCTAAAAGTTTCTTGGTAATTTGTAAATTACAGGGAGAGATCAGAGGGAGTGGAAGACCATCATGAAACTAAGAGTCTCCTTCGGGTTTGGCGGTAAGGGATTGAAACCCCTAAATCAGGATCCTAAGCTAACATGTTCTTATAACTAATATAATACAGATGTTCATCACGAGAAATGAAAAATAAACCCAAAAAACCGGTAGTTTTGCCCTTTGAAGAAACACTGAGGTCGTAGTTTCCAATCAAGCCGTGAACCTCCAGGAATTAAAGCAGTATGTAGAAAACACACTGACATGCTTTTTTGGTTATAATGTCTATAAATAACTAAGATTTTCCAGAAAACAAGTCGACGTCTTGTTATAATTGATTGAATATGGCATAACAAAGCATTTTGCGATCATTTTGTTTGACTTGTCATTGGAAATATAGCTATCTGCGCTTCGGATATTCAATCTACCGGAAACCTCTAATTCTTTATGTCTACTATTATTAATAGCTCTTTGTGTCAAACGAATTCAAAGCTCTAAGAATTATGATCGTAATAATTCTTCTTTTAGATTTTCGCAATTTATTATCATTTAACATGTATTTAAAATGTCTGTATAGTGTTAAACGTCCGTAAAACAAGAACTTTTCGCGAGATACTAATTTTTTGCTATATTCGCGGGTAATTTGGAAACGCGAAAAATGGTTCTCGCGAAAATTGTGATGGTATGGTATAACATAAATTGGTTTATCACATGATACACCCGTTATGCAGTTTCATAAAGCCATTTCATAAATATATGATATGATAACACGTTACATATCGCTCTGCTTGAATGCCATTGGTTAAGTTGGGACCCTAATCACATAAACCTTGACAAATGTGACCTTTCAAATATCGGTCAACTGTTAAATTCAGACTCGGAGTCAATATCAATTATCAAAATTGTTGTTGTTGGATTAATTTTGCATTGAAATACTATTCAAAATTGAATTTCTTTTCTCTTACGCAAAAATATGTATACAATGGGGACACTACTTCTCATGGCGTAGCAGACGACTTTTAGATCACGGCGTGGTTCGCCTATATAGTTCTCGGAAACGTTGATTACACGTTAGAAATGCACATTTTTAGGCAATATCTTGTGATAAAAGAATCTCAAATGAATTTTCATTTCATACGATGTATTATGAAACTCGTTGTGCGTTTTATGTCCCCTCGCCAAGGCTCGGGGATATAAAACACACAACTCGTTTCATAATACATCGTATGAAATGAAAATTCATTTGAGATCCTATATATATCAGCTACATTTTGTACTTATTTTACAATGTGTCATTCTTCATTATTTTCCGATTTAATGTGAAGAGAAGTGAATTGATCATGATGATTGCATTCTTATGAAAGAAATACCTAAAACTTTAGAAATATAAGAAGGAACATAACACACCAATCATATGTATATATTTGTTTGTAATACATTGGTATATCAACTAAATTTCGTTCTTATCGTACAATTGTTCACTTTTTCCGATTAACCATGAAGAGAACCAAATTGATTGTATTCTTTTGATAGAAATTGCTTAAACTTCAATATTAAAAGGTACAAAACACACCAATTATCTGTATATATTTGTTTGTAATTAAGGAATCGCATAAAATTATTCTCGCGAAAATAAAAAAAAACCACAATATTTTATCTTGAAATCGCGTAATTTTATATTGGAGAAAACTTCTAGTTCTAGTGTATGTGATATCTGTTTTTTACGGAAGCCAGTTCGTGCCATGTTATATTTTTTTACTATCTCAGTTACGAGAAATGTTTCTCGTAGTTACGAGATCTTTTCTCGTAGTTACGACAAACTTTTCTCGTAGTTACGACAAACTTTTCTCGTAGTTACGACAAACTTTTCTCGTAGTTACGACAAACTTTTCTCGTAGTTACGAGAACTGTTTCTCGTAATTACGAGAAACTATTCTCGTAGTTACGAGAAATTTTTCTCATAGTTACGAGAAACTTTTCTCGTAGTTACGAGAAACTTTTCTCGTAGTAACGAGAAACTTTTCTCGTAGTTACGAGAAACGTTTCTCGTAGTTACGAGAAACTTTTCTCGTAACTACGAGAAATGTAATTACGAGAAAAGTTTCTCGTAACTACGAGAAAATTTTCTCGTTAATACGAGAAACGTTTCTCGTAACTACGAGATTTTTTTCTCGTAACTACGAGAAAATTTTCTCGTAACTACGATAAACATTTCCCGTAACTACATTGATTTCCCCTTTTTGTGAATAATAATTAAGAAATGACTGTCTTACTTTTGGTGTTCATGGGTGTATAATGCTGGTTGGTCACGTGCAAATTCCGTGAATCGCGAAGCGATTCTCGGAAAATTTGCACGTGTCCAACCAGTATTATACACCCATGAACACCAAAAGTAAGACAGTCATTACTTATATTTACATTTATTCTAATTATCGGTCATTTTCATTTGCACGTACATCGCACAATTTTGCCTGTTACAGCGTCAAATTTTTTTAACGTTGGTAAATTCTCCCTACATGCAAAACTTGAAATTGACGTCACAATAGCAGCCCCAGTTATTGGAATATAATTCTAGTTGCCTAATGGGCGTTTAACATGGGGATTCTACCAGTAATGTAAATATTCTGTATGAAACGGTATAATAGACAAAAAAAGGATTTTTTGCGCTGTGAGATTACCGACCATGACAGTGGCTTCTGTGAAGTCTTAAAACGGTCTTCTGTTAATCATAGGATATGAATTAAGCGTCAATTTCTGACCTTAAATATGAACAACTCCTTTCTCTGTTAGTTCATGTTTCTTCTTTTCACGTATGAACGTTCTGTATTCTATTTTTTCAATAATTCATAAGCCTCAGACAGAACAATGCATGTATTTTATATATGGTTTTTATTTTCGTGCATGAACATCGACGCGGGTGCTGCTAGCCAACAGGGGATGCTTACTCCTCCCGGACACCTGGTCCAACCTCTGGCTTGCTGGGGGTTCGTCGATGCTCAATTCGGTGCTCTATTGTGAGTGCTGTTGAGATAATCGTCAGGATCTTCTTTAACTCATTTTAGTTGTCGTGTTTGGAATCTGGTTCGGCATTTGAGTTTGACATCATTTACTAATGCGTATATATATATATATATTTATTCAGGCAAAGCACATTATAACAAGTCATAAAATAAATATGTTGCACATGATTCGTGTATATCACAGATTGTATCACATATGTATGAAATTATATCACAGATGAGTAATGTATCACAAATTTATAATCACAGTCCAGATGTAATCACATATATGGATGTTATATCACAGTCCTGATTGGTAACCACATATCACATATACTAAATATATAAAAGATGAAATAATCATTAATAATCATCAAATATCACTATCATAATTAGAAACTCTTTGCCTAGGATTACCCATTAATTAAAGTAAAAATATTACTTATTTCCAATGGGGTCCTATACTACCTTTCAGTATATATTTAAATCAAACATTATAATTATCTCTCATAATTGCAATATAAGTACCGAATACTAGTGTACCTTATACCTGAATAAACAATAAAATTATGATACTAGCTCACGGAGCAAAAATAAAACTATTAACATGAGTATTTATAACCATGATGATTACATAAAACATAGTTTGACATAAAGCACAATTGAAAGCAATGCCAATCGGCCAGGACATTTCCTTTCCAAATTGACATGCTAACAAATGATGCTAATTTACAAGGTTTAAATATACTATGCATTTATAAAATCACTATTTTCTTTTTCCCTAGCCCTTTCTCTCAGATTTTCAAAGGTGTGGATTTCGAACAAAACTCGATCACAGTACGAACATGACGAATGCGGTCTCGTGCTAATTGCAGTTTATACTTACATCTTGCAATGAGAAGTTTTATATTTGTACAAGAATCTTGCGTCTATATAGACCTCTGTGTATCCGGATAATTGGGATGTTTTGTTCGCACGTAATACGGATAACTACACCATCTGCTAATAGCAGATGACTGTCCAAAGTCAGTGCCGGGTGCACATTGGTCTCCCTCCTTTTATGTGTTTTCATTAATGTTAAGTGTCTCTGTGCGTCTGTTGCGATTGCTTCTTATGCAGTTCAAGTGAATATTGCTCCCTTTTTGCGGTTAACCGTTTGCAGTTTTGTCTGATGTCATCTATGTGTCACTTTCTAGTGGATTTGTTTCGCTGGGGGAGTGCAGATTGTTCATGCTGGAAAGAAATATTTTCCTTTTCTTTGTTCTATGCATATACACGTTACATATATGATTTAAGTTACAGCATCAGAGTAAGAAAGACGAAACAGAAAGGTTAATTTAGTTTCTGTTTCGTATAATTTAAAAAAGGGGATGGGTTTGCCGATTAAACAATATATGGGCAACAGGAGTAAACCCCCCCCCCCAAAAAAAACAAAAACAAAAAACAAAACAAAACTCCAAAGTCATTTTCATCAGCGCCAACCTGAATACATTCGATGAAGCTTACCAATCAAAATAAAACAAAGGAGGGGATCTCCAACAACACCAGGTTGTAGCACCCACAGCAAAACCCCAAAACACCCAATGCAAAAACACAAAGCAGACAAGCACAAAAAGAGACGCGCAAGGGACAAGGAACGTCAACACACAACACAGAATCATTAACCACAAAGGACTACACATAAACCAACGAGACCAATGGGCAACCGGTGCCGACTTAGGACGGCCATCTGCCACGGAAATAGCAGAAGGTATGGTTATCCTGGATTATGTGCGCACAACCCTCTCATTTTTCCGATTACCCAGAGGTCTCGAAGAACGTACAATTGTGGTGTAAAACAACCTCCTCACTGTCAGATGACCACACACAAACAAGACCGCAAAACGCAGGGGCCCAAGCAACACAGATGAATATGTAAATGGATATAAAAAGTGGGCCTACGTAATACAATCCGTGCTCTGCCGCCGCGAGCTTATGCATGTTATCACCTGAGGAGTCCGACTGACATTCAGAGAGGACAGGTATAATAAATCATATATTAGGGAGGTTGAGATTTCCTACGTGTAACTTGGCGTTAGTTTGTTTAACAGGTATAAAAGGAGAAATGGATAGATTTGTATAATCCGAAATTACATTTGCAATTCTTGAAATATTTTTTATCTCTTTATCTTATCTTTGGTTTAAAATTCATAAAATTTGAAATATCAACATCTCATCCCTTGCTGGTGGACAAATAGGGCGAGTGCAGTTAAGTCCGCTCACCAACAAGTCAGTTGATAGTTTCTTCAAACACAATGGAAAATTTCTGCTCGTAAAATGTTGTCAAAATTTCTGAAAAGTGGGTCAAGTAGCATGACTTCCCGCCCATCCTTATACGTCCTTATGTATTTTTTGGACGTCCAGTACGTACCTTCCACAGGCATATGTCATTGTTTGGATTGAGGATTACTGACGAGAGTATCCGAAACGATCATATCTGGCCCATGCTGCGATTATATCTGTTCTTAAATGATGCTATGGAATTGAATACGTGTAATACCTCGAAAGAAAATGATTAATTGGTATAACGTAGGCGAGAATACTGAATCAAATTTACATTCCCACTGCTACGAAAAGGGGACAAAACCTCCGGTCTGAAGTTTTTTTTTTATTTAAAATTTGCTATATCTTAAGCGCGGATTTAGAGGGGGATTTCAAATCATGTAAAAAAAATCCTTACTATCCCCCATTTTCACGCATATATATATTTTTTTTCAATCATAGGTTGAAGACAATTACCCTGTAAAATATAGGGCAACAGAGTAACAAGAGAAAATCAGAAAATGCCGTGTGTTGCATTGTTTATTTAAAAGACAAATTGACAATGATTTACAATATAATTATTCAGAATGATGGTCCAGTTTCCATGGCACAGTCAATATTATCCTTTTATCAACTATTTGAAAATTTATATGACAAACGCACAGGTTAGTTAGCATTGGAATTCACTTGAATTATTTTGATTTTTCCTTTGCTTCCTCTTGTTTGGTTTCCTTACCGAACTTCGTTCATACTGTCTGAGCATCAATCTAAAAGCAGAAGCCTCGTTATGACACATTGACAAATGATTAAGCATTCTGAAATTTGTTAGTCATGCTTCTTCATAGTACAGCGATGGAAATTTTAAGAATATAAAAGCTACCAGTTAAATCCAAATAAATCAAATTTTTATTATTTGTACATGTACATGTACATGTTTAGTTTAGTTACCTGTGTGCACAGTTTAGTAACCTGTGCGAACAATGAGTAACCTGTGCACACAGTTTAGTAACCTGTGCGCAGAGTTTACTCATCTGCGCGCACAGCTTAGTAACTTGCGCAAACAGCTAAGTAACCTGCGCGCACAGGTTAAGTAACCTGCGCGCACAGTTTAGTAGCCAGTGCGTACAGTTTAGCAACCTGTGCGCACAGTTTAGTAACCTGCGCGCAGTTTATTAATCTGCGCGCACAGGTTAGTAACCTGCGCGCACAGCTTAGTAACCTGCGCGTGCAGGTCAAGTAACCTGCGCGCAAAGTTTATCAACATGTGCGCAGTCAAGTAAGTTAACCTGCGCGTACAGTTTAGTAATCTGCGCACACAGTTCAGTTACCTGCGCGCACAGAGTAGTAACCTGCGCGCACAGGTAAGTAACATGTGCACACAGTTAAGTAACCTGAGCGCACAGTTTATTTAATCATGTTATTTACGTTGTTATAACTTCTACTAGTTCAACAACTTACGCGCACAGTCAATTAATCTTTTTTTTTCTTTTTTTTTTTTTTTTTTTTTTTTGCATAATACAACATAATTCCATACAATGACAAACGTATTATATTGAAGAAAGATAAGAAGTAAGACTTGGAGTAAGGAAGAGAGTAGGATTGGGAGGGGGAGGGAAGGAGGGAGGGAGGGAGTAATATGCACAAGTAGATAACAAATCATATAATTGATAGTCAGAGACTTACTCTAATTATATATGATTCATAATGATTATTTAATGATCAATATATTACAGTACAAAGTAGAGGTTATATTTGATGGTATATTTTGCCGTTGCGACAGTTATTAAAAGTTTGATCGTTTATGTCAGGGAATGTACTTGGGTTTTGCTATTCATTCAAGTAAATCGCTAAAAACTTTCCAAATAATTTCAAATTCAACAAGTTGATTTTTTGTCATATACGACTTCCTTATCACTTTGTGCATAAATCTGAGGTAGTGTATTACACTTTGTAATGAAGGTCTAAGTTTTTTGCACTTGGTAGAATATAAATAGTATTTGATATGTAGGAGAATAATATTTTCAGCAATTGATGAGTTTGGGTAAGGTCCAATGATGAACTTCATTTTAGACATATCAATTGAGCAGTTAAAAGATAGAAAGTATACAATAACATCAGATAAAAACTTCTGAACTATTTCACATTCCCAAAGAACATGAGATATGGTTTCATCATGTAATTCACAGAAAGTACATGCTGGGCTATCAAAGATTTTCATGTAAAAGGCAGTTTTATTAGTAGTGAGAATTCTTTGATTAATTCTATATTGGAACCATTTGATTTTTGGGTCTTTAATAAATTTCACCGATTTATTGATTTGCTTGAGATCAATATCATTAATATTTTCAAAATCCTTTGACCATTTCATTTGAGTTCTTGATGTAATATTGTTTTTCTTAAGTATAGTATACATATCTTTTGATCCTTTATCTCTTTTAAGTATAGTTCTTATGGAAAGTGGCATAAGAGGTCCATTTATTTTTTTAATGTACATATTTCGATTATTTCTGCTAAACTGCATTATTGATCTTTTAACACCTTCATATTCCAGAAAGTTTGTATCAACGTTAAAGGTATTCTTGAAAAGAGAGAAATTATAAAATTGTCCATTTTCATCTATGATGTCATTAACATAGAAAATACCTTTATTATACCAATGTTTATAGGATATGCATTCTCCTGATATTTTTAGTTTACTATTCATCCATAATGGTTGCAATGAAATATTCAGAGAATCGTTTTCAAAAATCTCCCTATTCCTTAATGCTTTCCAAGCTGAAAAAACATGAATCCAAAATATATTTTCATTTTTATTGACATATCTAGGTAAGTATTTCTCGCCACATCTCAACATAAAATCTTTCTTTTCTTCTTGGAAAAGATAGTTTTGCCAAATTCCTTCACTGTTTACAATTTTTCGTATCCAAGTAGTCTTAAGTGCTTGAGCATATGCCTGTAAATTTATCATCTCTAAGCCTCCTTCTTCATATTCTTTAGTTATAATATTTCTTTTCACTTTATCTTTTTTTCCATCCCAGAGAAATTCATAAAATATAGAATCTAATTTTTTATAAATCTGACTGTCTGGATTGGGTAATGAGATAAAAAGGTGATTAAGTTGGGAGATGAGTAGTGATTTTATCAATGTTATTTTTCCTATTGGGGTAATATTTCTTTTATGCCATTGTCTTACAATTTCTTCTATCTTCTTTATTTTTCTATTAAAATTATCATTACTAATTCTGTTAAGATCAATATCGAAATCTATCCCAAGTAATCTGAATCTACTCTGCCCCCATTGAAGTTTCCACTGATTACATATCTTTTTATCACTATATTTCATACTTCCCATCCATATAACCTGGGTCTTTTCGAAATTGACTTTAAGTCCAGATATACTTTCAAACCATTTAAGAATGTTCAGAGCTTCATTTAGAGATTTTTCTGTACCATCCAGGATAAGTGTCGTATCGTCAGCATAAAGGGATAACTTATACTCATATCTATCAACTATTATACCACTAATTGCTTTATTATTTCTTATTTTGATAGACAAAATTTCAGCACATAAAATGAACAAATACGAAGATATGGGGTCCCCTTGACGGCAACCACGCTCAGGCCTTAAGAGATTGGAAAGATTGCCCCCAATATTGATTTTAGAGAAAATATCTGAATGGAGAATTTTTATCCATCTTTTGAAAGAGTATCCAAAATTGAAAAAATCAAGAACTTTGTGTAAGAAATGCCATGAAATTGAATCGAAAGCCTTCTCGAAATCTATAAATAACAGTAATCCAGGTATATTATTTTTTTCTGTATGGTTGAGAATATCGTAAATTAGCCGTGTATTTTCTCCAATATATCTACCGTGTAAAAAGCCGGTTTGTTCTTTACTAATAAGGGTATCTAAAACTGGTTTTAATCTATTTGCTAGAACACCTGAACCTATCTTGTAAGAAGTATTTAGTAGAGTTATCGGGCGCCAATTTTTCAGAAATTGTTTTGGTTTGTCCTCTTTTGGTATACATGTAATGATACCCTCCTTTTGGGTGATAGACAGTTCCCCTATCCTATATGCATGGTTTAAACTTCTAACTACCAGTGGACCTAAGCTTTTCCAAAAACATTTAAAGAATTCAGCACTAAAACCATCTGAACCCGGACTTTTCGAGTCGGACATGTTCTTAAGGACAAGCGAAGCTTCTGAAAATGTAATAGGACCTTCCAGTCTTAGGCTTGAATCTAAACTTAACTTTGGCACATTAACATTTTCAAATTCTCTTTCTAGATCTATGTCTTCAATATCATGTCTTTGGCTATATAAATTTGAGTAGTAATTTCTAGTTTCAGATAGTATATCTTCTTGGTTTTCAATGACAGATCCATCACTTTTCTCAATCCGGGGTATAATCTTATTCACAAAATTTCTACTTTCAAGGTTAAGAAAATAATTATTTGGTTTCTCACCTTCATTGAGCCACTTTGCTCTCGATCGGATAATACTTCCTTCGATTTTCTTTTCTCTAATAACTTGTAGTTCTGCCTTTTTATCCTGTATTTGATTAATATTATCATCACTTTCATTTTCTTCCATAATTCTTATTTCGTTAATGAGTTCTTTCTCCTTTCTGTCCCTTCTACTCTTGATATAACTAGAATAAGAAATAGTTTTTCCTCTTATTTCCATAAGTAATGTTTCTAATAATAATTGATCATTTATTGTAAATTGTAAATCATTTAAATCAATGTTGTGTAAATTTTCCATGTCATAAACAGGCAAAGCATATTGTTTGATAATTAACTTGATTTGTTGATTAATGATATTCAGGTACTCTATGTCCTGTAAAAGTGAATTATTAAATTTCCAGAGCCCTTTTCCACGCATGAAATCGTTAAATTTAAGTTTCAAAATAATAGGTGAATGATCTGATCGATAACTTGATTCTACATTACAACTTTTAAGACTGGGTAAAAATTTGTCACTTATAAGAAAAAAATCAAGACGGGCTTGCTTTAATGGGGTTTTCTTTCTCCAGGTATAACGTTTCTTATTGGGATTTAGTTCTCTATAAGGGTCAATCAAACCAAATTCAGTTTTTTTGTTTAGAAGTAATTCTCTAGCATTTTGGTTGTTTACATGAAGATAATTGTAATAATCAATAGAGGGATCTTGAACTAGATTATAATCGCCACACATTATCAGATATTCTGGGTTTATCAAATCAATTTTTTCAAAAATCTTGCGGTAGAAATCAGGATCATCTCTATTTGGGCCATATAAGTTACATAATGTAATATTCTTATTTTCGATTACCATTTGAACAATAAGAAAGTTTCCAGATTGGTCTGAAAATGTTTCAACAATTTTATAGTCAAATTTATTGGAAAACAAAATAGCAACACCTCTTGAATTGGATTTAAAGGAACTAGAAATACAGTGTGCACAAAATTCGCTACGAATTTGATTTTCTATATCTGATGTGAAATGAGTATCTTGAATACAAAGAATGTGAGAATCATAATTTCGTAAGTATTGAAAAACATCTTTCCTTTTTCTATAACACCCAAGACCCTGACAGTTGAAGCTTAAAACCTCAACCATGGTCGAAAGTAAAATATACACTCATATATACATATTCGTATTGGACAAAAAATACCATCCCATAAGTATATGAAAAGATGAAATTCATTATGAAGATATAAACGAGAGGGGGAGAGGAGGGAGAGACCAAAGGTAGAAGAAAGAAATAATATAATGTCAATATCTTACAATGTGACAAATGACACATAAAGTAAATAAAGTTTCCGTCATGTCGTCAAAATAACACTACTGGAAATGAAGTGCTGAAAGTTATATTTCAGAAAAAAAAACTGTCACGGTTACACTTCCATACTGCCATCTGGATCGATAAGGTTGTCGCGCTCGTTTATTAGTTCGATCGCATTGTGAATCAGGTCGGTCATAACTTTGAAACGGCCGTACCCTAAATGGTAGTTCCCAGACCAAGTACACACGACAAATGCCCTGTTTGTAATTTTGCGGTCAATCATATAGTGAAGCAGACGTCTCCCTGCGCCGAAGTCGCCGTCATCGTGAAAATCTTCGTGTAATTCGCCGTTTGCGTCGTTGAACCGATAAACTAACACTCGATGGTTACAGCTTGCGGCATCGGGATCTAAGCAAGATTTTTTGTACATTGTTTGTAAATCATCCTCTGTTTTAATTTCCGCCCCGGTTGCATATAGCTGGTTGTCCTTGACCTCAATACTCCTTGTAGTGACTGTCGGAAAAGCGTAAAGTTCTTCCGCTTCCGAATTCGGAATTTGAAGTACATCGCTACTTGATAGAGGAGTTATCTTTTCCTCGAATTGTTTACCATTGGGTAGGATAATTTTCCGTCCTTTTACCGATGACTCGATACCCTTTCTGCGGAGAGAATCGGACATTTCATACAATTTTTTCCTGTTCTCCACGTTCGCAACAGGCTCTTGTGGGGTGACGAAAAAGGGCAAAGTCACCTTTTCTCGTTTCTTTTTTCGTTGAGCGTCTAACAGTACATTTTTCACCTCTCTGTCAACTAATTTCCCAGTAATAGTGACAGGCTTCCCGTCGCGATTCGGGCGACCCGCATTGCGATGGATCCTTACAAATTTTACATCCACCCCTAAATGTTTCTTTAAAGCAGCAGGCACCGAGACCATTAAGTTTTCATTTTGAGTATGTGCGAAATCATGAATAAGAATGTTATCTCTCATTGATCTTTGGCGCAAATCTATCACTTCATTTTCTAAACTTTCCATTTTTCTATCCAACTTGATTACTACTGAGCGTAAAAGCTGAATTTCACGTTTCATTTTTCTATTTTCCTCTCTTAGTTCTAAGTTATCATTGTTAATGTACTCACTCTGGTCTGAAACGTAGTTCAGGCGATCTACCAATCCGTCCTCATCATGAATATCTGTTTTCAATTCTTCCACAGTTTTGTAAAGTTCATCATTTTTATCTAAACGCTTGTTTATGGAATGTAACTGTGTCTGTATATCCATAAACATACTAGCGGTATTCGATTCACTACCTAGAACCGCTCCTGAGTGACCTGTGCTACCTGTATTAGTGTTAATTGATCTCCGACGCACCTGCCCAGGTGTTGAATAGTCATCACTAAGGTTTTGTTTACTTACAGTTTTTCTTTCCAAAGTCGACATTTTTAACTTCTTTCGACGATTTTTTGTCCAAATTCCGATTTACACAATAGTTGATAATAATGTGACAAAATCTGGCACTTATTTTCTATTGATTATCACAGAAAACGACTAAAACGGAGGAGCTTATTTTTATGCGTCCATGTCGTACGATTCAAGTCACGTGATGTCCAAAAGTAGTAATATATTAATTAACCATCATATGCTAAAGTTAATTCCGTATTCTAATTTATTACTAGGAGATAAATGATCTATTGTAGATAAAGACATTCATATATATATAGTATAATGATTAAACTTTTTAGATAATGTTTTATTATTTTTCTGTTATATTTCAGAGTTCATCGATTCAGAGCTATGTTCCATCGTATTCTGAGCCATTAGTTACGATCTGTAAAGTCAATTATGGTAGCTTCACGTTAAAGTAATACTGATATGTATTGTTCATGTATGCCATTTTCATACATCATTTATACATAGGCTTCTGAAACTTCGGAACCTTTAGGTTTGTTGTCTTTGTATTGTTAAAAAATCATTTTGCATTTGTAAAGGATGATTTTTTTTGTTTTTCAAAGTTATCAAAAATAAAGTTTAATGATTTAGCGACTGTTTTCTTTTCATTTGCAAATGCATGATAAATAAGTTGATTTTAATTTGAATTAATTTGTAGGTCTCATCATCATAATTCATGGTAGCGTAATAATAAACGAACAACGACAAATTTTAAAGATTTATAACAAAAAAGTGCATGTAAATGTGAATCATTAATATTAGTGCATGGATCATTGTGATCATAAATACTCCATATACCAAGTGAAGCAAATTATAAATTGAATGTACATGTACATATATAGAGTATGATAAAGAAGAAGTACCGAATTGTAGTTCAGGAGTAAAAGATCCAGGGGGAATATGGCATCATTGTGTAAGTCTCCATTAACAGAACAATCGCGAACCCCCGAATGGTGGCGGTACACATGTACCAGGTGCCCGGGAGGACTGAGCGTCTTCGTGACTGCCTTTAACACCCGCCGAGGGTGCCAAATAGAAACGTGTCAAATCCGGTAATGTCCAAGTAGGTAGTAGACGGTCAATTGGAAAGGTTGTACTCAAGAATATCCTTAGTCATCCTTAATAGGCAAATGAAGTAATGTGCAAAAAGTTCGTTGTATCGACCATTGAACTTCCTCGTTGACATCTTAAGCTGTTCCCCTAAATAAATTCGAGCAAGTAGCTTAATGGCGAGCCTCTTTCCCTCAACATGAAGTGTTCGTACTTAGAACAAGCTCTTAGAGCATATTAGTATATATTATTTGATATGCACAAATATAGCGAAATTTATGAATTATATAGCCATTCAGAATACGTATTGTCCCTGGTCTCAATGTTCGGGTTTTTGTATGAACAGTGCATAACTCTATAACTCATAACTCATGCTCAAAAAGGGGTATATCCCATTTTGAATAGCATATGCTAATTATTGTCAAGATTGTGTCTCTAAGACAGTCAAATCAGAATGTCCAAGTTCTTTTAAATTCTTTTACGGATATTGACATAAAATTGCTCTTTATTTGAAAAGTTATAGATTCAATGTGAATTGTCATATACGTATATGTTAATTCTAGTGATAAGATATAAGAGATTTGTTCCTATCGAGGAACATGACCAGATTTCGCAAATTTCATGAGTTTTACAGCTTCAAATGCACTCATACTGAAACTACTGACCAAGTCATTCTTATTACACTCCTGTAAAAGGACACCGTCCATCATTTGCTCCGTAAACGGAGATATGTACTTCTCCAGTTTTAGTTCCTTCATCCAGTAAGCCAGCTCATTTACACTCAGTTTGGATACATCGACACTCGGCCTAGTAGGTCCACCACCATCACTTCCAAAGGATTGTCCAGATGCTGAGGAACTATCATCTTCCTCATGCTTGTCTTGTTTTTTGTCGGCTTGCATAACTACCATAGGATTTTCTAGCTGGTAGTTTAGGTGGCGATTCTTCGGCCTTTCTGGAAATAGGCCTTTCTGGCTTTGGTAAAACGACCGGTGGGGTCACAATTTTAGAACTTCTTTTCGGCACATTCAGAGATTCATAGTCTGCTGGAATGAATGCGTACGTCTGCTCAGTAAGTGTGGTGTATATTGGTTTGGATTGACGATTATCTCGGTGCTGTAGAATGTCCTCCAAGTTGTAGTACTCTACAGGGACTCGGTATGTAAACTCGTAGTCTGACTCGGTCTTTGCTGGTTTAGCTGTTGAATACACAGCAATATCTGTAAAGAGGAATTATTGAATGAATGAAATGATGACCATATCCCTGTATACAGCACAAAATTGATAATTCAGAAAATCAGAAACCGAAGTCATACAAAATCAGGATAAAACAGGAACCAAAGCAAACAAACAAAAACCCCTACCACATGAAAAGAAGCGAACTCCCGATATCAAACTCAAACAAGCAGAATTTAAAAAAAAGATATAATAAATAGACAAAAAAATTCATGAAAATGCATGAAAACACAACAGAAATAGAAAGGTGATCCCAAATAGTGTGAAAATATCTTTGTAAATATAACTGAAATTACGAAAATCTTTGAAAATATAACTGAAATCATTAGTCAGAGGGACAGACTTACAATAAGCACTCCAAAAGATTAAATGAGACTCCTGGTGTAACAATTCTTTAGGGTTGTTTGAATAGCATAAAAATCGCTTTTCAATCCATTTCTCTCCCTGCGCAACTGCACGGATTATTGTACTTTCGAACACCTGCCGCTCTAAAGTTTCATTATATGATCGTCTTACGCCAAAATAATTGGCAACACGGAGACGATTATACAAAGTTAAAACTATACTAAATTTTTTTTTTAAATGAGTTACCCCGCTGTCTCAATAAGCCTTACTATTAAGTCTTTTTTTTCTTAGATAGAACTAAGTGGAAGAGAACATACTTGGATTTCCGAAATCCTTTTGAAACTTAACATTTCCTTTGACTAGTTCAGCCATGTTATTCTGACAGCCAATCCATTGCTCCTTCGTAAATTCTTTAACTCCGATTGCCAGTGAAAGTTTAAGATCCGGTAGATAAACTGGCACCGCAGTGACATGGGCATAAAGCATACCTGAATACAACAAAGCTTAGATTTATACTCTATTAATGAATCAAACTAAAAATAGTACTTGCATGTAAAATTGATTCTTTTGATCGAAATCGAAAAGTCATTTATAATATACCATGGATTATCGAACAATATACCATGGACAATTATCGAACAATATACCATCTGACACGGCATTTCCAAGCAGATATCTATCCTCATAGGTCTTAATAAGCTTCAATTCACACTGTTCTCCTACTGCCCTATCCTTGTCTCCGAAATGCAGTGTACCCAGTGCCGAGGGAATCACAGTCACAGGTAGGGGGTTCTTATCTATTATCTCCTCTAAACTCTGATCTTTACCTTTAGCAATTCATAAATAAAGATGGTGAATTAATATTTCATTGTGAGGCGGCTAAAAGACACATACTAGTATTGATGTACTCTTATAAGAAATGAAGCTTCTTGAAGATATTTTTCTCCTTATGTACATTATATGTCTACCATCAGAGTTGGAATATTTATTCTTTTTAAGTTTAAATAAAAAGAATGTTTCTTAATACAACTTTTGTAGGTAAGCTTGGGTACCCTTCTTTTGTCCTTTGACATGGAATTTAATGTTGTATCCTAAAGGGATGCTGATATCGCGTCCGTCCAGAGTGCTGACGCCTTTCTGTATATTGGCCACCACTCGTTTTTGCGAAGAGTACGTGTGGATCCGCAGCACCTGGAATACACATAACGTTCATAGCTGCTAACTACAGATTCTGATAAAATATGTGAAGCCAAGTCAAATACCTCTATGGTTACATTTTTGATGGTGCAATCCTTGACCCATTTTCTAGGATTTGCAAGTTCTTTCATTCTCTACTTTTAAAATGTTTTTCCAAGTGAAAGAAAAAATATGCGGGCGCTTGACTGTATGCTTTCTTGAAGCAAAAAAAAAAAAAAAACAAAAAAAAAAAAAAAAAAAAAAAAAAAAAAAAAAAAAAAAAAAAAAAAAAAAAAAAAAAAAAAAAAAAAAAAAAAAAAAAAAAAAAAAAAAAAAAAAAAAAAAAAACAAACAAACAAAAGCAAAAACCAAAAAAAAAAAAAAAACAAAACAAAACAAAAAAACAAAAAAACAAGAAATAGGGTTGTCAAATCAGACGTTTTTCATTAACCGGTTAATCGGCACCTTTTCCGATCGAGTACCCGGTTACTCGTATAGATTTTAAATTTGTTACATCACACAATTCATTTTAATTCAAAGGAGGCAAGCAAGGATGTATAGTAAAACTATTTCACCGAAAAAATCGAAATTAAAGGAGGTTAACATCTGAGCACCATCCCTCCATTGCTATTTTGAACAGAGATTTTATTTGGATATGCTACAGAATCGACCCTACAGGAAATTTGGAGCCGCGCACTGTCTGTAAAGTAAATGCAGAAATCTAATTTCTAAAAATAACACCAGAGGGCGCTAGTAGCACTTTGACTGGAAGCATCACTGATGAGAATTTAATATTCGAAACACGTGTCTGGTGCATGGAAACTGGTTTGAAATTTTCTCCAAGAAGGTATAGAGTTGGAACTTTCGACATAATTAAACACTTATTTCTTGTTGCAATGTGGAGCAATTGAAATCGTTCCCCGTGACTTGATGTTTGTCAAGTGTATTACCGGAAATTACTTTTTTCCAGCTCTGTCGCCTGTAAGAAGCTTTATTTTGGCCCTTAATCAATGTGACATCATTTTTGTTATTTTGCTATTTCAGAAACTTGCCATTTTACCGAAAAATATCATCGAAATTAAAGGAGGTTAACGTCTTAGCACCATCCCTTCATTGTTATTTTGAACAGAAATTTCATTTGGATATGCTACTGAATCGACCCTGCAGATCTAGAGGGCGCTAGTGATATTAATTTGGGCTGCTTATGAAAAGTACTTTGGCTGGAAGTATCACTGATGAGAATTTAATATTCGAAACACGTGACTCTTGCATGGAAATTGGTTTGAAATTTTCTTCAAGAAGGTATAGATCTATAGAGTTGGAACCCTTCGGCGTTATACTTTCCTGGTTCAAGCGACGTAAAATACTCAATCATCCAACCATTTTAATTCAAACTTACAAACAGAAATCTTATCGTGCAAATGAAATTTAATTCAGATGTAATTCATTCATGATATGAATCATAATTCAAACAAGCAATAATAAATTCGAAGTTAATCACATTATAACCAAAAAGTTCACACACAAAGGAACAATTTATATATATAAAAAAAAATTAGAAAAATAATTTTGTTGTCACAGGAAGATGAGAGTCGATTGCGTAGATTCGTGACTATCTGCCAAAATTCGCTCTGTTGGCACAGATGTGCAGGGTACAGCCAAATAGCGGCGTGCCAACACTGACAAGCGCGGGTATTTCGATGCGATAATTTTTAGCCGAGTTGCAAAACTCGGCTCTTAATTTGATGTGAGACGGGGGGGGGGGGGGGGGGGGGGGGGGGGGGGCGGAAGGGCGGAAGGGCGTCAACAATTGGTTTCCGGACTATAAGTCAACTACGAAAGAGGCTATAACAATGAAACTTCATACACTTACTCACCATTAGTCAAGGATGAGGCCTATTGATTTTGGGGTCAAAAGGTCAAAGGTCAAGGTCACAGGACTCAGATGATTGAAAATGGTTTCCGGACCATATTTCAGCCTGTATAGCACCTATAATCATGAAACTTGCCAGAAATGTTTCCCTTGAATCAAGGATGAGGCCTATTGATTTTGGGGTCAAAAGGTCAAAGGTCAAGGTCACAGGACTCTGTTGATTGAAATTGGTTTTCGGACCATATTTCAGCCTGTATTGCACCTATAATCATGTAACTTGCCAGAAATGTTTCCTGTGAATAGAAAATGACCACTTTTGATTTTGGGGTCAAAAGGTCAAAGGTCAAGGTCACAGGACTCTGATGATTGAAAATGGTTTCCTGGCCATGTTTTAGCCTGTATTGCACCTAAAGTCATGAAACTTGCCAATAATGATTCCCATGAATCAAGAATGACCCCTATTAATTTTGGGGTCAAAAGGTCAAAGGTCAAGGTCACAGGACTCCGATGATTGAAAGTGGTTTCCGGACCATATTTCATTGAAAATATCTGTATCCTTGAAAATATATTACACGCTGATATAGAATAAAGAGAAGACCATTTCTTGATCCAGAAATTTTCATTTAGGACCACAAAATGTTGTTACAAACCATACACATTTCATGTTAGTCTGCATATTCATACTTACATTCCAGTTTTGCAACTCGGCATTTTGCATCTTCGATGCATTTTGAGCTTATTCACAATTGCTATGGGTCTACGTCTGGGCTGACACGATCACGTTTATATATCTCGATTTCGGAAGATTCTGATGAACTTTCATTGCTGCCAATCAAAAACTCCAAGACGCTCTGTACCTTCAGTTTCTTCGGAACGCAAAGTTCATTCGTTGTAATGGGCTTTAACTGGACATCATCCAGTAGCGAGTCGATTGTCTCTTCGACCTTTTGCCTCTGCACATTTGACAAATAAGACAGGTGTTTTTGACGCGGATCAAGAGAAGAAGCAACAACATTGGTGGGTGTTTTAATTCCATTTCGTTCTCTAACTTGACTTTGTTGTAGTGTCTTCCATGCAGGATCTCTACTCACCCTTCTTTGATCATCTCACTATGGCATTTTTAAGGTCGCCTCGTATTAAACTTACTCCTTTGAGATTACCCTCTATCACTACAGTAACTTTCCCATCATCGACTTTTAACAGTAATAAACTTTTTTCCTCACCCAGAGTACTTCTTTCACCTCTTAAATTGAAATCCCGTAGACGTATTACACCTAATTCTCCATCTGCAGGCTCTACATTTAACAACAAACATAGAGGGTTCTCAGCAGTTTCTACGTGCAAAGGGAAAAGATGCGGTATGTGTCCGCTCATCAATTGCAATTCCACAATTAAATCAAGTGTTAACGGGCAGACTTTTAAAATTGAGATTGAAAACGACATCGATTGATCGTACCAAGATGTCATTTATGTTATAACATGAAACGCTAGGGGATGTGGCGCCCAATATGTTGGAGAAACAGGTCAGGCCTTAAAATCTCGTTTTAGAAGTCATTCGTATCAGATAAGAAACTCACATCACAAAAAACAAAGAAATTTCCTTTATAATCACTTCGTTAAATACAATCATTCCATTTCGGATGTAACTATTACACCGGTTCAGTCTTTTTCTAAACTTAAAAATCTTAGTAAAACGGAAATTAAAAAACGCCGACTACAAGCTGAACTTGCCTGGATCACAAAACTCCAAACTGCGTACCCCCTTGGTCTAAACGATCAAATTTATGGACAAGGAAATATTTCCTCGACGTCAACTAATATTAATGTATTTTCAATCCGCCCAAACACTAAACGGAAGCATAGGTCTCACGGAAGACGAAGAAACCGAAAACTCAGAATAAGATCTAGATTACACCGTACCCTCAACGATATTCTGATCATTGCTCGCAACGGCGGCAGACATGAACTGCTTCATGCTCTCTCATCAATTCCAGCAGTTCAATTGAAATCTATCTTGGATGAAGCACTGGTTGCATTCTTAAGAAATACTGATTGATTCAGACTTAATATCATTGTTGCATTCGCACAGAATAAACTTTATCCAGTTGTTAAAAACATCCCACCTAAAAAACGATTCTTAAAAATTTCATTTATTAACAAAGGATTCGATCTTCTTAACATCTCTAATATTTTTCGGGACCATCGTGTACAAAGTGCTATTCCTCAATATTTTGAAAATTTAGAACCTCCTCTTATTTGTTACAAATATAAGAGACCTATTCGAAATTTCGTTTTTAACTACAACAAAGTTACATCAGATCCTAAAATACTTGATTCATGTCCTGCTTCTTGAGAATGTGCAACATCTGAATATCTATATAAACCAGCTGGTCATATTATTACAGGTGACTTTTCAATTATCCAAGACAGGCAGCTCCGTGGTCTTCTCAAAAAAGGACCTAAGTATAGAATCCCATCCAAGATAGATTTTATTAAATGTCGCGAAGTACTAAAGGAAGCCTTAGATAACTATACCAAACGATGGTGTAAATCGGAAGGAGTCGAATCGCATTCTCTGAATGACTGGAAAAACCTCATTTTGGACATTACTGACATTCGAATAGACAGCTTCCACAAAAATCCTCATCTTTTTGAAAATCCAAGTTCTAGATCTGAAAGATATTTTAAATCCAAATTACGTAATTTACATGAAAAATTTGTCTTCGCTCCTGCAGATAAAGCAGCCAACAACACCATAATCATATGAAAACTTTACTATATATCAACTTTAGTTTCGGAACTTTCGTCTACAAATACTTATATCAAAAGCAATGAAAGTATCCCTAACATTTTGAGCAAACATAGCAGTGAAATTTCTTCATTCAACATCCCTATTTCTAAATTGGATCTTCCTACAATATACTGCATACCAAAACTGCACAAATCTCCTTACAAATTTAGATACATTGCTAATTCTAGCAACTGCTCAACTACAAGTTTGTCTAGACATCTGACGTCAGCCCTCACGGCGGTAAAGGAACACGTTGCAAAATATTGTGAAACTGTTCTTAACAGGAATGATGTAAATTTATTTTGGTCTATAAAAAATTCCGGGGATGTGATTGACAAGATAAAATCTAGAAATTTTCAAGCCAATACGATTGCTTCATACGATTTTTCAAATATGTACACCACGCTTCCTCACGACAAGATCAATGATCAATTGTCCAAACTCATTAAATGGTGCTATAATCGAGAGGGGAAAATTTATATTTGTACATCTGAATCAAAGGGTTTCTTTTCCGCTACAGAATACAAATCATACAAATCATGGACATGTAGCGACCTGTGTAGTGCCTTGTCCTTCCTCTTGGACAACATTTATGTAAGATTTGGTGAGAATCTCTACAAGCAGGTTGTAGGGATTCCTATGGGTACAAATTGTGCGCCTCTTGTTGCAGATTTATTTTTATACACATATGAAAAGGAATTTATTCAAAATCTTCAAAAGCAAAGAAAATATGATGATGTGAAATGCTTCACTGGTACTTCTAGGTACCTGGATGATATTCTTACTATCGATAATCCTGTTTTTGAAAAGTATAAAGATGTTATTTATCCACAAGAATTGACTCTAAACAAGGCAAACTTTACAAACACTGAAACACCATTTTTGGACCTAAATATCAAAATTGTCAATGGAGAAATTCATACAAGTGTATATGACAAACGAGATGATTTTGGATTCAACATAGTAAATTTTCCCTGGCTTGACGGTGATGTCCCTAGATTACCGTCATACGGTATCTACATTTCACAGCTCATCCGGTATGCTAGAGCATGTACTGATGTTTTGGATTTTCATAATAGAAATCTACAAATTACAAAGAAACTTTTAAGTCAAGGTTTTCGCTTTCATAAACTAGTAAAGACTTTCTGGAAATTTTACAAAAATTATGATCAACTTCTTTTGAAATTCGGACCAATACAAGCAACGGAGTATATTACTTTGGGTATTTCACAACCTGCATTTTATGGTGACATAATTAACAAAATAAGAAGGATCAAAGGTAGACAGCATATGTATCGAAAATGCGTCAGAGTCATCAAACGCCTTTTATACCGTGGATATGATCCTAATGTCACCAGACGGACACTAAGCTTGGTACTTGACCAATATACAGTCTTGTACGAGCGCATTCTTAAGACTTGTACTCTGACTGACTGTGACGACGGGACTTCATGACGGGCCCTGTCCAAGCCTCTTTAGAGAAGACAGGGCCCCGACCACCTGTCCTCTCTGAATGTCAGTCGGACTCCTCGGGTGATAACATATATGAGCTCGCTACAGCCGGCAGAGCACGGACTGTATTACGCACGTCCTCTTTTTATATCCATTTACATATTCATCTGTGTTGCTTGGACCCCTGTGTTTTACGGTCTTGTTTGTGTGTGGTCACCTAACAGTGAGGAGGTTGTTTTACACCATAATTGTGCGTTCTTCGAGACCTCTGGGAAATCGGAATAGTGGGAGGGTTGTGCGCACGTAATCCAGGATAACCACACCGTCTGCTATTTACGTGGCAGATGGCCGTCCTAAGTCGGCACCGGTTGCCCATTGGTCTCGTTGGTTTATGTGTAGTCTTTTGTGTTTCATGTTTCTATGTTGTGAGTTGGTGTTCCTTGTCCCTTTTGCGTCTCTTTCTGTGGGTATCTGTTCTGTGTTTTTTGCATGGGTGTTTTGGGATTTTGCTGTGGGTGCTGCAACCTAGTGTTGTTGGAGATCCCCTCCTTTCTTTTCTATATCGTGTGGACCGAAACAACTCTTCAGTTCACCTAGAACAATTTCTTTTTTTTTCTTTTTCTTCCTCCACGGAACTAAAATGGTTCCTTAGTAAACCACACACGATAAGATATGTCATGGAAGCAGAAACACAACTTTCCGTTGACATCGAAGGCGACATTTAGTAATTACAATTGGCTTAAAATTCTATAATCTATTTAAACAACCAAGGCCTCGTGTAGTACAAATAAGCAGTGGATAAGGGTAATAAAAATAGAACACCAACAATCGATTATATACCTTGCGGAGGTTAAATGTTAAACGTCCTCAAATTCAATAGCATCATTTAAGCACAGATAAAATTTGCAGCATGGACCAGACATGCACGTTTCGGGTACTTAACCCGCGTCAGTGATCCTCAGTCCTAAACAATGTAATACGACCAAATATTGAGAAAGTTATTATGTCCAAAAAGTACCGAAATACGTAGCAGGATGGTGGGATATGATGCTACAGGACCCACTTTTGATAACAGAAATTTTCGAATGCGTTGAAGAAACGATCAACCTCAGTTGATCGAACTTGGCTACATGTGCCCTCGGGGACTCCTGGTCCACCAGCAGTGACACTCACCAAGTGGTACAAATGTTAAACGTGTTCAAATACATGCATATTGATTAATTGTCAAAACATGTATAGAGGGAAGTGTCCCGTCGCACAACAAACACACAAACACGGACATAAAGCTGGATGGCATTTTCATTTCACTTTATATTATTTTAAACGAGTAGTCAAGTACAAAGTTTACTAACCGACACTTGGTCCGTTCGACGGTTAACCGGTTAACCGGGTACTCGTTGACAACCCTACAAAAACACTTACAGACTTCATTTGCCTTAAAATGCAAAATGTAACTTCGCTTTAAGAAATTAATACTGATTAAAGATATTAAATGACAAATATGGATAATGACCATATCCCTGTATACAGCACAAAATCGATAATTCAGAGAATCAGAAACCGAAGGCATACAAAATCAGGATAAAACAGGAACCAAAGCAAACAAACAAAAACTTCCACCATATGAAAAGAGGCGAACTCCCGATATGGGAGTGAGACCATGATGAGACAATATTCAAAATGGCCACGCTGAAGTTACTACAATGGAACGCACACACACAAGATATTTAAAAGACAATTAAGAGGAGACATTGTCTGCTGCAATGCGCATACGTTACATCTATTTCTTTCCTTTTTGAATGCATCATACTTTTAGTCCCAGAGGATTTCGTTCGTATAGTCTAGAAGAAGGGAGGAGATTGCCTCTAACATTGCCTCTGCTTATAAAATAATTATATATACATGGCTATATGGCATAGACTTTGGGTTTTTAATTTGACCCTCTCATAGAATAAATATAATTTGGATTTTCCATGTTTCGGTTTCTAGCATCCTTGATGAGACGTTACACAATAGTCTTTCTCTTGAAATATTCGTTTTAAAATTGGTCTCGTTCAACACTTTTCATTCACACTCCTCTTGGCACGCGGAAGGAAATTCCGATGATATTCATTTGAGAAATTGTTATCGAAGCGCGCATAATTGTTGTGTCAAGGGATGATCATGATACTGCGAAGGGATTGTCCTTGATTTGGAGATATGATATACATATAGTGACAGAGGAAATCGATTACCCGTTTATCTCCCCTCTCTATCAAACAGATACACTGCTAAGGTACTCAATACACATTGATATCGATCCTTCTTTTATTCGTAATTAAGTTTCACTAATACATTTAAATTTGTAAGTATGCATAAAACTGGGTCATTGACAATTTATATAAATTTTACTTCCCACAGAGAGGGAAAAATCTTTGAAGCATTCCAACAATCATGGAGAAAACAACATGAGACAATATATTTATAAAGAAACATCATCTGACCAACTTTCAGACAGGACAGAGAATCAGGACCCACGATTCTTACATTTGTGGTTGAAGTTCGATCTGCTTTTGATCCTTCTGATTTTGTTTACTACGTCACCGTAAATTGAAGGTAATTAAATTTCCAATGATACATACTCTGATGCTGGAGTTGTCCCAAATTTTGAAAAAGCTTCAGAATAGTTATTGTAACATTTCCAAAAAGATTTTACACGTTTATGGTATCTAAATACTTGATTGATAAGTTTCTTTGTAATTTGTCTATTTTTGTCATGGAAGTCCGAAACATGGGAGCAAGCTCTAGCGTAACTGATGAGCTGAGAGATGTAAATGCCGTACGATGGCAACCTTGGAACATCGCCATCAAGCCAAGGAAATTAACTATGTTGAAGCCATTATTTTTTCTTTTGTCGAATATCTTTGTATGAATTTCTCCGTTATTGATTTTGATATCAAGATCCAAAAATTGTGTAGCTTTATCATCTATGTACTAGTATACTAGTATCTAAATGTATAATTTCGATCGCCAAACTAAAAGGATTTATAATGTTTATTCTTAATGTCATGGTTAGTAAAACACACGGTAAAACACCAATACAACCCTTTATAAACGTCTTCAAATTCAATATCATCATGTAAGAACCGACAAATTGCAGCATGGACCAGACATGCACGTTTGTGAACATTGTAAAGAAAAGCACAGTACTTAAGATATGTATAAAAGAAAGGAGGGGATCTCCAACAACACTAGGTTGCAGCACCCACAGCAAAATCCCAAAACACCCATGCAAAAAACACAGAACAGATATCCACAGAAAGAGACGCAAAATGGACAAGGAACACCAACTCACAACATAGAAACATAAAAGACTACACATAAACCAACGAGACCAATGGGCAACCGGTGCCGACTTAGGACGGCCATCTGCCAAGTAAATAGCAGACGGTGTGGTTATCCTGGATTACGTGCGCACAACCCTCTCACTTCTCCAGTTACCTAGAGGTCTCGAAGAACGTACAAATGTGGTGTAAAACAACCTCCTCACTGTAAGATGACGTCACACAAACAAGACCGCGAAACGCAGAGGCCCCAGAGACACAGATGAATATGTAAATGGATATAAAAAGAGGGCATGCGTAATACAGTCCGTGCTCTGCCGGCTGTAGCGAGCTCATGTATGTAATCACCCGAGGAGTCCGACTGACATTCAGAGAGGACAGGTGGTCGGGGCCCTGTCTTCTCTAAAGAGGTTTGGACAGGGCCCGTCATGGAGTCCCGTCGTCACAGTCAGTCAGAGTGCAAGTCTTAAGAATGCGCTCGTACAAGACTGTATATTGGTCAAGTACCAAGCTTAGTGTCCGTCTGGTGACATTAGGATCATATCCACGGTATAAAAGGCGTTTGATGACTCTGACGCATTTTCGATACATATGCTGTCTACCTTTGATCCTTCTTATTTTGTTAATTATGTCACCATAAAATGCAGGTTGTGAAATACCTAAAGTAATATACTCCGTTGCTTTTATGGGTCCGAATTTCAAAAGAACTTGATCATAATTTTTGTAAAATTTCCAGAAAGTCTTTACTAGTTTGTGAAAGCGAAAACCTTGACCTAAAAGTTTCTTTGTAATTTGCAGATTTCTATTATGAAAATCCAAAACATCAGTACATGCTCTAGCATACCGGATGAGCTGTGAAATATAGATACCGTATGACGGTAATCTAGGGACATCACCGTCAAGCCAGGGGAAATTTACTATGTTGAATCCAAAATCATCTCGTTTGTCATATACACTTGTATGAATTTCTCCATTGACAATTTTGATATTTAGGTCCAAAAATGGTGTTTCAGTGTCTGTAAAGTTTGCCTTGTTTAGAGTCAATTCTTGTGGATAAATAACATCTTTATACTTTTCAAAAACAGGATTATCGATAGTAAGAATATCATCAAGGTACCTTGAAGTACTAATGAAGCATTTCACATCATCATGTTTTCTTTGCTTTTGAAGATTTTGAATAAATTCCTTTTCATATGTGTATAAAAATAAATCTGCAACAAGAGGCGCACAATTTGTACCCATAGGAATCCCTACAACCTGCTTGTAGAGATTCTCACCAAATCTTACATAAATGTTGTCCAAGAGGAAGGACAAGGCACTACACAGGTCGCTACATGTCCATGATTTGTATGATTTGTATTCTGTAGCGGAAAAGAAACCCTTTGATTCAGATGTACAAATATAAAGTTTCCCCTCTCGATTATAGCACCATTTAATGAGTTTGGACAATTGATCATTGATCTTGTCGTGAGGAAGGGTGGTGTACATATTTGAAAAATCGTATGAAGCAATCGTATTGGCTTGAAAATTTCTAGATTTTATCTTGTCAATCACATCCCCCGAATTTTTTATAGACCAAAATAAATTTACATCATTCCTGTTAAGAACAGTTTCACAATATTTTGCAACGTGTTCCTTTACCGCCGTGAGGGCTGACGTCAGATGTCTAGACAAACTTGTAGTTGAGCAGTTGCTAGAATTAGCAATATATCTAAATTTGTAAGGAGATTTGTGCAGTTTTGGTATGCAGTATATTGTAGGAAGATCCAATTTAGAAATAGGGATGTTGAATGAAGAAATTTCACTGCTATGTTTGCTCAAAATGTTAGGGACACTTTCATTGCTTTTGATATAAGTATTTGTAGACGAAAGTTCCGAAACTAAAGTTGATATATAGTAAAGTTTTCATATGATTATGGTGTTGTTGGCTGCTTTATCTGCAGGAGCGAAGACAAATTTTTCATGTAAATTACGTAATTTGGATTTAAAATATCTTTCAGATCTAGAACTTGGATTTTCAAAAAGATGAGGATTTTTGTGGAAGTTATCTATTCGAATGTCAGTAATGTCCAAAATGAGGTTTTTCCAGTCATTCAGAGAATGCGATTCGACTCCTTCCGATTTACACCATCGTTTGGTATAGTTATCTAAGGCTTCCTTTAGTACTTCGCGACATTTAATAAAATCTATCTTGGACGGGATTCTATACTTAGGTCCTTTTTTGAGAAGACCACGGAGCTGCCTGTCTTGGATAATTGAAAAGTCACCTGTAATAATATGACCAGCTGGTTTATATAGATATTCAGATGTTGCACATTCTCAAGAAGCAGGACATGATTCAAGTATTTTAGGATCTGATGTAACTTTGTTGTAGTTAAAAACGAAATTTCGAATAGGTCTCTTATATTTGTAACAAATAAGAGGAGGTTCTAAATTTTCAAAATATTGAGGAATAGCACTTTGTACACGATGATCCCGAAAAATATTAGAGATGTTAAGAAGATCGAATCCTTTGTTAATAAATGGAATTTTTAAGAATCGTTTTTTAGGTGGGATGTTTTTAACAACTGGATAAAGTTTATTCTGTGCGAATGCAACAATGATATTAAGTCTGAATCAATCCGTATTTCTTAAGAATGCAACCAGTGCTTCATCCAAGATAGATTTCAATTGAACTGATGGAACTGATGAGAGAGCATGAAGCAGTTCATGTCTGCCGCCGTTGCGAGCAATGATCAGAAGATCGTTGAGGGTACGGTGTAATCTAGATCTTATTCTGAGTTTTCGGTTTCGTCGTCTTCCGTGAGACCTATGCTTCCGTTTAGTGTTTGGGCGGATTGAAAATACATTAATATTAGTTGACGTCGAGGAAATATTTCCTTGTCCATAAATTTTATCGTTTAGACCAAGGGGGTACGCAGTTTGGAGTATAAGGCATAGGAAAGACTAAATACGACATCAAACACAAAGACTACACACAAACTAACAAGACCATCATTTGGGTATTCGGTGTCGACTTAGGACGGCCAACAGCCATGATAGTAGCAAGTGGTGTGGTTATCCAGATTACGTGCGCAAAACTCGCCAGCTTTTCCGCTTATCCTTTAGCATTGAAGTACGCACATTTGTCGCGTACATCAATCATCCCCTAGCTGAAAGATAACCCCACATACAATGACAGATATGGATAATTACTATATCCCAATTCACAGTACAAAATCGATAATTCAGAAAATCATAAACCGAAGGCATAAGAAATCAGGATAAAACAGGTACCAAAGCAAACAAACAAAAACCTCCACCACATGAAAAGAAGCGAACTCCCAATATTGGAGAGAGACCAAGTGCCGAGGAAGAGTCAGCATCTCCTGCTTGTATGCAACACCCTTCGCTTCAATTCGGTAGAATTGTCACATCCGGTTACTCCCATTTCGGAAGATAAAAGGATGTATAGCTCTTAGAACAAAATCTGTATATTTGGTTCTTGCACTGGCATAACGTATCAAGTGAGATATGTTCAGACCATAATCAGGCGATGAAGGGATGTTGCTAATCAGAAAAGGAAAGTGTGTGATGCTCGAACTGAAGTCGTCACGTTTGTCATAGAGTGATGTGTTCATGTGACCATCAGACAGCATTGTGTCCACATAGGATAGACAGCAAAAGACGGGACCCAATTAAACATGTGAAAGTAACACACAAAAGATTAATAATTTAGGCGAGCGAAAATAAGATGATATTAAGTGATATGCTCTTGTTTTAAATTTACCTGGCCGATGCTGAATGTCTCCAAACCGATATCACCACAATATCCCTGTGTTACCACTATGATCCTAGGTAGACTCTCGTGATATTTACCATAAAACTGAGCTACAGTCATCGCCTCTCTGGCATTCTCAAAAGTTACGTCTCGAGTGTTTGTAGTACTCATTCTTTTTACCTATAATGCCGTACAGGTGTGCATACACAGTATAGGTACACTTAATTACACAACCTGTTATCTAAAAAGAAATGTGCACAAGGAAGTATTTAAAGAAAAATGTTTAGATTGTTAGAGTATTGAACTTGATTTGACAGGTATTCAACGATTGTAACTGCTCGACTTTTTACAACAAAATTTAAAAAAAGCAGTTTACAATTATTTTCAATAAGATTCCGACATAATAGCTAAAGTAAAATAGATAAACTCAGTTTATAACCATAGTGTAATGCATGTCATCTAAAAGAAGAAAGGAGAAAGAAATGATTTTTATTACATGTACTTACCACAGTACCATAAATACCTTTACATCATCGTATGTATGTCAGACTAAAACAACCCGGAAGTTAAAAAGGTATGCAAAATATATTTCAAAAAGAGCATTATGTATATTTAAACCTTTCGTTCAACACCAGGTAGTGATGACATCGTTCGGTATAATTTTAGGCGAGAACATAATACCCTGGTGGACTGGAGATGCTTTTGTTTTACTGCTTTCACCTCTAGTTTTACAGTTTCCCTCAAGGTATTTTATATATATTACACATCCTCAAGTCTTCAAATTCATAACATCACTTGAGAACAGATAAATCTGCAGCATGGACCAGACATGCACTTTTCGGGCACTTAATCCGCGTCAGTGATACTCAATCAAAACAACTAAATATGGCCAAAGACTGATAGTTGTGCCAAAAAAATACCCGAAAGACTTAGTAGGATGGGTGGGATATGATGCTACAGGAGACATTTTATTTTTAGAAATTTCGAGAAAATTTTATGAATAGAAATTTTCGATTGCGTTTGAAGAAACGATCAACCGAAGTATAAAAAGTGGCCCATCCCCCTTTTTTTCGTATTTCGTCTGTGTGACATTGTTCCACCCAGATTTACAAATCAATACTTGGTCAGAAAATTGGTATCAATAATATACATCTTTGGTAAAAGTGGCATTTTGTAACTCGGGGTGGAACAATGTTGTAGAAACTTTCTGTTTTCCATTGATTTCTATAGAAAAATAGCACATTTTAAACCAAATATTGGTATTGTTATTGATAATGACTATATTCTTGAAAACAGACATAGATTCAGATATGCATTAAGTTAGTTAATATTCCTACTGAAACATTTTTTCGGAACACGTTGCCAAATATTATGAAACAGGAATGGTGTAAACTTCTTTTGGTCTATAAAAAGTCCGGGGATATGATTCACAAAATGAAATCAAGAAGTTTTCAAAGAAAATACAATTTCTTCATACGACCTTTCTAATATGAACACCACGCATCTTCACGGCTAAATTAATGATCGATTGTCCAAACTCATTAAATGAAGCTTTGATCGAGAGGGGAAAACGTATATTTGCACATCTGAATCAAAGGATTTCTTTTCCGCCACCGAATACAAATCATGCAAATAATGGACATTTGGTGACTTGTGTATTGCCTTGTCCTTCTCTTGGACAACATTTAAGTAATATTCGGTAGATTGAAGGAACCCCTATGGGTAGATGTACTAAGTGTGCTCCTCTTGTTGCTTATTTATTTTAATACATGTATGAACACGTATGAAAAAGATTTTATCCAAAATCTTCAAAAACAATGACAACATGGTGATTTGAAATGTTTTATTGGTAACTCTAGGTACCTGGATGATATTCTTACTATCAACAATCCTGTTTTTGGAAAGTATAATCATGTTATTTATCCACAAGAATTGACTCTAAACAAAGCAAACGTTACAACACATAAACAGCATCACTGACGAGGGTTTAGTACCCGAAACGTGCATGTCTGGTCCACGCTGTAAATTTAATATCAGGTTTTAAATGATGCTATTGAATCGAAAGACGTTTAACATTGGACTTATATATATCAAAATTGTTGACGGAGAGATTCATACAAGTGTGTATGACAAACGATTCAACATAGTTAATGTTCCCTGGCTTGACGGTGATGTTCCGAGATTACCAGCATGCGGTATCAACCTTTCACAGCTCATCCGGTATGCTAGAGCATGTATTGATGTTTTTGATTTTTATTGTAGAAATTTACAAATTACAAAGAAACTTTAGGTCAGAGTTTTCGCTTTCACAAACTAGTAAAAACTTTCTGGAAATTTACAAAAATCATGGTCAACTTCTTTTGAAATTCGGACCCATACAAGCAACCGGGTATATTACATTGGGTTTTTCACAAAAACATTGGTGACATAATTAACAAAATATGAAACATCACAGGTAGACAGAAATTGTGTTAGAATTATCAAACGCCTTTTATATCGTGGATACGATCCTGATCTGTAACCAGACAGACACTTGGCTTGGTACTGGACCAATCACAGTCTTGAACCAGCGCATACTTAAGAATTGCTTTCTCACTGACTGACGATAGGACTCCTTGACGCGCCCTGTCCAAACCTTTTTAGAGATGACAGGGCCCCGACCACATGTCCTCTCTGAATTTCAGTCGGACTCCTCGGGTGATCACATTCATGAGCTCGCTGTAGCAGGCAGAGCACAGACTGTATTTCGTATTCCGCCTGTCTTTTATATCCATTTACAAATCTTGGGCCTGCGTCATGCTGTCTGTTTGTATGTTCATCTTATAGAGAGGAGATTACTTTTCACCATAATTGTGCGTTCTTCGAGACCTCTGAGTAATCCGAAAAGTGGAAGGGTTGTGCACACGTAATCCGGATAACCAAACTGCATGCTACCTGCGTGGCAGATGGCCGTCCAGAGTCTGCATAAGTTGCTCATTGGTTTCGTTGGTTAATGTGTGGTCTTTTGTGTTGATGTTTCTATGTTGTGTGTTGGTGTTCCTTGCACCTATTGCGTCTCATTCTGTGCGTGTCTGCTCTGTGTTTTTGCATTGGCTGTTTTGGAGTTTTGCTTTAGGTGCTGCAGCCTAGTGTTGTTGGAGATCCCCTCCTTAGTTTCAAATTTCCCATTTTAAAATTTCGACTTTTCATTGGCAGATTTTACGTCTTTTCGTAACAGTTCCTTTGTTTACTACTTACAAAAATGAATACAAATAAGCAATTTTGACAAAAAGAGAGAAAAAAGTAAAAAGGTCATTTCATACTTTATTGCTTTAAAGGACATAAGAGAATTCAAGATCAGCCAAACACTTTTCCTTCCTGAGACATACCTGCAAAATATATTCCATCTCATATCGAAATTTCCTTCAAGAGAAATCAAATATTCAAATCTGCGGCTAGACCTATAGCCGCATCATTCTGTCCAGATTCAATTGTGTGTTTAAGGGCCTCAATACCACTTTTAAAGAACGCCTTATCTTGGCTGGTCAGAAAATCATGTTATACCTTTGCTAATGGACAGCTATACCCGAGGATCATAGTTTCACCTATTTTTCTGCACTTACTTGGAATCCATTTGAATTTTTTGATAAATTATTATGACACAAATTTGTATCTTCCTGATTACATAGCTCTATCCTAAGATTGCTCTTTCGAAACATTTTTGGTAGGTGATTTTAGAAAAAATTATGTAAGTATATTTCGGCCTCGAACATGATTGGATTATTTGAGGAACATCCAAACAGGGGATGCTTACTCCTATCGAGCACCTGATCCCACCTCTAGCTTGTTAGGGGTCCGTCGATGCTCAATGTGGTGCTATATTGTGAGTGATGTTGAAATTGTCGTCAGGGTCTTCTTTATCACTTTTGCAAACATTTTTAGTAGGTGTATTAAGAAATATTTATATAATTATATTTCGGCCTCGAACATCATATATATTATTTGTTGAAATGCGCTTAATTACTTAATTATTGCGAGAGAACAAATATTAAATACTGATAATGTAATTGAGCTTCTAAATTCTAGATCCTATAGGAAATTTGGAGTTTCTCAGTCAAAATCACTCCTTGATCACGAAATGTTCATAATCCGGGCGCTACTTTTGAGTCATTAAACTTAATCAAATCACTTTTGTTTACCTGAATTATCTTGCTTGAATTTTCACTGGTGAGGATGCATTTACCGTTATCCATGTCTTGTGCACAAAATGAATAACTAACGTCAAGAAGACTTTCTATTGTGAACAGAATTAGACACTCCCGATTTTCTTTGTATATTTCTGATCAAATTCTGTATATCTTTTTTCACTATAAATATAAGGGTTATCTCAATCACACACAGATCTGTGTTTTCAATGGCGTTCAATTTAAGAAATAAGACTCACTATGGATTTACTATAAATCCATAGTAAACCCATGTGACAAAAAGACGACAGGTTTCACATCCGGTAAATACTACACACTATTCTGCAAACCATAACGGACATATAGAGACGGAGCACACATTTACTGAGTTTGTAAATTATATTATATAATATATATTATACATTTCATATCCTAATATCATCTGTCTTCTGGCCCGGATAGGCAGATTAATATTGTTAAATGGGCAATTAAATAATAATGATAATAATAAAAAAAGAAAAAAAAAAAAAGAAAAAGAAATAAGACTCCCCACATTTTGGAGCTTGGAGTTTTCTATGTACCACCAAAGAAATAATTCATTCAAAATTAGCATAAGGTAAAAACTCCTAATTTTAAAGTAAATCTTATGTTTTATAAAAAATCATCTCTTTTGCCATACACTTGTATGAATCTTTATATTAACAATTTTGATATTTAGGTCCAAAAATGGTTTTCTGTGTTTATAACGTTCACCTTGTGCATCCTTGTCATTTCTATATTTTCAAAAACAGAATTGTCAATAGTAAGAACATCATCATAAGTATATGTCTCTCTGTATCAATGTTAGTCCCTCTTATTTAACGTTTTGATTTCTTGAAGTTTTCATCCTATACACGTTTCCTACATAGATGACCACATCTTACTCTGTCTTTTGAATGTCCGAGCTTAAAAATACAACCAAAACACTCCAATATACGAGATAAGTGTACGTAAGACTCACAGACAAGGTGAAGAGTTAGATAAATCGCTTTTGTGGGTGTTGGGTTTTCTTTCCTATCTTTATCTTTAATTTACCTGTAGGGGAAATCTGTTTCGTTGTGGCGTTTTCAGGACTACAAAGCATACAAGTTTTCCTGCAGGAACTAAGTATCCATTCTCTATAGCTCTGTAGCTTACATGCTCTTACATACATAATGCAGGTAGTGATTCTGTCCTCACATGGAGCTGAAAATAATGTAATAAACATACAAATCAAAGTCTCGTGTACATCATGGAATACTAGTATTTTTTGTCGTCAATGTTATGTTGTAATTTTGTGAATGATTGGTTTTTGTAAGCCGTACACCTGTGAAATGAGAAACCCGGGAAGATTAAAGTTATCCTGCTTACAAGTAACACCCGTCTTCTCAGCCGTGCAGAAATATTCAAGACCTCTTTTTGTACCATACGGGCTGTTTTTGGATGATCTATCCTAAAATTACACAGCTGAAAACAAGATGTTATAGTGTGTTATATTTTCGTTTCATTCCTCTTGTTTTGCAGTGACAAGACAAATATAGTATTTTCAGCCGGTTTTGATTTCATCATGATTATATTTTCTCTTTGTGTTAATATTTATTGGTGTTTGTGTTTTGCTTCGGTCATGGATGGAATAAAAACTTGTTGGATGAAATATGTTTAAAAAGTTTAAGACCAGCGAATGTATAGGAAAAGAGGTAAATACAGTGGAAGACCTAAGCTGTCGAGGGTTAAGTACCCGAAACGTGCATGTCTGGTCCATGTTGTCAATTTACCTGTTCTTAAATGATGCTATTCAATATGAAGATGTTACATTTGTACCACTTGGTGAGTGTCACTGCTGGTGGACCAGGAGTCTCCGAGGGCACATGCAGCCAAGTTCGATCAATTTCGGTTGATCGTTTCTTCAACGCATTATAAAATTTCTGTTATCAAAATTTCTTGAAATTTCTAAAACCTGGGTCCTGCAGCATCATATCCCACCCATTCTGCTACGTATTTCGGTGCGCTTTTTCGACATAGTAACTTTCACACTTTTTTGGCTTATAACAATGTTTAGATTTGGGGATCACTGACGAGGGTTAAGTACCCGAAACGTGCATGTCTGGTCCATGTTGCCAATTTACCTGTTCTTAAATGATGCTATTCAATATGAAGACGTTTACACTTGCATGGAATGTTGGATTTAAAAAATGAGCTTTTGTCAAAAAGGAAATCCTGGTTGGGTCACGTGGCTTTCTGTAGTATACACAATTAAAGACACAATGCCCATGTGACTCAAGAGACGACATACTAGATAATAACTGTCAGATTCTACAGTAGTTTCGCCTTTAAGATTTCTTTACCGTTGTAATCCATGTTCCATTCTTAAACGTGTTTTGTTTTTTAAATCATGTTCTTGTCTTGGTCATTTATAAAAGAATACGAGATCTACTTAATTGTTATATACTTTGGTAACTCAAGTTTACCCACCTCCTTTATCAAAAACCCAATTAAACCATCAATGGTACACGTCTTCAAATTCATAGCATCAATTGTGAACAGATAAAGTAACATGGACCAGACATGCAGGTTTCGGGTAATTAGGTACTTAACCATCGTCAGTGATCCTCAGTCTAAACAACGTAATATAGCCAAAGACTATGAAAGTTATGTCCAAAAAGTACAGAAAATGATCAACAATGATGAATAAAATAGTATAAGCACTGAAAGTTACAACTGTTATTTTGTGAAAGAATATGCAGATTGAGCAAAAACAAAATTTTCTTATGTTTACCTGTAGATGGCGCCACTGTGGTCGTCGTGACTATTGTCGAATCTGGTACTTTTATGAATTCTGTAACGGAATAAAAATGAGAAAAAAAAAAAAAAGAATTATGAGCAAGTTCGGAAAATGAATGTGGAGGAAAGTTCTTTTGTCTATTTTACGAACAGAAAAGGGGATTTTCATAACATTAACAAACGAATACAGGTTTTATCCAATGAAACTTTACCCTGACCCATTCATACTATACGTAGAATGTTTGAACTCACGACAAAATCCACAGAATTGAGGACAATTCCTGAAGGCCCATCTGAAATAGGTCGGTGCCTCACATACAGTCTTCCCGTAGTCCTTACAGTTATCAAGCTGATCCTTACAGCTATCTGTGTAAAATGACAATTACTTACAAATATATTTACAGTAAATTCATTGAATATATTTTTGCTCTTGATAACATTTCTTGAAGTAAATATTTTCCTGAAATTAGCAAAGACATATGACAACTTTACGCGTAGAGGTACAGGACCGAGACAAACACAACCACAGACAATGATGATCAGAACACTTGTAATATTAAAAATGTTTCCTTTTTCTTACTATTTTAGAAAGAAATTTTAGTCAACTACTAATCTTCAGTAAAATTAAGCAATGGTCTCTCAATATACCATATGACGTTTCTTACATTCCATAGATACTCAAAAGGAAAGTCGAAAAATACAATCATACTAAGTATCATACCTGAAAGTACGTAGATTTCCGATGAAATTAACGATACAAAAATAAAACTTATTACGTAGTTCATTTTACAAGAATCAGAGTAAATGTAGTCCTATCTAATTCAAATTTAGATCACTTATATATACATATAAAGTCTATGGGATTGATGTTCCAAATTTATCTTTATCTATATATAAAACCGGATCTCGAGACCTTATTTCTACTTCCTCTGTCTAAAAGTTCATGAGGGAGTTCCAATAAATTGTCTGTGTATACTAGCTGTATCCAAATTAATTGTGAAAATATCACCATAGTGTATACATGCCAATAAAATCATATCCGTAGAAAGTCATGCATCACGTTAAACTTCACAGAGCTTGATGATTAAAACAAAGAGTCCAGGTAAGCCCTATATCGTTGACCATATCCCATGTCAAAAAACCACAGAATTAAATAAACACCGAAGTACCTACCAGTTACTCAGTCTTACTTAGAAGAACTACTGAAATTATACTACAAGTAAACCAGTTTGTAGAATTGAGCTTTGGTTCTCAAATTTGTAAAAAAAAAAAAAGAATTGACCACCTCCTTACCCTTGTTGTCATATTCAAATTCGCGTTGGGGTTTTCCAATGAAATCAAACTTCAAGAAATAAAAAAATACCATGCACAATCTTGCTTTGAACAATATCATGGCACTTGGCAACTATTCTGATTGAGTATCATGATTTAAAATTAAATCCATGTCAGATATAACAAATTATGACTGTGACATTTTGCCATTCCTTTCAGCTCTGAACTTTGACCTTCAGGATATGATCTTGGTGTAAGGTCATAAAACGTTCATAGATCCTTGCATGATCTGTTATACAATTACATGAATGTGTGGCTGTATAAGATCATGATGCTCCCAATGTGCTTTCACATTTGTGTTGCTTTTTGAAGGAATAGTATTTATCTTCCTTTATTCCATCATTAAAAGGTTTAAAACATCATACGACTTCTATAGCATTTTAAAAAGACAGACTTGGCTACTCAGACTATTTTTACAATGAAGTGGCGACGCACATAATCTCCAAGCGACGCAACTTTGTAAAAAATTCCTCGCGAGCACAACCCATGAAATACCAAGGATCTATCATTAGTTGCAATGATTAAATTTATGATAGGGATTGAACATAGGTAATTACCCATCAGTTATCCAGTCTCGTAGTCGAGAAGGCAAGGCAAAATTATTAGATTTTCCTCAGGAACGGTTGCGAACCTCGGAATGAACAAAATTCCGAAATGAGACCAGGTGCCCGGGGAGAGTCAGTGTCTCCTGATTGCATGCAACACCCGTCGCAAAAACTCCATGGAAACCTGTCAAATTCGGTGTTTGTCTTGATCTACATATCAGGTAAGTATGTCTTGCTTGGTGATGATGACAGCCATTCAATCACAATGTAGAATGTCAAATATCATTCTAGAAATCATAGACCTCGCGGCAGCAAAATTCAATTTAAACATATTTCTATCTACATGCATATTGTCTTTAAAAGCAAAAGCGAAAAAAGGTGGTCTAGGTCATGTGATGAAAATTTGATCAAAGAAACATCCACTATGCAAGGTTGATACATGACAAATATGGATGATAACCACATCCCTATATACAGTACAAATCGATAATTCAGAAAATCACAAACCGACGGCATACAAAATCATGATAAAACAGGAACCAAAGCAAACAAACAAAAACCTCCGACACATGAAACGAAGCCAACTCCCGAAATGGAAGTGAGACCAGGTGCCCAGGAGGAGTAAGCATCTCCTGCTTGCATGCAACACCCGTCGCTTCAATACGGTAGAATTGTCACATCCGGTTACTTCCATTTTGGAAGATATCAAGTATAATCTTTGGTTGGACGGTACAAATGGTCTATGACAGAATATCATCCACCATTCTGGAGAGTGGGGCATCATAGTGTATGACGAGTTCCCCCATATCGACCATAGAATTTCCTCAGTGACGATGTTAGTCGGTCACAAACGTATCCCTGACTGAGAAGCTTCTATGAAAGATGCCTAGCTCTCAGAATATGTAGCATTTATACTTTGCGCAATATTGGCTTTTAAAGGCAAAATTACTCAAGCGGAAAAAAGTAGGTCATTTTATGGAAACATCCAACGTGCAAGTTTATGAAAGTTTGATCAAAGATACATTTTTTGTTATGCAAGTTTGGTACATGTAGCTCTTATAATTTGCTCAATATTGGCTTTCAAAAGCAATATCACTCAAGTGGAAGAAGTAGGTCATACGCTGCGTCTAATGTATGAGTCCATCTCAGCATCCGAAGATGAATCACTTGTGTTAGTATAGTTACTGTAGCATCAGCACTTTGTCAGATACTGAGCTACCCAAACTTCTTTATCGGATGCGTCGGTTGAAGTGAGCTAAAATTGTATTGCCTCAAACAATAGTTCTTATTCCCTGTGACCTACATATTATAATTAGCAAGACTTTTAAAAAGTATATGTATGATTCAAATTGACAAATATGGATAATGACCATATCCCTGTATACAGCACAAAATCGATAATTCAGAAAATCAGAAACCGAAGGCATACAAAATCAGGACAAAACAGGAACCAAAGAAAACAAACAAAAACCTCCACCATATGAAAAGAAGCGAACTCCCGATATGGGAGTGAGACCAGGTGCCCAGGAAGAGTAAGCATCTCCTGCTTGCATGTAACACCCGCCGCTTCAATTCGGTAGAACTGTCACATCCGGTGACTTCCATTTCGGAAGACATAGAATACAATCTTTGGTTGGATGGTTCAAATGGTCTATGACAGAATATCATCCACCATTCTGGAGAGTGGGACATCATAGTGTATGACGAGTTCCCCATATCGACCTTAGAACTTCCTCAGTGACGATGTTAGTCGGTCACAAACATATCCCTGACTGAGAAGCTTATCTGAAAGACGCCTAGCTCTCAGAACAAAATCCGTATATTTGGTACTTGCTCTGGCATAGCGTATCAACTGAGATATGAACACGCCATAAGCTGGCGATGAAGGGATGTTGCTACTCAGAAAAGGAAAGTTTGTAATGCTGAAATTGAAGTCATCACGTTTGTCATAGAGTGAGGAGTTCATGTGACCATCAGTGTCGTAGGACAACATTATGTCCAAATAGGATGCTGAGTAATTTGTCTCTGTAGTTTCTTTGACTTCAAGCTCTGGAGGATAGATACTGCTCAGGTAATCCGTGAATTTTGGATTATTGATGGACAACACATCGTCTATGTATCTGTAAGTGAAGTTGAAGTCAGAAGCTAAGTATCTTTTCCCATCAGAGACCAAAGATTGAATGAATTCAGCTTCGTACGAGTAAAGGAAAATGTCGGCAAGGAGTGGGGCACAATTGGTCCCCATTGGAATTCCGACAATTGCTGGAAGACCTTTCCTCCAAACACCACAAAAATGTTGTCGATCAAAAAGTTTAACATCTGAATAATATCTGTTTCAGTGTACTTATTTTCAGAATCGGACTTTTCTTTTACAAAGTAGGTTTTGTCATAGTTCACAACAATAAATTTGTATTTGCGATTACCGTTCTTACTTGTAAACGCACTACTTATAATTTTTGCGAGTCTTTCTTTCAATTTAGAATGTGGAATTGTAGTGTAAAGAGTCGAAAAATCAAAGGCTTTGATCGAATGGACTCTACTAAAATGAGTGGATTTCAGATGTTCTAAAAGTTCCTTCGAATTCTTTAAAATCCACATCTGGTTGATACCACTGCGAGAATATACTGTCGAACAATATTTTTGAAGCCCAGATTTGATTTCAGATAAAACTTTGGTGAGTAAGATCGATACAGATTTGGTAGAACATTTTGAGGAACCAGCGATGAAATGTTGTTTTTACGAATTCTTATGCATTTTAGGTATGCAGTATAAGTATGGTAAATCTAAATCTAAATTGTTAGTGTGGAAGCCAAAGGAAGCAAGAGCTGATTTGTGGTTGTCTATTATTTCAGAGGCAGAAAGGTTTGTTGGGGTGTAAGTGGGATTTCCAGGTGTCGAATTTAAACCCAACTCTTTAACTAGACTGTCGAAATAGTACTTTTTGCAAGTAAATATGTAATTATTTGAGGCTTTGTCCGCTGGTGTGATGACATAATGTTCTTGGAGGTAGGTAAGCTCTGTGATAACATCAGGGTCTTTAAATATAGACTCGAATCTGGTGTTCACAGTTGATTTTAATCGGTTAATTCTAGATAAAAGTAATCCTCTGATTTATCAATACCTTTGTTTGCAAATCTTACTTTAATGAAAGGACGGTTTGTTTTCTCCTCTGATTTATCTTATCTAACTGCTTGAAATGAACGAAAAGTAGAAATGTCCAAGACGACTCCTTGTAGTCTGTATTCTGGGGAACTTGTATCGGTATATGTGTGGTCCTTCGTATATTCGTAGAATTCGTGTAACTTCCGTAAAGGAACAGAATTTAATTTGGTAAGAATATAATGCAGGCCTAGAGGCTCATTCAAAAATGGAACCAAGTCATCGAAGGAGAAACTACGTATCTCAGGCCTATTATATTTACGAATGCCATGACTTCGAAGTCTTCTTTGTGGTCTGTTGAATAAGCTAGTCATATTTACCGATTGACAACCGGGACTTGTTAAGTTTCCCACGCTGCTGATATTATCGTTGCAGCCATAGGGCGCTGCAGTGTTAAGATTTTTTATCCAGAACTCTTCTCTGTTGCGACGGAAAGGTGTGCTGAAATTGGGATTGTTTGTGGGGTGATATATTTTCTCTAGGATCCTGACTCTAATAGATAAAACAGAATGATCGGCCTGGTCAAAATGTCGATAAAGGAGTTGACTTCCTTTATTATCTATTTTTGACCGGTGTCCTGAAATTCTGGTTCGGAGCTGACCTTTGGTTTCACCCACATAAATCAATCCACACAGTGAGCACTCTATTCCGTACACAACATTAAATGTCATACAGTTTAGGTTTTCAAAGCTATGCGTGTTAAATGTTTGTTTTGTGAGATTACTTGAGAATGAAGTGTCTGTTATTAGGATGTTACAAGTTTTGCAGTTCTTCGTGCCGCATTTCGAAATTGAGCAATCGCTCAAGTGAAAATTGGTGCTCTTTTAGTATATCGACCACTTCAATCTTACAGGGCTTGATTTTAATATACCCATCTGCATGTTTATACTAAAACTCATGGTTGTTACTTACTACCAATGTTTTATCTCTAATGTCATGTAAACTAATTCTAGGGACACCTAAGTTACCTGTTGCGTATGTCCGTAGACGCAACAGGTTGGGGCCTTTTTATAGTGGGCGACGCCCCAGCCACTTTGTAGGTCTCTTGGGTTCTATCCATTTAGGCAAAAGACTGTCCGACAAGTGCCCTCGGGGACAATTTGTCCACCAGCAGTGACACATGAACAGTGGTAAAAATGACAAATATGGATAATGACCATATCCCTGTATACAGCACAAAATCGATAATTCAGAAAATCAGAAACCGAAGGCATACAAAATCAGGATAAACCAAAGCAAAGAAACAAAAACCTCCACCATATGAAAAGAAGCGAACTCCCGATATGGGAGTGAGACCAGGTGCCAGGAAGAGAAAGCATCTCCTGCTTACATGCATCACCCGCCGCTTCAAAGCTATGTCAAATAAAGGAGGGGATCTCCAACAACACCTGGTTGCAGCACTCACAGCAAAACCCTAAAACACCCAATGCAAAAACACAGAGCAGACAAGCACAGAAAGGGACTTAAAAGGAACAAGGAACGTCAATGAGTTAAAGAAGATCCTGACGATAATCTCAACAGCACTCACAATAGAGTACAAAATTAAGCATCGACGGACCCCTAGCAAGCTAGAGGTGGGACCAGGTGCCCGGGAGGAGTAAGCATCCCCTGTTGGCTAGCCGCACCCGCCGTCGATACAACCACAGAACGCCGCACAACACAGAAACATCAAACACGAAGGACTACATATAAACCAACGAGAGCAATGGGCAATCGCTGCCACGAAAATAGCAGGTGTAGTTATCCTGGATTACGTGCGCACAACCCTCCCACTTTTCCGATTACCCAGAGGTCTAGAAGAATGTACAATTGTGGTGTAAAACAACCTCCTCACTATCAGATGACCACACACTAAAAGACCGCAAAACGCAGGGGTCTAAGCAACACAGATGAATATGTAAATTGATATGAAAAGAGGGCGTACGTAATACAATCCGTGCTCTGCCGGCTGTGCGAGCTCATGTATGTTATCACCCGAGGAGTCCAACCAACTGACATTTACAGAGGACAGGTGGTCGGGGCCCTGTCTTCTCTAAAGAGGTTTGGACAGGGCCTGGCATGGAGTCCCGTCGTCCCAGTCAGAGTGCAAGTTTTAAGAATGCACTGGTACAAGACTGTAAATTGGTCAAGTACCAAGCCTAGTGTCCGTCTGGCGACACAAGGATCATATCCACAGTATGAATGGCGTTTGACGATTCCGACGCATTTTCGATGGTTATGTTGTCTATCTTTGATCTTTCTTGTTAAATATGTCACCATAAAACGCAGGTTGTGAAATACTCAATGTAGTATACTCTGTTGCCTGTATTGGTCCGAATTTCAAAAGAAGTTGACAATAATGTTTTGAAAAATTTCAAGAAAGTCTTTACTAGTTTGTGAAAGCGCAAACCTTGTCTTAAAAATTTCTTGGTAATTTGTAAATTTCTACTATGAAAATCTAAAACATCAGTACATGCTCTAGCATACAGGATGAGCTTTGAAATGTAGATGCCATAGGACGTTTATCTAGGATCATCACCGTCAAGCCAGGGGAAATTTACTATGTTGAATCCAAAATCATCTTTTGTCATACACACTTGTATGAATCTCTCCATTAACAAGTCCAATGTGGTGTTGTCTTGTTGAGAAATGCCTTGTAAAGATGTGACGAATATGACCTTGACTTTCTTTTTTCATTCTTTGACCCACAAATTGCAGATAAGACCTTGGTGTTAGGTCATTTTCTCTCATACCCGCGTATGTGTTACAGAGTAGGCCCATGAGATACAGCTACGCGAGTTACTTCTGTATCACATATCTTGTGACAGCTGATTCACATATCACGTGACGCTATTGTTTCGATTGTTTACGCTATTGTGACGTCATGATTTCAGCCCGCAAAACAAACAAGCTAGCGGCGACGTCGCCATAAAACTTCGATTTTAAGATCGTTTTTCAAAGTACTCTTGCGTTATATTTTGAAAAGCCCAATATTCGTAGTTTATTCTTATATAATAAACCATTTTCGGGGGCGCTGAATTCGAATATCGCAAAATTTTTAAGATTAGATCAACTTGACATTTTTTCAAATTTCGTCCCTTTTCTTTCAGTTTTGTTTTGACCTTTAGATATGAGAGAAAAATACTCTTTCATGTTCTCCTATGAAAGATACATCGTTTCCACCCTCGGGATCTCAAAATTTTGCAAAACCCTCGGGTTTTACATGATTTTGAGACCCCTCGGGTGGAACCGATGTATCTTTCATAGAAGACCATGAAAGAGTCTTATAATCTTCTGCAGTATTGAAATTCATACAAAAGGTAAAAATTGGCGTCCTAGATAAGAGTTTACCATTACTTTCTGCTATGACCTTAATCTTGGAAATATGAATTAAGGACATCAAATAATAAGTATAAGGATCTTTCATTGTATGTAACAATTGTATTATGTTTGCTTCACACTTTACGAAATGACAAGAATTCTAATCTTTTCGATATATTTTATTTTTAGTAATAAAGCAACATAAAATCATTAATAACTGAAACAGTGGTTCAGAATTTATCAATCTTTTAACAAACACAATAAAAAGCAGGAATTTGACATGTTTGTTTTAAACACTAATGCATCTGTCAGCAGCTTTGTCATTTTGAAAATTGTTATTTTAAAAGAAGGTCAAAATCACAGGTCAAGGTCAGAAATATAAGAGTTCAGGTATCAATGCAAAGGTCCTGGCACAAAGAATACAAACAAAATATGAAAGTCCTATCTTTACCACACTTAAGTTGAGTCCAAGGCTACATTTTTTCAAAAGGTCAAATGTCAAGGTCAAAGTGTTAAAAATTTTGTTTCAATAATAGGATTTTCTTACAAGGAATGAAAAGGTGAAATACAAAGGATTTATCATAGAACTATTTAAAAGTTATGCCTAAGAATAAAGCTTTACAAAAGAAGGCCGGCAACTAATATGAAGCCCATGAGGTAAAAGAATTTAGTTTTAAAGAAATTATGGTCTTGTCATATGAAATATGTGTGTGAAATGAAAGCTCTTTAACTTTCCCGTTTAAAATTATGGCCAAAGTTAGTTCTTTTGTGGATGAATATAAACTGACAAATAGACAGGACAAAACTAAATCTTCTTGCAAACAAATCATTGTGTTAACATAAAATGCATAAAGTTTGAATTGAATATTTAATGACAGACTCTTTCTTCCAACCTCTTTAAAAGTGGTATACTTCTTCTATTCACATGTGCTTTGAAGTTTAAAAAAATAGATCTGACATAAATATCAAATGGTATTTTAGAATATGCACTACCATAATTTAAACAATGCAGAGCTACAATGAGTATTTACCTTCCCCTTAATTTAGATTGGATTAAAAAAAATTCTAACTTGTATTTTCTATTTCTTGAACGAAGAACTGCTATTACAACACTACTGAATTTACAAAATTTTAAACATCAAAATTATTTCTTTCATAAACCCAGGGACGTATATAAAATATACGTCTCTGATAAACCTAATAAAATTTTCAGAAATATTTCAATAGCTTCAAAGACTTTAATGACAAGATGGCAATTAAAATGCAAACCAATATATAGGCTTGATGAACATAAATATATATATATTTATATACTCATATATCATGTATATGTGTTAAATATATTGTTCTCAAAAAACATTGAAAGCCTGAGATTTCATATAATGAACGAATACACATAAAAGCAAACAAGTGGTCAGTGTGTAAATCCATAGTACCAGTGTTTAAAAAATATAAATCACATGGGAACACAAGAGTACCCGTGTATCAAATAGCAAATGGATTATGAACTATTCATTTCAAATAAAGCAAATGCACCAATTAAAAACTTTTTTTTTTAATCTAATTTTATCTACTGGGGGTAGGGCGGTAATACCCCCTTTTCAAATACATGTGCATGCAAAAATAAGTCAAATATATTTAATATACTCAGTGAATATCAAATTAAAGAGCTTAAATCTTATATTTCAAGCATGATAAAGCATTTCATCATTTATCATAATTATGATATCCCTTTTATTTCATTACATAACACCATTTCATAATTTTTGTGTCATGATACACGTTACATAACACTTTTTTGAACGCACTGTCATTGGGTAAAAAGCTCAAGATTGTTTATAATGGCATAATAGAAACAGTGACCTTGGTGCGTTATTAGCAAAATATGAAGTCAAAATTAAAGCATTTTGACATTATTTTGACCAATAACAGAAAATTTCATGTGATAAAAAGAATCCTAAATGGCATTTTTATTTCATGATAAATGCCAAAGTTTGAAGATCCATGTTAAATGCCAAAAGTTTGAATGAAAGATTGGCAGCCCTTGTTCTATAAACTATACAGATCATTCTGTTCAGAAAAATACCTGGTAAACAACATACATCAAACATTGAAAGACCAATGAAAACATGGTATAGAAAATTGCAATATTCAAGGTAATATCTTTCAAAATACTACAATACCGGTATAAGGCCCACAGGAAAATGATATACTCAGCATACAATGTAAATATTAGGTCTAGCAGATTTTTCCACTAAAAACATTTTCTTTTTAAGGAAAAACTTTTCAAAGGAATATGCACATACAGTTTAGTAAATTAGCTGCATAAATAAAATTTAGAAAATATAAATTATCAGGTTTTCTGATTAAAGACAACAGAAATCAAGGATTGCACTGGACAGTTCCATGAAATGTAGGAAAATGTAAAATAAGCTAAGTATGCTTAGTTTTATGCAGATTTTAAAAATTCATTTTCAGACTTATACCTACAGTGAAACCTGTCTATACCAACATCCCAAAACAATTAAACTTAAAAAGAAAATTTTAAAAATGCAATAAAATGCTTATTTCAGGCAAACTTATGGACACATATCAAGTTCATTTAAAAGTAACGCAGGCACTTTCACTTAATAATAAGTGTATCATGATAGCAAACATGAAAAATATATAAGATTTCAATGTGAAATATATCAAAAAGGCATACCTAAAGGTCAAAGTGTAAAATTAACAATGACATAAATGTGTATTTGAGATAGTATGTATTGGAGACATAAAAAAACCAACAACATCAACAAACAAACTGTGTATATAAGTAATAAGAGTAACATAAAGCAAATGAAGTTGAATTTTTGAATTTTCCAAAATTGTATCCTAGCTCATCTCAAAACAGTTTAGGATATGAAATCATACAACTTGATGACAAAATGTTAAAGAACAAATATTTATGCATCAGATTTCTTTATGTGTCTATAGATATACAGTCAAGACTGTGACCCCTTTTTTTATTGTAACTCCCTCTCTTTACAACCTCATGAAATTACACCTAGTGCTTTTTTCCGCATAAAATTCAGTTATATATAGAGACTACCTGTCATATATGACAAGCTACCTTATTTTTTCAATCCCAAAACTAATAAAAAGATGACGTATGACAACTATTGACATCTCTATAACAACCATCATAAATCCTATATATATCTAAGGTAAATATAAAAACCTTCATAAATGCATAAATTTAAAGATGTTTATTTTTTACCATCAATTAAAGATTAAATCAACTGGTCTTAATTAATCAATATTTGCTATTTAATTAATTCATGCATTAACAGACTTACATGAACATAGCTAGTGTGTACATATTGTATCTCCTGTTACGAGACCTTTTACTATTGGACCTATCCATTGTCACAAATAGGCAGTCTTGACTGTGTTCTATATTATGACGATATATACATTTAGTAGTACTAATCACTGGTATCATAACCAATATGGAATTCTGTATATATACATCAACCTTTATCATTTTCTATAGGATTCTTGTATGAGGAGTGAACTTAACAAATAGAAAAACAAAACAAAACACAGATCTAATAGCAAAATATGATTAAAGAAAATACTGATTCAATGGTTTCTACTTTAACAGGTCTTTACATTAACAAACTTAAAGTTTATACATGGGTACCTAAGTTTAATAATGTACGTAATAACAATGTCTATGTATAATGAGGGACTATGAAATGATAACAAATAACATGAGTATTACATTAAATTGAGCCCTTTCTTTGGAAATAAAAAGATGTACAGCATGTAACGCATTAATTAAAAGAATAATACTTCTTTACGTAAACATGTGTAAACATGTGTTAGCTTTAAGATGGCACCATGCATTTGTTCATATTGTTCATAGTAACATGCGGATGACAAAATAATGAATTACCAGTAAAGAATGGATATTTAAAATTATGTTTTTGATTAAATAAATTCAAATTTATTAAAATGACAAATACATTAAATTGAAAATAATTACAGGGGCACAAAAGAACTAGGTTCTGACCAAAGAAAAATCATTCTTTTTCTGTTTGAATTTCAGAAGAATAAATTGAAGCAGATATTACTCTAATTTTGTTTCAAGTGAATTAAATATTTGTAAAAAGTGTTTTAGTTAAGTAATGACTTTTACCCTCTCCTAAATAACATCAAAAATTTCATTCAATATTTCCCAAAAATACAACCAACTCAGATTTTAAATCTCCTCTGAAAAATAAATATACTCAAATAAAACAAAATATGAAAAAGTAACAAATAGCAGTAATAAATTCAATTGGCAAGGATACATGACAATAATCAAATTTTGTTTCCTGGTAGTAACCAAATCGTAAGCATTTCATCCACTACCAGTCACTATTACAGATCTTAAGTATTATACAATTATGGACTTTTAACTCAGTGTATATGATGTGATATTGACTTAGTATGAAAATATTGACCGAGGCGAAGTAAGTCAATATCACATCATATATACTGGGTTAAAGGTCCATAGATGTTTTATTCTATAATTTCATATATGATTCACTAAAAATAACAATGTCACTTGCAGAAATTAGTGGGGGTAATCCTGGTCTATTTTTAAATCATGGTATCAGGTGATTTATTCAGGAGTGTCGATGACGTTATAAGCCAATCAGAGAGTTGCTATTTATAGTTTATAGAATAAGATCATTTATGGCAACACCTACTGAATCTTACACATAAATATTCATCCCTCATCTGAAACATGTATTTCTCAAATAAAATCAGATCTCAACATAGTACTAGTATTTCATACAAAATTACAGGTAACATTTCATACATAACTAACTCAAAGCAATATGAAATATTGTCAAAGGTTGAAAACATCAAGAACACATGCTATCTGTAGATTAATTAGCCGATTCTTACAATGACCTTTAACTTTACATTCCCCTTATCAAATTCATTACCAGCTACTGGAGCCATATCATGAGCTTTGTGCTTATATTGAAGATATTTTGAATTATGGAAATGTTAAAATTATTGTGATTTGACAACTTTGCTTATAAAAAAGGGATTACACAACGCCACTTCATAATTTTTGTGTCATGATACATGTTACATAACATTTTGGATGCATTGTTATAAGGTAAAAGATGATGGCATGATAGAGACAGAAACAAAAAGAAATTGGACAGACATTTAAAACTTTATCTCTTTGTGCTGATATATTTCAAGAAATAATACAGATATTGTACAGGACCTTTTTCGCTAAAAAGTGCAGTAGCTGTGTGGATGTAGCACCTATGTGTGCTAATTCTGGTCCTTATAAGGGGTTTTCCTGCCTCTATCTTAATTTATGAGTCGACAGCTTTTGTTTTCTGTAAACAGACCACTGCTTGCACGGACGGAGTTGTTACTTTGGACACTTGTGATGAGATTGGTGCATGTTCTTTAGAATGACGGAATTCTTCTTCCTCCTCTACGTCATGGACGATACTTTCATGTTCGACCTCTGACTTCCAGGCAAGATATGTATTCCAACCAACAGATACCAAGTTTACAACCATCACTCTGAAAAAAATTATTGCATAGAAAAATCCATTAAAAGGATGTTTGCATAAGAAAACAAAAAAGATTATGTTTAAAGCACAACAAGTTTTATATGCTTTGTTAGAATATGACTCATTTGTGCACGACAATTTACCGTGTTCACTTAATGATGCTAGGATTTGTTCTGGACATACTTCATACCACAGATGTATGTAGGTGTGTAAATATGTAGGAATGGGGCCACATCTCACCTACTTTGGGTGCATAGTATGACAAAAACAAAACCTAGAACAAGTTCTGATACCATCACCTCTCTATCGATGCATTCTGTCAAGTTCTTACTGTTGAAAGTTTTGCGACCTCTTTCGAGGTCGTAGTGATTCATCAGTCAGTAAAATGAATAGCTGAGACCAGTTGAGGCATAATTGTCTCTAAATTTCATTCTTTAATTATCAATTGCACTCTTTAAGCAAAAAGTATTCATCCTTAACTTTATTTTTACTTAAAAGCCTTGACCTATATCTTCATGTCAAATCATAAACTTAATACATCACCATCTACGGTGAAGTTTTTCTGCTCCATTCTTTTTTCACTCATCTTTCAAGAAAAGTCTAAGTTAGACCACTGACCATACTTTCAATTCAAAATTCTTGTTACCAAGACGATTAGTCATATATGTTTTCCACTCACTGTACGTAAAAGTGAAAAGAGTGATAAAATTTTCTTTGTATTTATTTGATCCATCACTGACATTTTATAAGTAGATTCTTAAATTTTGGAGTATTAATCAATCATCAAACAAATTTTTACACAACAGAACTATCATTTTGCTCATGTTCTGATATTATCAAGAATACATACGTGATGTAATACATGTCTCTCCTATTTACGTTTAAATGTATCAAACTATATGAAGCTATACATAACATAAGAGATCTTGAATAAAAATCAAAATAGGAGTGTACATGTATATCAAGCATAATAAGCAATCTGATTGTCATAAACCAAAGGAAAACATATGATTATAAAAAGTGATCCCTAAGTGTCGCTATGCTTCGCAGGCGACACAAAAACAGTGATATCGGTAATGCAATAGATACAATATATCCCAATCACCATAAAATAAAACCAGTTTTGTTCTACAGTAAAAGAGTAGTGCCAAAATTGAAAAAAAAGTTACAAGTATATATTGTTTTGCCCTCTTAAAATCTAATGGTAAGAATTTTAGTGATGATAACATCTTACTGACTTGATGTAGTATGTGCTATAAAAAGCATTCACAATGTCTATCTTACTTAAATGAGAACATGACTTATTCTCCCATCATAGAACCTGTTTCATATCATTCATTCTGGAATAGGGTCTTTCATACATGTTAATGAATGTAATTTTTAATTTTTTGGAAAACGAGGGGGGGGGGGGGGGGGGGAGATTACTTTATTCACGACTTTATCTAAAGGAGTATTCATGATAATGTATAACTTGAATATAATGTTTCATTGTTTTCATTTGTCTTTAGATTGGCTTATAGCCATATGCGGTGCTTGGTAGAACAGATCTTGAACTGGCACTCAGTATTGTTAAATTATACAGTATGATAGAACATAAGCTAAAAAGTAAGAAAAATAATCAGAACATAAAAATGTGGAAAATATTATGAATATAAAATTCTATACAATGCATAAAGCGTATAGTAATTATTATATTGAAGTTAAAAATCTACTGAACTTTTTGCAAGACTTACACATACATGTATATGAAAAAGCTTCAAAAATTTAAATACAATTATAGTAAACTGAAAACAAATGGTGCAACATGACAGAACTAGAGTCAGTCAATATACCCGTACACAAAATAGTAGTGTTCAAACTTGCAAAATTAGAAGTAAAATGATAATGGCAGTGAATTGTGTACAATGTTTGGATCGGGAGATTTAAGAATATCACAAGTTTCACAAACCAGTTACACAGAAAGATAAAAAGATATACACTTTCAAAGATGGAAAATGTTTTAGGAAAGACATTTTCATTGCAGTCAAATCCTTAACATTGTATTGTGAAGCAAATAATGTATGAAATATTCTATAACAAAATCAAAACACAAATACTCAAATTCAGCCCCTTGGCCTTTATCCAGTGTAAAAAGCAAAGTATATGACAACTATTTGCTTGCAAATGTTTACCTTAGTCTGTGATGTCATAATATTTGTGGCACATGCATACATTTCGTGTTATCCGCAAAAACTTAAAACGTCTAATAATAATGAACGATCTAGAATTGATATTCAATGTTATATATATATATGTTTGAATTATGATTTAGTTCTTTAAAACCACACTCTGCTTGATCGTAAATTATTATAAAAACTTTGTAAGTTTTCGCAGATAACATGGAATGTATGCATGTGCCGCAAAAATTATGACGTCACAGACTAACGTAAACATTTGCAATGAATGCTAGAGAAGCAAAAGATGGATTTCACTTATTTATCATATACATTCTTGCTTTTTACACTGGATAAAGGCCAATTTGAGTGTTTGTGTTTTTATTTGTATCATCCCTTCCCTCTGGAAGAAATATTTCAATCAACGATAACAAAATCAGTGAGACAATATCAAAGGCTGGGACTTGGGATCTCTTAGAAATACTTATCACAGTATTTAAGAATATTAACATTGAAATTTGAATTATAATCAAAATACTATATCATCAAAAAGTCATCATTAAAAGTTTAGTATTGTCAGTCTGAGGAGTACAAGTCAATTCCAAGCTACAGATGGTTTTGGCTTGTGCATGGCTTTATTTATCCTATGCACTGTGACCTTGAACTTTTTATATATGACCTTTACCTCAATGTCATAAAAAAAATTCAAAAGTTCTGGGTAACATTTCTGTGAGACAAAGTCAAAAACAATGTTGTAGTAAAATACTTTTGGCTTGGACTAGACTATTATTAATATCTACTACGAATTTGACCTTGATAATATTGGTTTTAAATTATGGCACAACTTGGGTTCTTGGCAAAAATATGGCATATCTATGATGGGATTAAAGTCAAAGTCAGATACCCGGCAGATGACAGAGGATTGGTTGGTTTTTACACATACCCCTTTTTTCAGGGGTGGGGGTTGATAGAAAACAAATGGTAGAAACTAATTATCAGTTTCTTCAAAAACTATTTGAGCTCAATACATGGATAAAAAGAAGCATAATCTAAAAGTACATAGGGAATTAGAATTATGAAATGATTAGTTTTATGCATATCTGACAGGAAAATATTGCCCAGTACATGTGAATGTAAAAAATTGAAAAATAATCCTTCTTCAGAAACAGGTATTTGAAATCATTATGAGCAAATCAAATACGACAATTTGTGACTTATCAATAACTAGAACAGTATACACTACTGAAAATCTTATTTCTGTTTGTTTAATACCTTTGATAATATCATTTCAATATGCTGAATGCAGCCACACCTGTTCATTGTTATTATTTTGATTTTGAAAATAGCTACGAGGAAGCATATCATTCACTAAACATGAGTTTCTGATGACAAAGAATATGATAACCTACAACTCCATTTATTGACACTAAAATGCATTTATGAAAGAAATATGATATCACAAATATCAAATCCCTAGATATATTTGTCCAGTTTTAAGACAGAATGAAATTTCTAGTTTGAATCCATAGATATTTTAACAATGCCCTTATGTTCAGCTTCAGATTTCCATGCTAGATATGTATTCCATCCTACTGCCACACAATTTACAAAAAATACCCTGAAATTCAGAAATTTATGTTACCAATTGAATATTGGAAGAGATATTATGAAAATCTGGGATTTCTGCACAGATAGAATCTGATGCATTGATTCAACTTGTAATTCTCAAAGATTAAGAATTCGTAAACAATCGGTCATTTTGTCCACAACTGCACCTAGCCTATAGGTATTTGAGTCATTTTAGTTTATATGTAGGTCAAATACAGCAGATGATACATTGGTCTAACTATAATTCAAGTTAAACATTCAATGAAGAACCTCCACTTTTCTCTAACCTGATCAGACCAAAACTTCTCATCCTTTTTTAATGCAAGACTAGATTTATGAATTACAAGTACAAGAAACAAGAGCCCCAGGGGGCACAACGCTCACCTGATACCCATGCACACTCTAATTGACATACTGACATTGAATACTGATAGTGACAGTACCAGGATTTTAGCCCACAACCTTTCTAAAAAGAATTTTGCCGGATGCAGAGAAGTTTTTTTTAGACAACCTTTAAAAGTACAAAAAAGAAAAAATAGTCACATTTCAAAACAATAACTTTTTTACTGATTTGAAAAGACGGATAAAGTGGTCCAAGGTCATATGCCCAGCTAGTATAGTTTAATTATGCAACATCAAAAATAAAATCATATTGTAAAATTCCACATTAATGTGCAGCAGAAAAAGAATAAAAGAATGAAATGATTTCATAAATTAAGTTTATTTAAAATTGAACACAAAACCTTTCATTATTGATAGCTAGCATGCCAGAAATCATAAAGCCTGTGTTTGTGATACGAGAATGCCCCCGGCGGCATCTTTGTTAGTATAAACGCCATTTTCTGTTAAGTATGTGAGAGGTCAGGGTCAGCGTAATATTGGTATCAGTGGAAAGATCTTGTCACAAGGAATACACATGTAAAAATTGAAACCTCTATCACTAACCATTCAAAAGTTATGCCCAATGTTAAAGTTTTTGAGAAGTATGTCAAAGGTCAAGGTTATGGTCACGAGGTCAAAAATTTTGGTATCAATGGAAAGGTATTGTCACAAGGAATACACATTTGAAATATGAAACCTCTATCACAGGGGAATCCCCTTAGGGTACACGGCAAAACATGGCCGCTTTTGAAATCTTGTTCCCGACTTTAAAAATAAAATTCTAAATAAGTATAAAGAATTTAAATAATTGAAACATATCACATAAAAGGTCAATCAATAAGACATTGAAGCATGTGTCACTTGTTGAATTATCAGCTGTAACTATGGATGAAAGGTCGATCTAAAAATGATTAATCATACAAAGAAGGTTTTTTTCCTGTAGTTACACCTGTAACATTGGGCATGGAAAACATACATTATACCTATGTACAATCTTAAAAAATATTCCTTAAAAATCCAAAAGTGGATATCTCGACAAAATTCTTTCACTTGTAGGGTACCATGCATGAGTACCTCATACCTACAAATTGTCATGACAATCTGAAGAGTGGTTATAGAAAAGAAGCAGAAAATGTACGAAAATCTGACACCCCCCTCCCCTTCCTTTTTACATAAGAAAAACATTCATAAAAAATCAACAAAATAAAATTTAAGCATAAAATACATATCAAAGCATTAAGTAAGTTAAATATGATTAATATGTAGTAAATGAGTGTGTAAAATCATACACTTATTGAGTTATTTAAAGAAATAGTGCAAAAATGTGCATTTCTGACTAAGTCCAAAAAGACGTCAAAAATTTGACTTCCAAGTGGAACCAAAAATAACAACACTTCTTAAGACATCTCTCTAGATCATCCTGATGCTTTCGGTTTGTTGATACATGCTTCGGTTCTGAAGAAGAAGTTTGTCAAAGGAGGGTACCCCCGTGACCTACTTTTGGCTGTGGTGGCGCCACCTGTTGGCAGATCCGGACGAATAACAACAACACTTGTAGGGGACCATGAGTACTTCATACCTACCAAGTTTCATCAAAATCCCTTCAGCCGTTCTGGAGAAGAAGTTTAAAAATGTGAAAAGTTTACCACGATGGACGCCGACGATGACGCCGACGGACGACGGATGACAGACGCAACACTATGACAATAGCTCACTTGAGCCTATGGCTCAGGTGAGCTAAAAAGGGAAAAAAAAATTTGTTGGGGTCCCGCCGGGGTTTGAAGCTACTCCCCATGGGTCCATTGGGCATGGAAAACATACATTATACCTATGTACAATCTTAAAAAATATTCCTTAAAAATCCAAAAGTGGATATCTCGACAAAATTCTTTCACTTGTAGGGTACCATGCATGAGTACCTCATACCTACAAATTGTCATGACAATCTGAAGAGTGGTTATAGAAAAGAAGCAGAAAATGTATGAAAATCAACCCCCCCCCCTTCCTTTTTACATAAGAAAAACATAGTGTAATCAAAGATTACGAAGCTCACCTAGCGGCAGCAAAATTCAATTAAAACATATCTCTAGGTACATGTATATTGGCTTTAAAAGAAAAATCACTCAAGTGGAAAAAAGTAGGTCAAGGTCATTTTATGAAAGTTTGATCAAAGATACATCCAATATGCAAGTTTGGTACATGTAGCACTTATACTTTGCTCAATATTAGCCTTTAAAGGCAAAATCACTCAAGCGGAAAAAGTAGGTCAAGGTCATTTTATGAAAGTTTGATCAAAGATACATCCAATATGCAAGTTTGGTACATGTATCACTTATACTTTGCTCAATATTGGACTTTAAAGGTAAAATCACTCAAGCGGAAAAAGTAGATCAAGGTCATTTTATGAAAGTTTGATAAAAGATACATCCAATATGCAAGTTTGGTACATGTAGCACTTATACTTTGCTCAATATTGGACTTTAAAGGTAAAATCACTCAAGCGGAAAAAGTAGGTCAAGGTCATTTTATGAAAGTTTGATCAAAGATACATCCAATATGCAAGTTTGGTACATGTAGCACTTATACTTTGCTCAATATTGGACTTTAAAGGTAAAATCACTCAAGCAGAAAAAGTAGGTCAAGGTCATTTTATGAAAGTTTGATCAAAGATACATCCAATATGCAAGTTTGGTACATGTAGCACTTATACTTTGCACAATATCAGCCTTTAAAGGCAAAATCACTCAAGCGGAAAAAGTAGGTCAAGGTCATTTAATGAAAGTTTGATCAAAGATACACCCAATATGCAAGTTTGGTACATGTAGCACTTATACTTTGCACAATATTAGCCTTTAAAGGCAAAATCACTCAAGCGGAAAAAGTAGGTCAAGGTCATTTTCTGAAAGTTTGATGAAAGATACATCTAATATGCAAGTTTGGTTTATGTAGCACTTATACTTTGCTCAATATTGGCCTTTAAAGGTAAAATCATTCAACCGGAAATTGTAGGTCAGATGCTGCATCCGATGCATGGGTTCACCTCAGCATCCCAAGATGAATTACTGGTGCAAGTTTGGTTACTGTAGCATCGGTACTTTGTCAGATACTGAGCTACCCCAAAAACTTTAACCAGACATTGACAAAGTCATTCAACCGGAAAATGTAGGTCAGATGCAGCATCCAATGCATGGGGTCACCTCAGCATCCAAAGATGAATCACTTGTGCAAGTTTGGTTACTGTAGCATCAGTACTTTGTCAGATACTGAGCTACCCCAAAAACTTTAACCAGACATTGACAAAGTCATTCAACCGGAAAATGTAGGTCAGATGCAGCATCTGATGCATGGGTTCACCTCAGCATCCAAAGATGAATCACTTGTGCAAGTTTGGTTACTGTAGCATCAATACTTTGTCAGATACTGAGTTACCCAAAAACTTTAACCGGACGCGGACGCGGACGGGGACGCGGACGTGGACACCGGGGTTATAGCATAAGCTCATCTCAACTTCGTCGAGGTGAGCTAAAAATTCATAAAAAATCAAAAAAATAAAATTCAAGCATAAAATACATATCAAAGCATTAAGTAAGTTAAATATGATAAATATGTCGTAAATGAGTGTGTAAAATCATACACTTACTGAGTTATTTAAAGAAATAGTGCAAAAATGTGCATTTCTGACTAAGTCCGAAAAGACATCAAAAACGCGTCAAAAATTTGACTTCGAAGTGGAACCAAAAATAACAACACTTCTTAAGACATCTCTCTAGATCATCCTGATGCTTTCGGTTTGTCGATACATGCTTCGGCTCTGAAGAAGTTTGTCAAAGGAGGGTACCCCCCGTGACCTACTTTTGGCTGTGGTGGTGCCACCTGTTGACAGATCCGGACGAAAAACAACAACACTTGTAGGGGACCATGAGTACTTCATACCTACCAAGTTTCATCAAAATCCCTTCAGCCGTTCTGGAGAAGAAGTTTAAAATGTGAAAAGTTTACGACGACGACGACGACGGACGACAGACGACAGACGCAACACTATGACAATAGCTCACTTTAGCCTATGGCTCAGGTGAGCTAAAAAACTGCTAAAGACCAGTGAGCGGGGCGGCTTGAAGGAAAGGAAGTCTTGAGTCCAAGGTCAAGGTTACTACTAATACTAGGTATATAAGTGTATAAGATGAAAGGTCTTCTTTTGGGCTTCCTAAAGGTAGCTTTATGTTTCTATTAAAACCCTTTAAGTAGATGAGATTTTGCTTCAATAAACTTTCTTGCTGACATTAAGACAGACAGAGTATCGTCATTCTATAGATTAGAATTGCTTTGCAGTTTGGCCAACAATACAGCAAAAAAATGTTAAACATGATAAGTGACCTTGAAGTTTGAGATTGCTTCGTCTTTTGAATTTTGAAGACTAGAAAATTAATATATGTTAAATGAATGGTCTCCTTGTTAATAATTATAAACTAAGCACTGCAGAATGAGAAAAGAGTATATTTGACAACTTTTACTGGCTCTCATTCTTTTAATACTACCAATCAAATAGTACATTTGTAAGTACTTTTACAGCCCCCTTATCCTTGATCTGAATTAAGTTTCAATGAGATATGTAAGTTATGTCATAAAACATATAGTAAAGAAGTGTTTCTAATATTTAAAAATTTAAACTTTATTTATTTTACAATGTTTAACAGACAAGTTACACAACTTATATTAATGTCTCAGATGGCTCAGATGTTGGCATGAGGGGTCCAAGGAGCAGGAGGAAACCAGAGTACCCAGAGAAAAACCCCTTGCAGAGGCATGGGTGGTGGACAACCTACCCTCCCACATAAGACCCTTTGCCTAATCTGGAATTCGAACCCACGACCTTATAGGTGAGAAGCGAGCGCACTACCACTGCGCTAATATCTTAATTGATAATTTAGAAGTCGAAGAAATTCTAAGTCATTTGTTTCAATGATATACATGGGTTACCAAAGAATCACAGATAGATTAAATCATTTTACAACCAGTGTGGCTATTTCTATGTTCAACGTTCAACAAAAAAATTCCTTAAAATTGAGAGTAAAATGAATGTGCAAAACATGTCATCCAGCTGTTCAGAAAGATGTATAAAACTCAGAAAGTATGCGCACATGATCATACCTATAACAACGACGGTGGTTCGTATTGTTGAACAATCGAACATATACACAGTATACTCAGGATTAGGTGCGCTAACCCCTCATATCGGCCCTATAATTTCGACGAAAAATGCTTTTGATAAACGAATTATCAATTTTTGCAATGTTGAATGTTTGAGAAATTACCGTATATAATTTTGAGTCCTCGTAAGGTCATGCGCCTTATATATGTCGTCATGTTTTGACCTGAATGACGCAAAACAAAGGAAAATCATCATATTTTATACACAAATCTTCAAAATTCATCTACGCTCCAGGCCTCGCCCATGATATTTTCATGCAAAATAAAAGGCCGATCAGAAATCCATCGATTGGTACAAAAATATTCATGGGCAATGCCTAGAGCACTACTGAAATTCATGATTTTGTAGCGATATTTCGCTCATTTATTGGTATTTTCAATGATTTCAACGTTTTTAGACGTCTTAAGCAACGTATTATTCAGTATAGGTCTGTGAAGTCAAAACAGGCTTTCCTAATTTGGATTCACCGTACATTTGACATCTTATAAACTAGAATATAATGAATAAATGAACAACTTTGAAAATAGGGCCGAAATGGCAGATTACCACACCTACTCCTTTAGAAAATTAAAAGAATGAGAGCCCTCTATGTAAAGTAAGACATCATGCAACAAAGGATTAGTAATAAAGACCGAGTGTATCTCACTTACCTATGTTGTAACGGCACAAAAGTAAAGTTGATTAATTGAGCTAGAGGCCATATCTGAAGAACAAGTGAAAAATTGTATTTGTGTAAATTACTATGTGGCAGATCACGCAGTGGCAGTTTAAAATTAAGACTCCAAACACACAATATATATTGTAACACGATCAATATCATATTTCATAAGTAATTTACATCAATCGCAATCTCGTTAAATTTCAGCTCTATTTATTGTATAAATAACATAGAGTAATTTACAGACCAAAGATACTAGGTAAATTTTAATTACACTGCATCATTGGAAAACAAATAGGGATAAATCCTTTCATATAGACATATGATAATCTTATAATAATATATCATGTATTTATTACTTTAAGTTCTCTTTATTACGATACTCACAGTGTAGTTACTTGTCATCACTGACCAATAATCCTGTAATATAAAACAAGACAGTTTACCCGTATTTTAATGACGGAGATTTATTAACATGAATGTCTGATTATTCTGTCCTTACTATATATAGAGTTACATCCCACTTGGGATGGTATCTGACGTAAACACATTACAACGTAATAAAATATCTATCGAAACAAAGTATTTGAAGCACGTATTCCCAGATTTTTATACTTGTTCCCATAGAATTTGATGACGTCATAATTACTTTACGTAAGTTACTGTCCCAAATGAGAAGGGAACGAAAAGACCAAATAGAATGTTACCAAATCTTCTCATCAATCCTAATATCGTGTGTAAATATGTGAAAACTAGGCTTGAGTACTGCCAGGTACCCTACAATACGATACAGTATCATGTAGCAGGGTTGCGATACAATAGTATCACGATTCTTCAAACTTTATATTTTTTCATTATAAATTTTGAACCTAAGTAAATGTAATTGTTTGGGATCTTTGCTCAGATTATCTTGTTTGGCTAATAAATATGAAAGAATGATCTTTAATTGGGAGAGAGAAAAACATACAAATTAAATTTGATTCCTCTTTCCTGGGTTTTAATTTATTTTATTTCTCAGATAGTTTATGAAAATAGACAAAATAAAGTCATTTAACTTTATTTTGAAGCAGACATTAACTCTTTCTGTTTAAATTAATCAAAACACCAAAAGTAAGACAGTCATTTCATATATTTACATTTTTGCTTAATATTAGAAACCCTATTTTTGCACAAACATCGCTTCATATACAGTGATACATACAGCATCATAAGTATTCTAGCATTGGTAAATTCTCCCTATGTTCAAAACTTGGACACAATGTCACAATAGGCAACCCAATTTATTGGAATATAATTCTAGAATTATATTCCAATAAATTGGGTTGCTATTGTGACGTCAGGTTCAAGTTGTGCATGTAGGGAGAATTTACCCAAGCTAAAATACATTTGAAGCATTTACAGGCAAAATGTGCGATGCTCATATTAATAAAAGTCACTGATAATTAGAATAAATGTAAATATAAGTAATGACTGCTTTGCGATTCACGGAATTTGCACGTGACCAACCAGACTTATACACCCGTGAACACCAAAAGAAAGACAGTCATTTCTTAAAAAACTTTTTGTATCCACTGAAAGGTCTTGTCACAAGGAATACATACATGTATGTGAAATATGAATGCCCTATCACGTATCATTCAAAAGTTATGCAGGTTAAAGTTTTTTAAAAGTAGGTCAAGGTCAAAATTTTTGGTATTCACAGAGAGGTCTTAAAATAAGGAATACATATGTGAGATATAAAAGATCACAAGGTCAAATATTTTGGTAACAATGGAAGGTCTTGTCACAATGAATACACATGTGAAATATCAAAGCCCTATCCCTTACCATTCAAAAGTTATGCTCAAGGTTAATGTTTTTGAGACGAACAGACAGATGGACAGAGGGACGGACAGACAAACAGGTTATAATTTTCCTGCACTTTCCCAGACGAGGGGACAACAAATAGTCAAGGTTGCCAGGTCAAAAGACATGTTCTGGTCATAGAGAATCTGCATATGAAATATCAAAGCATGGATAGATAAATAAATAAATAAAGCTTTTATAGCATTAAGTCTACATCCAAGGTCAAGAGTCAACCTTTAGGTATACATGTACATATAAACATATGTATTAAGTTTCTAAACCTCAGTTTCCTGAGATTTTGGTCTAACACAATGTCAGTATGTTTATAGATCGAAATTGCTTTGCAGTAAACGTTTTTATAACACCTTAGGCTATTACTTGTTTTTATTCTGTTTTGCATCCTTTTGAAATTGAGAAAGCTACCAGCCAGCCAGGGAGAAAAACTAACCAGACTTGTCAGAATGACAACATAGCTCGCCAGTGGCAACCATATGTAAATTGCAACAACAACAAAAAGTAGGTAAAATTTCAAGGTCAAGGTCACTAGGTCAAAATTTATGGTACGGCATGAAAGGTCTTATCACAAGGAATGCACATGTGAAATATCAAAGCCCTATCACTTACCATTCAAAAAATATGGCCCAAGTTAAAGTTTTTGAAAAGTAGGTAAAATTTCAAGGTCAAGGTCACTAGGTCAAAATTTATGGTACGGCATGAAAGGTCTTATCACAAGGAATGCACATGTGAAATATCAAAGCCCTATCACTTACCAATCAAAAAATATGGCCAAGGTTAAAGTTTTTCAAAAGTAGGTCAATCTCCAAGGTCAAGGTCACAAGGTCAAAAATTTTGGTATCCATGGAAAGGTCTTGTCACAAGGAATACACATATGAAATATCAAAGCCCTATCACTTACCATTCAAAAAATATGGCCAAGGTTAATGTTTTTCAAAAGTAGGTCAATCTCCAAGGTCAAGGTCACAAGGTCAAAAATTTTGGTATCCATGGAAAGGTCTTGTCACAAGGAATACACATGTGGAATATCAAAGCCCTATCACTTACCATTCAAAAAATATGGCCAAGGTTAAAGTTTTTCAAAAGTAGGTCAATCTCCAAGGTCAAGGTCACAAGGTCAAAAATTTTGGTATCCATGGAAAGGTCTTGTCACAAGGAATACACATGTGGAATATCAAAGCCCTATCACTTACCATTCAAAAAATATGGCCAAGGTTAAAGTTTTTCAAAAGTAGGTCAATCTCCAAGGTCAAGGTCACAAGGTCAAAAATTTTGGTATCCATGGAAAGGTCTTGTCACAAGGAATACACATGTGAAATATCAAAGCCCTATCACTTACCATTCAAAAAATATGGCCAAGGTTAAAGTTTTTCAAAAGTAGGTCAATCTCCAAGGTCAAGGTCACAAGGTCAAAAATTTTGGTATCCATGGAAAGGTCTTGTCACAAGGAATGCACATGTGAAATATGAAAGCCCAATCTGTATTGGTTTAAAAGTTATAAGCAAGGTTAAAGTTTTCGTGCACGCGCACGCAGACGCAGACGCCAACACCAACGCCAACGCCGACACCGGGGGTATGACAATAGCTCTCCGGACATTCGTCCTGGCGAGCTAACAAAAACATAAAACAAAATTGCAATTTTATAACATAATTAATCTATATTTTGAAATCTAACAGAACCTTGTTTTATTTGATTATTAAAAGATTTTAGTCAGCAAAAGTATGATAAATAATGCAATGTTTTGAATCATTTTTACACGAAAGATACAAAAAAACACACTTAGATTTCTGTAGAAAACATACATTTTCTTATTTTAATTTTGTTTTGTTTTAAGACTTTGGGCTCAAAACCTACCAGCATGAGGACGCAAAACAGAAAATAGCAAAGAAATGGCCTTACATAAACTCAGGTGCTTTACAATGTACATAACAAAGAAATAAACAACAAATGCTCCATATCTTTTGAAATAAATTTTCAAATACTGAAACCACAGTGACAGACAGAAAGATAGATGGAAGGAGTATCCAGGAAATGTATGAAATAATTGTTAAAATTGGCACCTGATCATCAACCAGTTAGGTATGATCAATTTTTATGTTATTAGTGATAGCATTATTTATCAATTTTTATGTTATTAGTGATTGCGTAATTAATCATTTTCTTACATTTTTTACTTTTTCTACTACAAGTGGGAAAGGATCCTGCCTCATTACTCCCATGGTCCCTAGGAAAAATGGAAGGAAAACTGGTGCAAAAAGGCCCTGTCAAGAAACAACAATGTTCATGTAGTAAAAATGTTTCAATGGAACTAGGTATAATCTGATAAATTAATTAATATTTTAATCCACATTAAGTCTTAAGTTGGTGAAACCACGAATGAATAAAAAGCTCAGTTGGAGGAAAGAAAACAGGTACTGCAATAATTGCTTTGATGAAATTTCATCTTTTGATAGCCTTTGTCCTTGTCTAAACTGATACTTTTACAATCATGGACTTGACAGTAAGTAAAATGCCGTTATTTTAACAAACATTGTGACAAAAGTTGTTGATATTTGCGTGGAAACCACCACATATTTCTACCATGACATTCCTTTTGTCAGAATCCTTGTAAAAACTACAATGATTTCTTGATTGACAAACAGAGAATCATCAAAATATCATTTTTTAAAAGGACATCAACGACTATGAAAAGATAAAATTAAATCAAAACAATCATCACAGTACCTGTTAATAAGTAAAATGCCTCCATTTTGCGTTCATGGTTTCACCAACTTAAGTCACGAAATGCTACACAGTGAAATGACTTGATTTTTTATTAATGCCAAAAAATGTATAATAAAAATATCTTTGCCTTTACTTAACCAAGATATGGTGAAGAAGTAAGAAAGATCAAAAGGAGATTGAACTTACATTAAACAGGATTAAAGTATCAATCGCTGTCTTTAAAGTTTAATACTACATGTAATTTATACTCGTACCTGATCTGCAAACACCATCTTGAGATTTGAATATTTTGTTTTTCCAAATATTTGATCTATTTTTAAGTACCAAACCCTAAACATTGGTCCCTGTAAATAAATACTGAAAAGGAACAGGTGATAGGCTGATAAGGTATTTCTTCATAACAAGTATGTACGTAAAAAAAAAGAAACCCGTACATGTAGATTTCTATATAATTGTATTGCATATTTACTCAGATAGACTGCAGATTACAGATGTAAAAATGTAATTGCCATTCACGTAAATAAGAAATATATTTTCTTTCTCATTTTGGATTGTATTCTACTAAATGTTGGAATGTTTATCATGTTATGTACGTACCCCTATGAACAATCCAAACGCCATGAATCTTGCATTCCTCTTCAAATCAAATCCTTTCCTTTCTATTGCCAGTTGTGATATCACATCTCCGAGGGACATAAGACTGCCTAAAATGATAAGATTTCAAATATTGAGTCCATAATGTGAAATCAAAACAAGTCTTGAGTTCCAAACTCATCATCACAATGTGCAAAATTTTGACCTGAAAATTTTTCAAAGTTTTTGCTTCACATTGATGACTGAAATGCTTTATTCTTATCATTTTATTTGCTATGTTAATTATACATAGCAATATTTACGAAATATAATAGGAACTGCTGAATTATCCCAGAAATTTGGATTTTATTCAGCAGTTACAGGTTAATTTGTCAGTAGTTAAGTTAAAAATAAAAAGAGGAGGAAGGTGGTAATTTCATGTCAGTAAGCTGGCCTGTGCCCTCAATTATTCATGAAAAACATTTTCTCTTCAAATGTCCTGTTCTGGAAGCAAGGTGGTTCACCCTATACCGAAAAGCTCAAATCAGAAATACAGAATTAGGGTCTTGATACAATTGACGATAACACAAAATTGCAACTTATTGTAGACTGCACGGGTATGAATTTGGGAAGAGCACAAAAAGATAGTGCCATACGCCTTGAGGCTCTGAGTAGGGATATGATATATGCTCTGTACACATGCAGAGCCAACATTTAAAGAAACACTCTTTTCAATGGTAGCCATCATTATCAAAAATTTACCCATATAATATCCCAGAGAAAACTAAGCGAAACGACCAGGAAACTATCCTGAAGCCTTGTACATGTACATTCTGTAAATATTTTACTATATTTTTATTGCATTTATTTGCACCCAATATTGTTATTATTGCCTAGGTGGAGGGCATTATAGGGAGATAGTGTTTTATGCTACACAAGAATGTTTCTTATCTACTTTTAGTCTCACAAATTTTACATGTTTTATATATATCCTAAAAACTTTTACTAAAAACAATTTGCAAATAATATTACACCCTTCATATATGCTCTTTTAAACCCTCTCAGCTATGCCAGTCTAAGACTTCTTAAATAAAATTCCATAGGCTCTTTTAAATTAATTACAACTCCCTACTTCTTATTTTACTTTTAAAACCATTTTAAAACTATTTCAAAATGGGTGCTACTTAGTCAAAGGAGGGAATTACCACAAACAGTAACAGTAGGCAAACATCTGACAACGTACCTTAATAAAATTTCAAACAAGTCACAAATGTTATAATTTATACTGGTCAAATACTCGGGGTTAAACAGTACACCAAAAGTGTTTCACAATATACATGTATTGCCATATTCCATTTGCTGAATTGCTATACATCGTTTCTCTTCATTCTTATTATTTTTGATGTAAAATCAGTTTCTTGTAATACATATGTGTACATACTATTCCTATTTTACATTGTCAAAGTCATTTACTTGAAAGAAAAAAAAAACGTGTTTGTGAAACCTGAATGCCCCCGTCAGCATCTGTCAGTAAAAATTGTATAATGGTCAAACTCTGAGGTCAAGGACATACAAGTTCAAATATTTTGATATCCATAGAAAGGTCTTGTCACAATGAAAATGTAATGAATTGTGAGCTTAGGGATATAAGCCACTTGAACTGCCTCCCTGGCAGGCTAGCTTTATCTGGATTGCGGTCAAGTGTGCTTGACTTTAGACCGCCTTCTTTGGGCTCTCCCGTCGCTTCACGTTATAAATACACATGCGAAATATCAAAGCCCTATACCTTACCATTCAAAAGTTATGGCCAAGGTTAAATTTTTCAAAAGTAGGTCAAACTCCAAGGCAAAGGTCAAGGTCACATTGTGAAAAAATTTGGTATCCATGGAAAGGACTCTTGTCAAAATGAATCACACAAGAGGCGTCGGGACTGTTGTTCCCTCAGGTACCTTGAACTAGGGGTCCGTTGTACCCTGGGGATCTTTGACCTGGGACTGTTGTACCCTTAATTGGTATAGGTGGTAGTGACGGTAATTGGTTTGTTTTGCAAATAAAATAATTATTGTGCAAACAAACTAGTTAACAACACTATTCTAATTAGCAGGTAGAATGGCATAACAAAGAAAATCACAGGAAATTTAAAAAAAAATGGGTATATCGTGGAGATTTTACATAAATTATATGTATCTTTTCCTCTCTATTTGATGAATGAAATAAAGAATATGAGAGAAAAGTGTACAAAATAAAGAAATGAAATAAATTTTACATTATTATATGACACAGAGTTCTGTTAAGTGTTAAATTAAATGCATTAATATTTTAAATTCGCCGTGAATATATCATAAATAACAAAGCATTGTGATGTCATACAATAATCATTGACATACGATACAGTAAAAGACTATCATAAGGCCTACAAAAATAGGTGTTTCCCATAACATGCTGAAAAAAAAATAGGGTAGGTCGATATCTGTTGGATTTGTTTTTTGTTTTTTTTTTATTTTGTATTTACTTTGTTACGTGACGTAGATCTACACCGGTACAAGGGCGGATTTAGGGGGGGTGGGGGGGGGGGGTGGGGGTTCGGGAAAACCCCCCCGTTTCCCATTTTTTTTTGTAACATTAGCACTGGGGAAAAAACCCTGCAAACTGAGTAATAAAAAGATTGCTTAATGTCCACCAGAATTCGCTATTTTGAAACAAAATTAACAAAAATTTCTGATATATTCTATCGCATATCGATTCGATACCGTATCAATTGGCGTATTTGTGGATTCGTACAGACAATCGCGAAGTTTTTGTAATGTACGTCGCAGAGTGGGTTTTCTGTTTATTTTATTCCCGAAAATTAACATTAACAAGCACTCTAAAATTAACATGTTCAAATAATTTGCAAAACATGTACGTGTGTCAAACAATCAATGTAAATGGTACGGGGATCGAAACCTACACGTTTCTGTCCTCAAATACCCGGTTTGAGTATTTTGTCATCTACAAATTTTGTTAAAAACATACTTTGAAATAACCGGAAAAATTGGCAAATATTTTACATTGTATAAAGCTCGAATATGCTCCGGGGGCCTATATTTAAGCATTCAGTTTTCAAAGCCAAAACCCAATGATACTCAACATTTTTTACTCGATATCGTACCAATATTCTAAGTCCATGTTACGGCAAGGACAAATCAACAAGCCAGGCGTATACATATATACATTTGTACGCAAAAAACGTCCACAACGTCTCGCGAAAAAAAGCTTACTGTACATGGCCAGTCAGAAGCACAAAATTCTATTGCTCCGCTCACCCGAAAGGTTCTGATACAATATTGATTTTTCTCCGACATTCTTTTCTATCCTGTTCTGTGCCTGAGATTTAAATCTCCAACGTCCACTTACGTATCTTACCGACGTAAAGGTACTTGTGTATGCGTTCGTCTGTAAAATAATCATGTCCTAAGACCTTTTAAGTGGTCAGTCAATGGGTTCAATTTGGAGTACATGTACATGTAATAACGTTTGTACAGAAAATGTCAAATTCAACCCCCGCCCCTTTCCCTAATTTCAACAAATTTAAGCTGAAAATGAAGCTGCCCATACTTGGACACGAAAAGTACAGGATAGGTCAGTCATTGTCGGAACGGATAAGCGCACATAGTCATCTCAAAATCTGTTGTCAAATCTTTAATCTTATATGATTTTATTTTTAATTTTCGTATCAAATTTTTACATTAATTAAACATTTTAGCACCTTTTTTTTAAAAAAAAAAATAACCGTCTTAAAAGTAATGAAAAATTCCATTTATATACATTGTTTTTATTATGAATGTCCTAAGATTTCACAAAACAAACAACGTGGCTTGGGTGATCAATTATCCGTATACAAATTATTTTAGGGATCAACGTTCCCACTTCAGAAAATCGCAATAAACTCAACTTTTACGGAATTTAAGCAACATTTTGACAATAGAATACATATAAAATACCATAACAATAAAAGACGTAAAATTTGAATGGCATTTATTGATCAGCTTATTCACGAAATATTAAAAACAACAAACATGTATGAGGGTACAACGGACCCGGATCAACGTTCTCCCGGGTCAAAGTTCCCGAGGGTACAACAGTCCCGGAACCACACAAGAGGACATAAAGTACATGTAAGCTGGGAATGAAGATGTCAAGCCTTAAATTGAAAATCCGGCACTCTGCTGACTGAGCTATGCGCCCCCCATATCAATGTGGTAATTTGTTTCCAGGATTTCAGGGGGGGGGGGGGTAACAAATGATTTTTTCACTTACCAGTTGTGACGCTCATTGTAATCATTGGTCGTTTCTCCAAAAGCCGGAGATATGCTTTGAAAAGATTTCTCATGATCTCTACCTGCTGCTTTTATGAATAATTGCAGTTTTGAAGTCTAAAATTTTCCAACATGCACAGCCTGCCGGTGTCCGTCCATGTTTCTTAGATGCTTGCGTTTTGGTGACGGAGATTTTTAGAGAAAAATGAAAACCTATAACGGATCTCATTATTCCGTAAATACGCCGTCTTTTACTGTAGCGTCGTTTTGGGGAGGACGACACTATCATGTCTCCTCTTTGTTTTCAAAAATTGAGGATTTCTAGGTGTTTTTTTTAGATATCTCTCTTTATTACTTATGATTTTTGAGATAGTATAATTTACCTACAAAATGGTACATATTTTGTGTAAAAAAAATTAGATTAAAGATGGGGACATGGTGTTTGAAGATCATTAGGGTTTTTACTATATTAGATTATATAGGGAAAACAAAAATGTCAAAAATTGCATATTTTAAATTCAAGATTTTTATTTGATAAATTTGTTTGATGTTTTTAAAAAAATTCCTTTAAAGTTCACTTAATTTGGAATAAATTGATATATAAAACATGAAAATCTATCAGCATTTAGGTGGGGGACATGACATTTGTAGAGTAAATTTGGTAGTGGACGAGTCGATTCTTGAGAAAATAATCATAGTTTCATCAACGCACGAGTACCTTGCCCCAAAAAGGTAGGCGATAGAGGAGTCGTTTACTAGTATTTGGATAAAAGGGCAACATCCCGTCCAAATAATACAGGGTTGTTGCCAACAACCACAGACTGCCGATGTTTATCTTTTAAAAAATAAGGCATGATTTTTGAATAGGGGACAGATGAGGTCCAGCTTAATTATGTGAGCTTTAGGTGTTTGGTGCTTTGCTGTCACAGTGTGGGCACTGCAACTGAGTCTGGTTGGATACCCCCTTCTTTCTCTCAACAAGCCATGTCTGATCGTGGTAGCTACATGACTACGTCAAATTATATCGACTTTTCTAAAACATTTTGGTTATAAGGATTCAGTAGATAAAAAACCAGAGTTCTGAAACAGATACCTAACATGGGTACCTGTAAAGTGCGAAACGAAACAAAAACGAAACGAAACGAAACGAAACAAATCGAAACGAAACGAAACAAATCGAAACGAAACGAAACGAAACAGATCGAAACGAAACGAAACAAAACGAAACGAAACAGATCGAAACGAAACGAAACAGATCGAAACGAAACGAAACAAAACATAAAACTTATAGAAAATGAGAAAAAGAGGAAAAATCGCCGAAAACGAATATTTCAAGACAAGATCTTATTGAAGGGTTAGGGGGTACCACTCTCCTTCTGCCGCCTCCCCCCTCCCCGTGGGGGGAGGGGGTCTTTGGCGGTCAAGACAAATGTTTAAACTTTAAAGTGTAAATTGCTGCAATAGTGAAGTTATTTGGGTTATTTCCTTTTTTAAACCTTGAAAAAAAGAAATAGACCTGTTTAGATGAAAAACTAAGGTGAGCGAAGCGAGCCTGAAGTATTTGAAAAATGAATTAAAAATTGCGGTGAGCGAAGCGATCGGGAAAATTTTTTAAGGTATATATAGATGAATTTCGTGGTAATTTTTAAAATTGAGATTATGTACATGAACGCATAAGAGTAAGATTATTTATATTTAAAAAAATTTGTTCAAGAATATATGAAAGTTGATTTCTTTATTCACAAAAAGAATTTAAAAACTGAATATTTTGACAAGAAATGGAATATTTTTGCATCTCTCATGAACTAGAAATACTTCATTTATGAAATATAAACATTTACATGTATCTGTATGAAGGTGTGAGTGAAAGTGTCCATTGATTATGTATTTAAATTCAAAATCATATTGTCATATAGAACAACCCACCTAGATAATACGGTACTCACTGAAGATCTTATGATTGATAATTATGAGACACCTTTCCGCCGTACTCGAACTAATCACGGAGGCGGAGTTATGATTTACTACAAAACGGGACTAGCAGTGAAGCGTAGATATGACCTTGAAAGTGATTTAGGTGAAATGATTTGGTCAGAAATCAAACTTCCTACTAAAAAACTACTTTTGTGTACTTTGTATAGACCTCCAGGTCGTCCAAATATAATTTTTTGGGAAAGATTAGAAAATAATATAGCTAAAGCTTTTGATGAGTCTTAATGGTGATTGGAATATTGATTTTCTAAGGGAACTCCCCCCTTATCTCAAATACATTTTACAGCTTTACGATCTTTCTAATGTTATACATGAGCCCACTCGGGTTAGTATATTATCCGAAACAGCACTTGATCCATTCATAGTATCTGAATCGATATCTCTCCTAGAAAGAGGTACGTTTGAAATTACAAATGACATTAGTGACCACCACGCTACCTATACTGTACTTAACGTTAAAAATCCACTTCCAAAAAAGTATCCTCGTAATATTTGGGCTTATAAAGATGGGGATTACGACTCCCTAAATGATGATATAGACGAGAACGAGGCTCCTGAACTGTGAAGACGTGAAAAATTTGTCGGAGAGAAAATTTACAGATTTCATATCTCTAACAGATTGACCTCTATAGTTTTGTACATATATTTAGGTTAAGTGGTGCGAGGTATTACGTAAGATCATTGTTGGAAGTTATTTGTCCGTATATTTCTTCTTTTTTGGTTGCGGCCATCGTGGGTGGTCATAGTCAGAGATTATTAGAGCTAAATTTTTGGCGGCTTTTTTGAAAGGGTGACTGGTTACTTACACAACTGTATATAAAGTTCATAATTATTTGATCATAGAACATTGAATCCTCTTGTATCATAAATTCCCCATTTAGTATAAATTCCCCATACATAGTATTAGGATTCTTTGGTAAATACATATTATTAGGTCTTCCGACTTCCGTCGGAAGACCTATTGTTTTCGTAACCGTGGAAAATTGGATCAGCGATTTCTCAAGAACCCTGTAAGCTAGGACAATGAAAGTTCTCCAACGTTACGTTTGGAGTAAAAGCTAGATTGGTCTTTTTTATTTTTGGTCTCTGTTATTTTTTTCATCATGTTTTTTAGTAGATTCAAATATTTGACGGGAGCGTCGAATTACTCAAAAGGACCGAAAATTTCATGTTTTGCTATTTGTAAGCTTAAATATCTCGTATTTTGCTATCTACAATTTCCATTCTTTTTGAAAGTCGACAGCCATGCAAGATATGAAATGCTAGATGCACACTGTAACGATTTATTACGATGACGTCCTTCACCGTCCTTCATATTTCCAAATTCAGAAGTTCATAGGAGGAAGACACTTTTTTGCTTATAATAGTAAACAAAAATTAAGCTTATGAAGTTTCCTAAAAATTTCAATATTATTATTTTTTATCCATATATCTGTCTTATTTAGTCTTTCTGATTTTTCCTATCTCTTACTGTTGAAAAGATATGAGCATCGAAATTTTGAGTTGGGTATTTCGATACACCTTCACGCCAACAGATCGGGCGCACACTAAAATTGGTAGTCCGAGTCCGACTCGAGAAAAGCAGTGTTGAGATTTTCAAATTCCGATTTCACGGCAATGATGAATATGCATTTCATAAATACATTTCGATATACACAATTTGATTTTAAAACAGTTGATTAATTTAGAAGAGATCAGCTACAAACCAGAATTTACACACAAAAAGTGGTGGTTTGATTCCGATTTCTAACCTACAAACCTGTTTCTAAACTTCAATAACTATATTTTGAACATCAAGTTTAATTTCTAATTCTAGCAAACGTTCGAACATAATTTTCGGTTGGTTTATTTACAAATTGATGAACAATTTCTCCAACATTCTTCCCTCCCCTCGTTTTTCGAAAACAGTTCTGTTCATATTGAACGATGTCGCCATGATGGAAATTCAAAATAAACTTTGAAAAAAGGGAAGGGGGGGGGGTCCAAATTTGAACCTGCACATCGAGAACCTCATGGTATTTATATATATATATATTGAACGTAACTTGTTATTACCATTTCTCTTCTCAAGAAAATTGGTTCTACAGCTACGAGCTCGCCTTTTTATGGGGGAAGGGGGCAGGAAGAATTTGCAAAAAAAAAAAAAAATCCCGGCTCTGAAAAATGCTGAAAAAAATATTCCGGCCCTTAGGGCCGGCAATTTTTTTTTCCCGGACCATGCAAAAGTAAGGATACATTGCATGATATGGAAATTTTTGCTGGCCCTTTGTGCCAGACAATTTAAAGTCAAAAAATTAATTAATATAAAGACAAACTGTTCACATAGCTGTATCTACCAGAGACCTAATACGCATAGGCACAAAAATCTAGAAAAGGTTCTATTTAAACATCATACAATCTGTCTGAAATTCGCTAATTGCAAAGAGACATCTGAAGGAACGGTTATTAACTCATACTCTGTAACAGCGGGGAGTTTAACTTACACAGACATTCACAACATTTGACAATTTGTTTAAATCCGGCCCGAAGAACCGGCGAAAATTTTTCTCCGACTCTGGTAATGCTCAGAAAATTGCTGAAAAAATTTTACCGGCTGGCAATAGAATTCCTGCCCCCCCCCCCCCCCCCACCCACCCACCCAAAAAAATCAAATGGTTGCTCACCAACAATTATCGGTTTGAAAATTTAATGTTACTGCTATTTGAAAACTTAAATATATAATATAAATACATGTAATGTGACGTCCTTCATATTTCCAAACCAAAAATTGTATAGGAGGAAGACACTCTTGTTGCAACCGCAACAAGAAACCTTTCTAGTCTTATATCTCTTTTTGGGTACTGGTTGCAAATAAATACCTAAAAACTATCAACAACCTGGTATTCAATAATAAACAGCATAGGAATTGTTAAACACTCATGAGCGTGGCCAGAATAAACAGGTTTCTTAAGAGACCCTTAAAAACTCCTGTGCAAAACACTATTTATAAACATCCAATGTTGGTAACTGATAGTAAGGGGTTCTCTCTCAAAAACGCACATCAAGGGCCATTTCCCCTGGAATTGCAAGCACTTGCAGGAGCTACGTTAGAAAACAGGGTTGACCACATTCAAAGAAATGTTAGGAGGCTCCTAGAGTTACACAACAAAGTTGCTATTTACCTCTGGGCTGGAACCTGCGACTTAACGTCAAAAGTAGGAGATAGGATCACCAGTAACTGTGAAAGTGACGAGATTATAAACTTATTTGAGACACAGGTACGAAGGGTCAGCAACATTGTATCTGCTTACAAGGATAGAATCACGCTTAAAGTAATTAACATACAGTCAGTCTCAATAACCAGCTGGAACAAAACAAAATACATTGCTATCTCTGAATCTGACAACGAATCGCTCAGAGCAGGTGACTTAAAAATCACTGAACAGGTGTCAAAGATAAATCAAAAGATATCGGAGACTTGTAAGGAAGTGGGTTTAGAGGTGATCAATTTTAATAAGTTCCTGAACCAGCCAAGAGGAAAAAGTAAAAGGAACACCAAACAAAGGTACTCGACAAATTTATCATTGCTAAGCGACGGTGTCCATCCTAGTCCTCCACTTTGCAAAGCTTTTACTAAAACTTTGCAAGAAGACATAAACAGAAACTGTTACAAACACACGGACGAAGAGGATGTACTTAAACTAGACAGCAGTGAGGCATCAGACTTTGAATAATCATACTTTGAACGATATATATAACTCATTTGGTGAGCACAAACTTCACTTGTGAAGTTCAATCGAGATACAAGTTAATTCAAATCATATAACCTTGTTTACATCCTTCACTTGGCAAGGCTCATCTTGCCAGTCCAGAAGTCGTTAAAATTTATTATTAAAACTCATTAACATAATTAATAAAACCAGAAACTAATAAAAATACTGCACATTGAAATACTTATATATCGAGTAGTTACTTGGCAAGGCATATCTTGCCAGTAATATAACGATCTGCATATAGAAATACTTGTTAAATCTATTTCCTACAAATTTACAGCACATAACCAAGATATACATATAACTTATTATCAGGTTATTTAGAATATACTGTAGTAGTAATTGTGACTTGGCAAGGCACATCTTGCCAGTTCTTTAAAGTAAATCTATAACATCTCAAGGGCTATTGAATAGGAAAACTTTTAGAAATAAGTAAACTCTATAAATACTCATCAAAATTTACTACTGAGTGGCACATACAATTAGAATAAATAAACCTTAGTAATTGGCAAGGCTCATCTTGCCATTACATCATTTTCTGCAGAACCATAATATACCATTTAACAGCTATAGTCACTTAAGGATAAACATGGATATCGTCACACGGACGGGACGTCAAAGGAAACCGAAACAAGTATTCACTCCATCCAAGGCTATGGATGTCACAAATGCTACAAAGACTCGTTACACACTTGACAGAAACAAAGCTCTCAAAAAGAAAATAGAAAGCTCAACGAGGGAGGATGTCGAAATCGAACTAAAAAAAGGAACACTCGTCATTAAACTATCAGCTGCAGCCTTTGAGGCATTTAGATTGTGTGTTAAAAAATGCCAGCAAGCCTCAATTTACATAGTGAATCAAATCAGCAACTAGACAAAACAGGACTGGTCACTAATGAATCTGTTTCAATAAAAAAGGACAGAAAGGGAAAACAACTGTATAGAATCAACATTCACTTGACAACATCAACAATCAGCATCAACGGGAAACATCTACATGAGTTCGTAAATATCCTTCTTCCTAAGATGCTTGATGAAATGAGTAGAATGGGGAACTTCTGCATGATTAATGATATTATCAAAGAAAATTGCCGACGAGTATTGGAAAACAACGATAATAGAAAGGATGATAGTTACAAATCAATGCAGGCAGTAGAAAATAATGGATGCGAACAAGGTTCAGAAAATACGGTAGACTCACCATGCAAGCTAAATGCTGACAGACGTATAGCAAGTCCAAACACAATTACCAATAAGCAGATAGATTGCAATAGGAAAGAGAGAGGAGAAAGAGGAAAGAAATAGTAAGTCAAATACCGGGGATAATTATAGCATAGATAGTGAACACAGTACAACTTGTGGTATATGTGAACTTTCCTGCATTGATGGATGTATACTATGTGATATCTGTGGGTCGTGGGTCCACTACAAGTGCGAGCTCCTCACAGAAGATGAAATCAAATTCTTGGAAAATGGTGATACAGACTTAAAGATGTAAAAACTGTGAACTGTTTGAGCATTCTCCTCTGAATACATCAGATTTTATTAATACACAAGATACTGGTATCAATGCAACCCCAGAGACAACAGAGACGAGCACAATGACTGATAAGGTATCAGAGGATCAAAAAGAGATACAATCAGAGCTCATAAAAACACTCAAAGCAGAATTAAAACAAACAAAGGTACAACTAACGAAAAAAGAGGAGAACATCAGTACTCTGGCAAAACAACTGGCAACGGCAAGGGCGCAGATTATTAGTCTTGAACATACAATAACGGAATATAAAAAATCAAGCAATCTGAACGGAAACAATCAGACCAACATATTTGATAGTCACAAGGAGTCAGAGAATAATAGCCGAATGCAACAACTAGAAACCAGAGTTAGTGCAATAGAAACAAGTATTCTGCAAACAAAAGTACAATCACTAGAAGAAAGGCTAAAGCTAATAGAAGCGAAAAACAACAACAAAGAAACGAGTGGTACCACAACCCATATAGAGACAACTAGAAGTAACAGAGAAGCGAAGACGGAAGGTACAAGCATAGAGTCAAGCACAAATGAAGCTCAGGTTCATTTTTTAGGCAAGGGCCCTCAAGCCCACAAACCTCCATGGAAAAAACAAAACAAAAAGAGATCAACAAAAAATGCAAACAAGGAGCAATATCATTGCAACAGGAACAAAAACGTCACTGCATATAAACCAACAACAGTCATGGGACTACAATCAAAGGTCAATGTATCACCATATACCCCAACAATTAATCAACCAAAACCAAAATCAAACGCATCAGAGGGGATGGCAACAGAATATGCAAATGGAACAACAGCTACCTGGCAAGATGATACACCAACAAATGTCGAAACAAATATACACAAATCAAATGCCTCCACAGTCAATGGTCTACCATCAACCTCATGTCAAATTTCAACACAGTGCAACCAATCGACATACACAAGAACTGTCGCACCACAACGTAATAGACAGACAATGGCACAACAACCTGATTGGTCAAGCGTTAACTTACCAACATCACAACCCAACGCAGAGGAGTGTCCCTCTATACAGATAAAATCAAAGAATCCTGAACTAGCAGACACGCAGAGAGCTGGTGATCAGAGACTGAAACTAATTACTCTGAATATAGAAAACATCAAGACAAATAAGGTATTTCTTCTAGACCTCATGAGCAAAGCCGACATCATAGCTTTACAAGAACACTGGCTGTACGCTTTTGAACGAGACTACTTATTAGATCTAGCCCAACAAAGCAATTGGTGTGCAGAACTAAAATGCGTAGATGATAAGGACGAGATAGAACCATGGCATAGACCTAGGGGAAAAGGAGGAGTTGCACTTATGTGGAAAAGAGAGATAGACGAACAGATCGTAGTCATTCCAGATGGAGGGAAAGAGTAATTGGCTTGACAATAGGAGATAAAGTATGCATAGTGAATGTATACCTCACAGCAAGAGGAAAAGAAAATGCAGAAACAGAGTTTAGCGACAACATCGAAGAAGTATGCGAAATTATTCAAAAGTATAAATATAGTCACTCTACTATACTCTTAGGAGACTTTAATTCATCATTACATAGAGATAGAAATTTGAAAAGAGACCGACTACTTCACAAAGCGGTCAAGGAGCTGAGGCTAATTATGGTTGACAATTATCCAATCAAACCAACTTTTCGTCATTACAACAACAAACATCAATCACAAATTGACTACATCTTCACAACGGATAAGAAAATTTTAGAGAATGTAATCACAATGGATAACCATCCACTGAACACCTCAACCCCTGATCCAGTCCAAGGACAACTGATAACTGAAATCCAGATGGAAACAGCCTCCACAAAAGAGCCAAATAACAATCGAGTCGATCATAGGAGGATTATGTGGGAAAAATCGGATATCACTTTATATCAAAACAGTTTAAAAAAGGAGCTGGAAAACAAAACATACAAAAGTGCGACTCTGCTGAAGCAACATTGGAGAAAATAACAGAGGCGATAACTGAAGCATCTAAAATTTGCGTAACAGCTTGTAAAAGAAGTAACAAAAAGAAGAAATTGATATCGAAAACATCTGTAGAACTTGCCAACAAAAGCAAAAAGATCCACTGGAAAATAAAAAACAACCTGTGTGATAATGGAAGCATGGTAGAAATGATAAGCGAGAGGAAACAACTGAAAAAAGAACTAAGAAAAAATCAAAGAAAAGAGGCAGCCGAAAAACGCAAGAGCCTATATAAAGAGATTATGTCAACACACAATAGTAATGACAATCTATTCTATAAATTGGTGCAGAAACAAAGAGAAACAAATACCAGGAAAATATCCAAACTCGTGATTGACGATGTGCACTTAGACTCAGACGAGACAATTCGAATGGGATGGGCATCATACTTTCAAAATCTTAGTACACCCAAAAATCACAAAACAGACGCAATCTCCTATCAGAAACTAGTAGAAGATGACATAGTTCAAATTGCAGCATTGAACGAGGAAAAAAACGAGTCAAAAATAGACCTATCAGAAGATAGTGTAATGAAAGTTATATCAAAACTCAGGAACAAAAAAAGTGCGGATGGAGACCAACTCACTGCAGAACATCTAAAATATGGACCGATTGAAATCATTCACTCCCTTACGGACTTGTACACAAAAATTATACAAGAAGGTGAGATTCCACAGGCATTTAAGAACGGAATTATTACACCAATATATAAGAAACAGAACAAGCCTCTTCAGGATCCAAACTCATACAGAAGGATAACAGTTGGAAGTGTCATTGGTAAGGTATTCGAACACTTACATTTAACATCTGTGGAACAAATCTTATTGGACAAACAAAACAAATTGCAAAGAGGTTTCACTAAGGAAACATCCCCTCTATTTGCAGCACTCCTGCTAACTGAAGCCATTGCAGAATCGTATGACACAAAAACACCATTGTATGCAACATTTTTGGATGCATCAAAAGCTTTCGATGTGGTTTGGCATGACTCTATGTTGCGGAAATTATATTTCGTTGGCCTAACGGGTAAGGATTGGAAATTAATGCAAAATTGGTACACAAATCTAACTAGTCAAGTTAAATTGGAAGGGCAGTTATCATCAACCTTTACAGAGGGGCAAGGAGTCAGACAAGGCGGAATATGGTCTCCCACAGCAAACAAGATGTACATCAACCCCGTTCTTGATCTGTTTGAAGAAAAACATCTCGGTCTCAGCATTGGAGCAACGCATCTCGCAAGTCCAACATGTGCAGATGACGAACTGCTTATGTCAAAGTGCAAATTTGAGCTGCACTCAATGAACAAAATACAAGAGAAGTATGCAAATCTGGAAAACTACACACTAAGTGAACAAAAAAGCAAGATAATGATTTTCAATAACAAAGAGCCTACACCAACAGATCTGTTCACACTTAATGGGAAGCCAATTGAAATTGTTAACTGCTACAAACCAAACATCTCGGCATCACCAGACATGACAATAGGGGGAAAACATTAACAGAAACAGTTGAAGATGCGATAAAAACCGCTAGAAGAACAATCTATTCACTGATGGGTGCTGGACTTCATGGATACAATGGAGTCAATCCGAAAGTTGGTATCAAGATTTGGAATTGCTTTGTTAAACCAAGGATGATATTTGGACTAGAATTTCTTACACCTCGAAAACAGGATCTGTATAAGTTGAACCAATATCATAAAAAGGTATTAAAACAACTCATGAGCCTTCCAGAAAGAACAGCAGATGCAGCTGTATATATACTGTCAGGAGAAATTCCGATTGAAGCAGATGTGGACAAGAAGATCCTGTCCCAACTCATGAACATTTTTAGAGGGGGAGGGATTGAAAAAGAAATAGCCTTAAGACAACTCGCTATGAAGGATAAAAATTCAAACAGCTGGTTTATCTATGCCGCAAAAACGCTAGAAAAATATGATCTCCCTTCAATATATGACTTAATTGAGGATCCAGTCAGTAAAGAGAAGTGGAAACAAATAGTCAAGTCAGCAGTTAACACAAAATGGATAGGAATAATTAAATTACAAGCTAAAGGAAAATCTTCAATGAAATACATCAGTGACGATCAGTACAAAGCAGGAAGAGTTCATTTCATATGGCAAGATGTCAGTGATGATACATTGGCAGTCAAGAAGGCAGGAATAAAGGCCAAGCTAATAAGTGGAGGCTACCAACTTCAAGAAAATATATTTAAACAGAACAAAAAAATAGAGAAGGCTCGTTGCAAACTCTGTAATCAAGAAGATGAGGACATTTATCATTTCATCCTAGGATGTGCTGTGCTGAGTGAGGTCAGGAAAAACTTCATGGAAAAGATATACTTGCTTCTAGAGTCAAAAGGGCTGAAGAATTTTTACAAAATAAATCAGAGGTTGATGCTTCAACTAATCCTAGATGTCAAAAGTCCGCTGACACCTCTTCAACTGCACTATGAACATGACACGCACGAAATAGAAAGTATATCCAGAGGTCTCATCTACGCCTTGCATTCCAGGAGAATGGCCTTACTCAAAGATGAATAAAGTTAAATATGTATAGACCCAAATCTTAATTATGCAATATATTATGATGCCCCTAGATTTTAAATGACAATGATATATACTAGGCAAGGCACAACTTGCCAGTATTCTTCTTCTTTTTTTTTTTTTTTTTTTTTTTTTTTTTTTTTTTTTAATACATTGAACCTTAGTTGATAAGTAATATGCCAGGTTGCCGTCCTAATGTTTAATTTAATCTGGAATACTCTTATAATAGTTATTTATCAGGTTTTACGTTTCGATATACTTGGCAAGGCACAACTTGCCAGTATTTCGGGTTATTACTTTTAAGATAAAGGTGTACTATTTAAAGATCTAAATTTTAAATCAGGACAATATCTTAAAGGCCCTTATACTTGGCAAGGTACATCTTGCCAGTATTTTTAGTTATATACTTGATATATAATGGAATAATTTAACAAATATTCTGAATCACTTTGAGTACTTTTATCTACTACATTATTTTTATTCTTTTTTTATATAAGCTTCTGAAGGTGAATCATATCTAAAATTAGCTCTGCCTTTTATCTAATATTGAGTGGTTAGTTTTAATAATCTTAAAATAGTCTTAAAATTGTCTTAGAATAGTTTTAATACTCTTAAAATAGTCAGTAGCCAAAATTCTTAATTTACAAAGTCTAGTCATTACCTGCATCATAACAATGGTTTTTTAACACAGTGATATTTTAGATAAATAGAGGAAAGGAGAGTATATGTCAAATCTGAATTATGATCAAGATTTTTTTTTTTCTCCCCGAACCTATGTAAATTTTAATTGTGATCCCCTTGGTGGCAGGTATTATGTATAGGTGATGGGTGCCCCTTGTAAAGTACCCCACATGGTGAATGGGAATCAACTTGGAACTTTGTAACCTATTGTAGGTAGCCTCGTTCTCTACAAAGTTCATTGTAAATACAGATATTCCTGATGAATGGACCCTATAGCATCAGGATATCAATGTTTTTAAAATCGCGTTTTAAATATCTTAATCCGATGCTTGCAGACGACGCTGAAAGGCGGTACTCCAAGAAGTGGAGGGATTTATTAGCCACAACAACAACAACAACAATACGTCATGAAATTCGTGTACGTGATCGCTTGCGTAAAATATTTAGAAATTCTCAAAAGCTTTGTGATCGAAATAAATTCAAACAACAACGCAATAAAGTCAATAATATGATTAAAACTTTAAAAGAGAATTATTTAATCTCTATCAATGATACTCTAGATAACTGCAAATCATCCAATCCCAGGCAATATTGGAGCATGGTTCACTCGCTTCTTAGAAAATCCAAACCTACATTTAATATTCCTCCTGTTGTACTCGGCGATTCTTTGGTTTATTCATCTGATGATAAGTCCAATGTTTTTAATGATTATTTTTGTGATGTAACAAACCTAGACGACAGTCATTGTGAGTTACCCCCCTTTGATGCTCGAACGGATTTGTCATTTTCGGATATCGACATTTCGACTGAAGAAATTTCTAATATTATTAAATGTCTTGATATTAAAAAAGCATCTGGCCCAGATGACTTCAGTCATATACTGATCAAGAAATTTTAGAACCTTTATTTTTACTATTTTTAAAACAAGTCCATAGAATCAGGTAAATTTCCCAAGCAATGGAAACATGCACATGTTATTCCCATTTTCAAAAAGGACGATAAATCATTACCAAGTAACTATAGGCCAGTTTCATTATTAAGTTGCATAGGGAAGATATTTGAACGCATTGTATTTAAGCATATCTATAATTTCTTGAATTCAAACAATCTATTATATGACTTGCAGGCAGGGTTTCGTCCTGGGCATTCAACCGTAACTCAACTAATTGAAATTTATAATCAAATTTGTTTAGCTTTAGAAAATAAAGAATATGCATGTTTCACTTTCTGCGATATAAGCAAAGCTTTCGACCGGGTATGGATAAAGGGTTTGATTTATAAACTTGGCAAATATGGATTTAATGGGTGTCTTCTAAATTGGCTAAGCGATTATTTATCAGATAGAACACAACAGGTTAAAATCGAATCTGGAATTTCAACTTTGGGAAAAACTGGGGGCGGGCGTGCCCCATGGGTCAGTACTCGGGCCCCTGTTGTTTTTGACCTACATAAATGACTTACCTGACGGACTTAATGGACTGACGAGACTGTTCGCGGACGATACATCTAACTCTCATATCTCTAGCTCGATCGAAGAAATTGTTAACGTAAGTAATCAAGATATGGTAGCTATAAATGAATGGGCAAAAAATTGGTTGGTATCTTTCAATCCTAATAAAACTAAAATAATGGTATTTGGAGCCAAAAACAGAGAATTAGAAAATATTTCCTTTACATTTGGTGACACGCAGATAACTCCTACTCCTACCCATAGACATTTAGGCGTTATGTTTGATATGAATGGTAAGTGGTCCTCTCATGTTGATTATATTATTGAAAAGGTAACTAAACAGATTTCTGTGTTGAGAAAGTTGAAATATAGTTTAAACAGAGATACATTGAGTAAAATATATATATCTTTCATTCGACCACATTTCGAATACGCTTGTGAAGTATGGGATGGTTTAAGTAAATTTGATATTGACAGACTTGAGAAGACTCAAAAGGAGGCTCTGAGGATTATAACTGGTCTACCTGTATTCTGTTCTACTGATGCACTGTATTTTGAAACTGGCTTCCAAACTCTTCAGGTACGACGTACAAACAGAAAATTATGTATGGTATATAAAATACAAAACAACTTAGCACCAGTATATCTAAACAGTCTAATGCCACCTATGGTAGGCGAAACTACTCAATATCCATTAAGAAATGCCAATAATGTATCAATTCCTCGATGTCGTCTAAATGTTTATAAAAATTCTTTTTTCCCCTCCTCAATAACTGCATGGAATAATCTTCCAAATGAAATCAAGGATATTGATCAGTTTAAAAAGTTTAAAACAAGTATAGATCCGAGAACAAGTCCTCCCTCTTCTTATTTAAGTGTTGGCAAACGAAGTCTAAACATAATTCATACGCAGTTGAGACATAATTGTAGCAGATTAAATGATGATTTATATAGAGTTAATTTAAGCAGTGTACGCAATTGTAATTGTGGGAATGGACGTGAGAATGCCGAACACTTTTTCTTACAATGTCCATTTTATACCAATTTAAGAATTGACCTAAATAATGTATTCATACGATTTCACATTCAGCCTAATATAAACGATATTCTCTATGGTAAACTGAACCTCACAAATGATCAAAATCTTTACCTAGCAAAATCAGTTCAGACGTTTATCAGCAAGAGTAAAAGATTTACATGTTAAACATATATAAGTTTAAATAGCATCTCTCTCTCTCTCTCTCTCTCTCTCTCTCTCTCTCTCTCTCTCTCTCTCTCACACACACACACACACACAAATAATTATGTAAAAGTTCATATTATATATATTTCTATTTATCTCAGCTAAATATTTTGTGTATATAACTTAGATAATTATTGATATCTTGCATGCGCAATTTTTGTTTTGTCAATGTTAAACGGAGAGGGCAAATCTAAGTTGGACAACTTGTGCCCAATCCGATGCAATGTTATATTTGATTGCAATAAATATGTTTAATCTAATCTAAAGAAACTGAAAAAAAAAAATAAAAAAAAAGATAATTTATATTAAAAGTAATTTCCTAATTTTTTGGGGTTACTGTTACCCTCCCAATCATCTGTCCCTCCTCTCGCCCCCTTTCCTCTCCTCCGCCCCCTTCTTCCCTCCTCCCGCCCCCTTTCTCTCCCCTCCCTTTGTCCCTGTCCACCTCCTCATCATTGCCTTCAACCGTTAGTTCTTGTGGCTGGAGGGTTTTTTAAAGAATCAAAGTTGACGATTAAAACATAATATATACGGTATATATAGCACAATTGCATTTTAAAGGAGAGTGATTGGGATGAATAACCTCGTCACAGACGGAAAAAATATTATTTAGCAGGGAGGAGTCTAGCGCAGAGGAAACGGAACTGTTCTGTTATGTGTATTTGAAAATTTTATCAGAAAAATGAGAACAATTAAAAACTGGGGGGGGGGGGGGGGCACATTTCGTTTGAAATAGGATAAGATTTTTTTTTCTGAAATGTGCCCCCACCCCGTTTTATGATCTCATTACGGTGTCATAGCGTGGTTTTCTATCCCCTCCCTTTTATTCCTCTTTAAAATATAAAAATACATGAATGGCATTTGACATTTACTTTTTTTAATTGTCAACTTTGACTCTTTCAAGAAACCCTCTCGGCACTAGTTACAAATGTAGAACTCTTGGATTAAGGCAATATTACATGCTGATCTTGTCTTGAAATATTCGTTTTCGGCGATTTTTCCTCTTTTTCTCATTTTCTTTAAGTGTTATGTTTTGTTTCGTTTCGTTTCGATCTGTTTCGTTTCGTTTCGATCTGTTTCGTTTCGTTTTGTTTCGTTTCGTTTCGATCTGTTTCGTTTCGTTTCGATTTGTTTCGTTTCGTTTCGATTTGTTTCGTTTCGTTTCGATTTGTTTCGTTTCGTTTCGTTTCGTTTTTGTTTCGTTTCGCACTTTACAGTGACCCACCTAACATGGGACGCCACACTTACACTGTGGCGTAGATGTGGCGTAATGACGTCACCGGGTCCGGTCAAGATCTGACCCTTACATTGACCAGTCGTGACCTTCAATTAATTCTACGGATTAATCCCCCCCTTCTCCAGATCCCCTCCACATCACTACCCAAGGGCTTGACCAGGTCTACCCATACCATACAGCCCGGGGGGGGGGGGGGGTGGTGGTTCGGGGTCATTAAGTACAAAATAACAAAGACATCACAAATATACCGTGTGACACATGAAATGAAAAGTCTCGAGGAGTAGAATGCTTCCCGGGGGTGGTTCGGGGTCATTAAGTGCAATATAACAAAGTCAGCGTAAACATACCGTGTGACATATCAAATGAAAGGCCTCGCAGAGTAGAATACATCCCCGGGGTGGTTCGGGGTCATTTGGTGCAAAATAACAAAGTTTTCGGAAGTATACCGTGTGACATATCAAATGAAAGGTCTCGAGGAATACAATTCAGCCCGGGGGTGGTTCGGGGTCATTGGGTGCAAAATAACAAAGTTATCAGAAGTATACCGTGTGACATATCAAATGGAAGGTCTCGAGGAGTACAGTACAGCCCGGGGGTGGTTCGAGGTCATTAAGTGCAATATAACAAAGTTAGCGTAAACATACCGTGTGACATATCAAATGAAAGGTCTTGAGGAGTACAGTACAGCCCGGGGGTGGTTCGGGGTCATTAAGTGCAAAATATCAAAGGTATCGTAAATATATCGTGTGTCATATCAAATGAAAGGTCTCGCAGAGTAGAATACAGCCCGGGGTTAGTTCGGGGTCACAAGGTGCAAAATAACAAAATTGTCATACGTATACCGTGTGACATATCAAATGGAAGGTCTCGCAGAGTAGAATACAGCACGGGGTGGTTCGAGGTCATTTAGTGCAAAATAACAAAGGTATCGTAAGTATACCGTGTGACATATCAAATGAAAGGTCTCACAGAGTAGAATACAGCCCGGGGATGGTTTGGGTCATTAAGTGCAAAATAACAAAGGTATCAAAAGTATACCGTGTGACATATCAAATGAAAGGGTTCGAGGAGTACAATACAGCCCGCGGGTAGTTCGGGGTCATTGGATACTAAAAATTAAAAGTTATTGTCCAACCCGAGGCCATAATACGTCAGGATGAAAAATGTTTCTATATCCAGCAGCAGCAGCAGCAGCAGCAGCAGCAGCAGCAATATTTCAATATCCAACAGCAAAAGCAGCAATGTTTCAATATCAAGCAGCAGCAGCAGCACCACCACCACCACCACCACCACCACCACCATCACCTCCACCGCCACCACCACCGCCACCACCACCGCCGCCGCCGCTTGAAGTACAATTTGAGAGAACGATTTTTTTGTAGTGTGTTTTATATTCAACATTGAATATGCTTAATCTCTGGGCGGCGGCGGCGGCGGCGGTGGTGGTGGTGGCGGTGGCGGTGGTGGTGGTGGTGGTGGTGCTGCTGCTGCTTTTGCTGTTGGATATTGAAATATTGCTGTTGCTGCTGCTGCTGCTGGATATAGAAACATTTTTCATCCTGACGTATTCTGGCCTCGGGTTGGACAATAACTTTTAATTTTTAGTATCCAATGACCCCGAACTACCCGCGGGCTGTATTGTACTCCTCGAACCCTTTCATTTGATATGTCACACGGTATACTTTTGATACCTTTGTTATTTTGCACTTAATGACCCAAACCACCCCCGGGCTGTATTCTACTCTGCGAGACGTTTCATTTGATATGTCACACGGTATACTTACGATACCTTTGTTATTTTGCACCTTGTGACCCCGAACTAACCCCGGGCTGTATTCTACTCTGCGAGACCTTTCATTTGATATGACACACGATATATTTACGATACCTGTGATATTTTGCACTTAATGACCCCGAATCACCCCCGGGCTGTACTGTACTCCTCAAGACCTTTCATTTGATATGTCACACGATATGTTTACGCTAACTTTGTTATATTGCACTTAATGACCTCGAACCACCCCCGGGCTGTACTGTACTCCTCGAGACCTTCCATTTGATATGTTACACGGTATACTTCTGATAACTTTGTTATTTTGCACCCAATGACCCCGAACCACCCCCGGGCTGTATTGTATTCCTCGAGACCTTTCATTTGATATGTCACACGGTATACTTCCGATAACTTTGTTATTTTGCACCAAATGACCCCGAACCACCCCGGGGCTGTATTCTACTCTGCGAGGCCTTTCATTTGATATGTCACACGGTATGTTTACGCTGACTTTGTTATATTGCACTTAATGACCCCGAACCACCCCGGGCTGTATTCTACTCTGTGAGACCTTTCATTTGATATGTCACACGGTATACTTACGATACCTTTGTTATTTTGCACTAAATGACCTCGAACTACCCCGTGCTGTATTCTACTCCTCGAGACTTTTCATTTCATAAGTCACACGGTATATTTGTGATGTCTTTGTTATTTTGTACTTAATGACCCCGAACCCCCCCCCCCCCCCCCCGGGCTGTATGGTATGGGTAGACCTGGTCAAGCCCTTGGGTAGTGATGTGGAGGGGATCTGGAGAAGGGGGGATTAATCCGTAGAATTAATTGAAGGTCACGACTGGTCAATGTAAGGGTCAGATCTTGACCGGACCCGGTGACGTCATTACGCCACATCTACGCCACAGTGTAAGTGTGGCGTCCCATGTTAGGTATCTGTTTCAGAACTCTGGTTTTTTATCTACTGGATTCATTATCCGAAATGGGCATATGTCTCGTGTACAGTATGATAGGGATTCCCTTTGGCATCAGAGTGTAGGCAATTTGCTTTTTCTTTATTATCTATGCTAATATTTCGTTGTATTGTGGTTACTTATATCGCTCTGTTCTTAGCTGGCCCTTTGGCATACTTTTAGGTCATGTTTTAAATTAGTATTTGGCTCTTCGTATATTCACTATTTGGATTTTCCTTCATTAGGCCTACAGCATCACTGATGATACATTATATGTTGAAATAAGCATATGGTGCACTAAATAGTATATTTCCATTCTTTATAATTCCATTACTTTCTTTAATGGTGGTGCTTAGGAAAATTTTTTTCTTTGGACAAAGTTATGTAATGTAACACTCCAGTCTAGTAAATTTGAGTATCAGATTGCGTTAAACAACTGGAAATATATGAAAACTGGCCATTTTAATGTGTTATTTTTGGCCACCCTTTTCATTTTTATGCTGCTCTTCTCATTAATTGGTGTTTTGATAGAGAGGGGAAACTTATATTTGTACATCTAAATCAAAGGGTTTTTTTCCTCTACAGAATACAAATCATACAAATCATGGACAGGACAGATGTGACCTGTGTAATGCCTTAATTGTCCTTCATCTTGGACAACCTTTATGTTTGATTTGGTGATAATCTCTACAAACAGGTTGTAGGATCGATCCCTATTGGTACTAATTGTGCGCCTCTTGTTGCAGATTTATTTTTATACACTTATGAAAATGAATAAAATTTATCCATGATTTCAAATGTTTCATTGGTACTTATAGGTACCTGGATGATATTCTTACTATTGACAATCCTGTTTTTGAAAAATATAAAAATGACATACATCCACAAGAATAGACGCTAAACAAGAGAAAGGAGGGGATCTCCAACAACACCTAGCTGCAGCACCAACAGCATCCTCCCAAAACACCCACTGTAAAACACAAAAAAGACACGCACAGAAAGAGACGCAGTAGTACAAGGAACGTCAAATCACAGAAAAACATAAAACACAAATGACTACACATAAAACAACGAGACCAATGGGTAAACGGTGCCGACTTAGGACGGCCATCTGCCACGTCAGTAGCAGAAGGTGTGGTTATCCTGGATTACGTGCACACAACCCTCCCACTATTCTGATTACCCAGAGGTCTCGAAGAATGTACAATTGTGGTGTAAAACAACCTCCTCACTGTCAGATGACCACACACAAACAAGACCGCAAAACGCAGGGGCCCAAACAAAACAGATGAATATGTAAATGGATATAAAAAGAGGGCATGCGTAATACAACCTGTGCTCTGCCGGCTGTAGCGAGCTAATGTATGTTATCACCCGAGGAGTCCGACTGACATTCAGAGAGGACAGGTGGTCGGGGCCCTGTCTTCTCTAAAAATGTTTGGACAGGGCCCGTCATGGAGTCCCGTCGTCACAGTCAGTCAGCGTGCAAGTATTAAGGATGCGCTGGTACAAGACTGTAGATTGGTCAAGTACCAGTATGTTTGGTGACATTAGGATCATATACACGGTATAAGACGCGGTTAATGATTCTGACGCATTTTCGATGGTAATTATGTCCTTACCTTTGATCCTTCTTATTTTGTTGATCATGTCACCATAAAATGCAGGTTGCGAAATACCCAAACTAATATACTCGATCTGTTGCTTGTATGGGTCCGAATTTCAAAAGTAGTTGACAATAATTTTTGTAAAATTTCCAGAATGTCTTTACAAGTTTGTGAAATCGAAAACCTTGACCTAAAAGTTTCTTGGTTGTTTGTAAATTTCTATCATGAAAATCCAAAACATCAGTACATGCTCTAGCATACCGGATGAGCTGCGAAATGTAGATACCATAAGACGGTAATCTAGGAACATCACCGTTAAGCCAGGGAAAACAAACTTTACAAATACAAACACCTTTTTTGGACCTAAATATCAAAATTGTTAATGGAGAGTGCATGCGTATGACAACAGAGATAATTTTGGATTCAATACAGTAAATTTCCCATGGCTTGACGATGATGTTCCTAGATTACCGCCATAGGGTATTTACATTTAACAGCTCATCCGGTAGGCTAGAGCATGTACTGATGTTTTGGATTTTCATGGTAGAAATTTACTAATTACCAAGATACTTTTAAATCGAGGCTCTCGCTTCCACAAACTACTAACTAGTAAAGGCTTTCTCGAAATTCTACAAAAATATTGTTAGCTTCTTTCAAAATTCGGACCCAAATTATAAAGCAACAGAGCACTTTGGGTATTTCATAACCTGACTTTTATGGTGACATAATCAACAAAATAAGAAGGATCGAAGGTAGACAGAATTACCATCGAAATTGTGTTAGAATAACAAAACGTCTTTTATACTGTGGATATGATCCTGCCGTCACCAGACCGACACTTGGCTTTGTACTTTACAAATACACAGCCTTGCACTAGCGCATACTAAAGAGTTCTAAGGATGACGGGCCCTGTCGAAACCTCTAGAGAAAGCATGGCCTCGAACACCTATTCACTCTGAATGTCAGTCGAACTCATCAGGTTATATTATGCATGAGCTCGCTGTACACGGACTGTTTTTTATATTCATTCACATATCCATCTGTGTTACTCTTGGGCCCCTGCGTCATGCTGTTTGTTTGTCATCTTACAGTGAGGAGGAAATTTTACACCACAATTATGCGTTCTTAGAGAGCTCTAGGTAAGCGGAAAAATGGGAGGGTTGTGCTCACGTAATCCAGATATTTACTGGCGTGGCAGATGACCGTCCTAAGTCGGTACCGATTGCCAATTGGTCTCGTTGGTTTATGTGTAGTCATTTATTCTATGATGTGATTTGGTGTTCCTTGTCCCTTTTGTGCCTCTTTCTGTGCGTGCCTGCTATGTGTTTTTGTGTTGGGTGTTTCAGGGGTTTGCTGTAGTTGCTGCAACCGAGTGTTGTTGGAGATCCCCTCCTTTCTTCTAAATATGCCCTACACAAGATTTGCAATGACATATTCTTTATAATATACGAAGTACTTGGGGTTTAGAATGACAAATATGGATAATGACCATATCTCTGTCTACAGTACAAAATCGATAATTCAGAAAATCAGAAACCGAAGGCATACAAAATCAGGATAAAACAGGAACCAAAGCAAACAAAAACAAAAACCTCCACCATATGAAAAGAAGCGAACTCCCGATATGAGAGTGAGACCAGGTGCCCAGGAAGAGTAAGCATCTCCTGCTTACATGCAACACCCGTCGCTTCAATTCGGTAGAACTGTCACATCCGGTTACTTCCATTTTGGAAGATATAGAGTACAATCTTTGGTTGTACACGAGAGAGCGCCTTAAAATAAGTTCAGAATGACTTCTCTGAGTGATACTGGCTTGAAGTACCAGCTATTCACAAGCTTGAAGTACCAGCTATTCACAACTCTAATTACACGAGAGAGCGCCTTAAAATAAGTTCAGAATGACTTCTCTGAGTGATACTGGCTTGAAGTACCAGCTATTCACAAGCTTGAAGTACCAGCTATTCACAACTCTAATTACACGAGAGAGCGCCTTAAAATAAGTTCAGAATGACTTCTCTGAGTGATACTGGCTTGAAGTACCAGCTATTCACAATCCCAGACATACATGGCCGGTGCATAACATTTTGCATTGTTCAGTAGACTTCCCATTAGAAACAGGAAAACAACAATTATGCAACTGTCATTTCTGAGCTAATCGAAAGGAATTATCCGTGAAAGACATTGTGTGAAGCCATGGCATATTGTGACGTCATATCAACCAAAATTAATCCATACGATTGAGCGTTGAGTGAATTTGGATAATCGCAAGCGGGTGACTTTGCTTTTTGCAAGGATAATCGGAAAAAGGTGACTGCTTTTGTCGAGTATAATTAAACGGAAGTGTTCCAACTCTTAAACTTCTAGAAGAAAATTGCAAACCAATTTTAATGCTCCAGATACGTGTTTCGGTTAGTAAATCCTCATCAGTGGTCCTTAATTATTGCCGAAGTGATTTTCAGACACAACGAAATCAAATGTATTTCAGTAGCGCCCTCTAAGAAAACGTTAGTACTAAATGGGAGAGTCAATGTTAAACACCTTCAAATTTAACATCATTATTTAAGAACAAATAAATTGACAGCATGGACCAGACATGCACGTTTCGGGTACTAAACACTCGTCAGTGATCCTCAATCTAAACAATGTAATAAGACCAAAGAGTGTGAAAGTTATTATGATGAAATGCCAATGCGATGCACCAGACAATGATGTTTCAGATAGTGAATCCTCATCCGTTGAAACAAAATATGTGGCGGTCCTATGTAATAATTACTTCTTTCCAGCTATGTCGCCTAAAAGAAGCTCTGCTTTGGACCTTAATCAATTTAACGTGATATATTATTTTGCGATTTCAGAAGCTTATCATTTCTTCCTAGAATATCATCTACATTAAGGACCATCCCTCCATAGCTATTTTGGTCAAATGTTTATCGACCTTATAGGAATTGCTGAGCCGCGTACTCTTAGCGAAGTAGATACATTTAAATTTGAAAATCAAACTAGAGGGCGCTGTCTAAAATTATTTTGGTATGGAGTACCACTGACGAGGACTTACTATACGAAACACGTGACTGGTGCATTGAAATTTGTGTGAAATTTTCTTCAAGAAATAAAGAGTTGGAACACTTCAATTATTATATCATCTCCAGATTTTAGGCAATCGTTTTGCCAAGAATGAGCTGCTTCAAATTTTTAGTGGGATCTCTGAGAGCCGGTATTATAAATAGGAGATGCTGACTCTTCCTGGGCACCTGGTCTCACTCCCAGTTTCGGAGTTCGCTTCTTTTCATATGGTGGAGGTTTTTCTTGGTTTATGATTTTCTGAATTATCGATTTTGTACTGTGTATTGGGATAAGGTCATTGTCCATATTTGCCATTTTAAAGATTAAGTAAACAATCTCTGTCATGTTAGATATGCACAAATTTAATTAATGTTTTACGTACATTGCAATATATATAATTGTAGAAAGACGCCAATGATGAAAATAGATAACAAATAATGTAGAATGGATACGATATACATGCAATACGTGAGAAATATTCGGTATTTATTACGTATCTGTCTATCACAGTCACACAGCAGCCTGATATCCCGTACTTTCTTCTTTGATGTCCGTATTCTATAACTAAACCTTCTTTGGTGAGACATTGCTTCCTTCATTTCTATGTCAACATTTTATTCATTTACACTCATTATACACTACGTTGGTGAATTCTTAATGTCAACACATGCAGGATTGGTAACCCCTTGGTCATTAGCGAAATGAATGTTGGGTGTGTCGATTTGTTCTGAATATGGCGGCTGTCGTCTGCAAATAGAAAATTCAGGTAAGAAAAATATTACGATTAATTTTATTCATATATATGATGCATAATGAATGGATTTCATATTTTGATGGTAGCAAAACCCGATTAATATGATAAGAGTGCATCCTGCACACAACAAAATAACAAGAATACAGGCATCCGTTGCCAACCCCCCCCCCCAAAAAAATAACGTGACTATAATTTCAATCTGAAATACGTAATCACTCTCTTTAATTAGAAAATATTACAAACATGATACTTGTTAATATCCCCCAAAATAGAGGTTCTGTACACATACACATTCCATTCAAGGGGACATTATAAGGGATTGAAGACATGTTTTCAATTGTATGACGATATCATGAAGTAAAACAGGTAAATATAACCTAAATACTTTGTGTAAGTTGGGTTTTCTGTGTTTTCGTGAGTAAAAGTAAAGTTTTCTTAAGTGGAAATTATCTTAGGGAATCATGAACATTTCGATCAAAAAACTAAATTTCTGTAAATTTCATTAGATGTTCTTTCTTCTGTGTCCCCCTTTTTTCATTATACAGTCGGGATCATTGTAATCTCCCTCCTACTTTCACTATTTTTACCTTTTCCTGAGGTAAAAGAATATGGTGACCAGAACTGCCACAATAACTAATATGGCTGCAACAATCCCACCAACGATTGGTCCAATCAGAGCCGTACTCGCATCCTTGCGATCATTTAAAGCGCCACCTATGCGATGATTTAAAAAGACAATATATTAAAATCTTTAAGTTTAGTGTTTAGCGATCAATTTTGAAGAAGAATTCAATGAGTATAAAATGACCGCACATTTCTTATTTCCTTGTTGTAAAGAAATTTGAGAGGGTTGGTCAAAACAGTATATTTATAACAGTATACACTTTACATACTTTGAAGAGTGCCAGGATCTTTTCCTAACACATCACGTCCTTCTCCGTAACAAGTTTTCCCATCGCTGAGCAGTGATATCCCGTCTTCACAAGCACATTTATAACCATTTGGAATTGCCAAGCAGAAAGTGCTACATCCTCCGTTATTCTCGGCACATCGTAAATTTACTGCAGAAATGAAAAAGATATATTGGGAAACGTTGTATAAAATATTGAGAAGATGACACTATCATTTTGTTAGAAGAGCATGAATTTCGTTATATGAAAGAAAGGAGGGGATCTCCAACAACACTAGGTTGCAGCACCCACAGCAAAATCCCAAAACACCCATGATGAGGTACTCACTTGGCTGTTCTGTCTTAGGAAATATATCAACTGATTCCAGACGTCCAAATTCAAACGAATCGTCCATCCAATTTATCTCAACTCCAGTGTTTTTGTTGACCTTTGTTATTTTTCTACAGAAATCAAAAGAATTGTCTTATTAGAAAATCATAAAAGATCTGAAAAGTCTTTTGATAGCACGAGATGGGTGGAAGGAATGAAAAATAATTGAAGCAGATGATACTTTAGATGATAACTACGATTTTTGCAAGTATTAAACGGATAATTTTTATCTAATTATTTGCTCTTTTTATTTAGCCATAGGGCTAAATAAAGAAAACGAAAATTCGTTATTCCCTATACAAATGTAATTTTCCATAAAGTACATACTGTCTATTGATAGCTGTGTAATATAAGACGTCGCCAGAGACAACCAGATTGGAGAGATGCGATTGATCATCTTCAAAAAGTTTTACCCGACCTTCACCGTTAAAATCACAATATTCTACAACATCCTGTACACCATCCGTCCAGTAAATACGATTATCTATAAATTAAAACAGTGCGACAAAATATAACATAAAGCGACAACTATCATTGAAATTATTGTGTTTATTTGACTTCAATTTCATCAACTATGAAGTCTATCGTCTATTAAAAAATTGAAAAGGATGGAACCGTAGAAGAATGATCAAGCAAATACACAGGGATGGAAAAAATCAGACAAAGCAAGAAAGCAAATGTAGTAATGTTAAAAAGACAACAAGAAAAAACAACCCTTGATAAGGCCCTAAAAAGAAATAAAATAAATGGGTTGGCAGAACCAATCGTGTTTAATTTATATTTTAAAGTACGAAAATACTCGTATACAAAACATACATTCAACTCAAAGGTTTGAGGAACACTTGGAATTTCGCTGTCTGTTTTTTTTTTCTGAAAATTGTTCCCGTTTGTTGATTTAGAATTCTTCTTGTACTACAAATGCATATTAATTGAAGGTAGTATATTTAGTTTTTATACTTTGCAAGGAACATCATAATCTTTTAAATTTCAAACATTTACCAAACTGTTCAAATTGCTTTTTGGACTTTTCACTAGATGTGATGTCACTTTATTAGTATGCCTTAAAAGTTGAATGAGTATGAATACCTCGCCCGTATGTTCTTATACTATGCACATGTTCTTATACTCAAGGTGGTTGCACGTCTTGTTGAATATTCCTAAGATATTGGTCGTAGAAATTTCTATTACTCTTCCAAAAGACTGACATATATAAGTCTACGTCATCTAATCATTTTTGGGATGCAAACAGATTTTAGTTCTCCCAACAGCCCATCATTACCATAAGATTAATTGATTTACAAATTTTAAGTTTATACCTTTATAATCTATTGTCATTCCGCTTGCTTGTCTTATGGATTCCACCAGTACCACTTGTTTAGTGCCATCCATCGACGCACTTCCTATGTAAGGACTATTTCCATTGTCCGTCCAAAACATTATTCTGAAAAATAAACAAAATTCAAAACTTAATTAAACAAAATGTTTTTCATAAAAAAAACAGATGTCTCCCCCCTCCCTCTAAGTTACTTTGACCTTGGGCCAAAATGCAAAATGATGTGAAACCTTTGAGTCATGGGCAACATCATACTAAAACATGAAAGTGATTCATTACATTGTTTTAGGTAAAGCCCAAACATGATTGGCATATACAATTTCATTATAAGCATATTTAAAGAAATTGACTTTGGTCACATGACCTTGGATATAGGTGATCTGAAACCTACACTCACTGACGAGGGTTAAGTACCCGAAACATGCATGTCTATTCCATGCTGCAAACTTATCTGCTTTTAAATGATGCTATTGAATTTGAAGACGTTTAACATTGTATGGATCATGAGCAACAAAAAACTGAATTAGTGATTGGATACACGGTTCAAAATATAAAGCCTAAACATTATTAGCATAGATAATTTCTGCCTGGACATGCTTAGCATATACAATTTCATTACCAAAGTAAGAAGCTACCTTAACCATTTGACCTTGGGACAATGTGATAAGAAACATTCAGTCCTTAGAAACAACATACTAAAATATGAAAACAATTGTAAGAAGGGTTCAGGAGATATAGCCCAGACAATATCAGTACGTACAATTTCATTAAAAAGAATTAAATGATCTTGACCTTGGGCACATGACCTTGGGTCAAGATGATAAGAAACCCTCCAATCCTGAGCAACAGCATACTAAAGTATAAGAGTGATCCAGTATATGATTCCACAGATATAGCCCAGACTCAATAGCATTTACAATTTCATTAAAAAATGTAATACTTGACCTTAGTCATATGACCTTGGATCAAGGAGGTGTGAAACCTTTGGGTCATCAGCACCATCATACTAAAATATGACGTGATCCGATCACGGTTCAAAAGATTAAGCCTGGACATAATACATGTAACAAATACAATTTCATTTAAAATATACTAATTGACCTTGACTTTGGTCACATGACCTTGAGTCAACGTGATGTGAAACCTTTACGTGATAAGCAACACCATACTTAAATATGACGGTGATCTGATAAATAGTTAAAAGAGATAAAGCCCCAATGGGATAGCATGTACAATTTCATTAAAATGAACTTAGTAACTTTGACCTTGATCAAATGACCATGGGTCCAGGTGAAACCTTTTGGTCATGACTAAATACATTCTTAAACTTGAAAGCAATCCAGTATGCGGTCCAAGGGATAAAGCCTAAACAAGAATGTATCTACAATTTCATTAAAAATGTAGTAAGTGACCTTGGCCTTGGGTCAAGGTGATGTGAAGCAACGGGTCATAAGCAACAACATACTAAAATATGAAAGTTATCTGGCAAACGGTTCAAGGGATATAGCACGGACTGGAATGTATGTAAAGTTTCATTAAAAATGCACTAAAGTGACCTTGACCTTGGTCAAATGACCTTGGGTCAAGGTGATATGAAACCTTCGGGTCATAAGCAACAACATACTAAAATATGAAGGTGATCGGGAAAACGGTTCAAGAGATATAGCCCGGACAGGAATGTATGCATAATTTCATTAAAAATGCACTAAGTGACCTTGACCTTGGTCACATGACCTTGCGTCAAGGTGATGTGAAACCTTCGGGTCATAAGCAACAACATACTAAAATATGAAAGTGATCCTGTAAACGGTTCAAGAGATATAGCCCGGACAGGAATGTATGCATAATTTCATTAAAAATGCACTAAGTGACCTTGACCTTGGTCACATGACCTTGGGTCAAGGTGATGTGAAACCTTCGGGTCATAAGCAACAATATACTAAAATATGAAGGTGATCGGGCAAACGGTTCAAGAGATATAGCCCGGACAGGAATGTATGCATAATTTCATTAAAAATGCACTAAGTGACCTTGACCTTGGTCACATGACCTTGGGTCAAGGTGATGTGAAACCTTCGGGTCATAAGCAACAACATACTAAAATATGAAAGTGATCGGGCAAACGGTTCAGGAGATATAGCCCGGACACGATGTGTGACAGACGGACAGACAGACGGACGACGAAGGCAAAACCAATATGTCTCCTCCCCGTTGGGGGGGGGGGAGACATAAATACCCGTGACCAATTGTTCCACCTGAAAATGATGAAAGTGTTTCTGGATAAACGCGTGGTGAATTCATGAATGAAACATGTATATTGTAAATCTTACCCTTTATCTGGATGTAAAGCTACTTCATAAGCGGCACTGAGGTCCTTGATAACGTGCTTGTATTTGCCCGAATACGGGTCAACAACACCAATATAAGAAGTAGCGTTAGGGCCAGATACTGAAGCCGTGAAATAGAGGAGTCCCGTGGAGTAGTCTATCGCCATCCCAAACGTGGTGAAAACGCCTACAACGTACAATGACTTTGTTGTAAAAGAAATGAACTAAAAGTTCTTCGTTGAAAACTATTAAAAATAAAATGGTATTCGTGAGAATGATACCTTTGTGTTAATTCCAAGTATGTCATAAGGTCAAGCGAAGTCTTTGAAAACTATGAAAAACAAAACGGAGATTGATCATACCTCCTCTGTATATAACAGTGGGTTCTCTCCCTTGTATGGTCACTCTCCTGATCTGTCGTGTGGCGTAGTCTGACCAGAATATCTCCTTTGACCTCTGATGAACTATGGCCCGAGTAGGGAAGAAGTTATCCTGGACGTCCACAGCGGTCACCTGGACAGAATCCGTCTTTATTTGGTAGATACGTTTGTGGGTAAAGTCAGCAGCCAATAGGAAGTCGTTGGTAAAGGAAACTATAAAGTAGAATTGATAAGAAAGGAACATGATCTTGTGCTAAGTCAGAGGAGGTTTAAAAGTTTTGCACACTCACCGATTCCCGAAATTTGTTTTTTTTTCTAAATGGTTTGGGCAAGGACAATTGTTGAGAAATCGATTACTTAAGGATTGATCCACTTTTTAAAAATATCAATCCTGACTGAAATATCCGGATCTGCTTACAATTGAATTGACTGTTCAAATGGGTTGTGGTTGCTTTATTTGAGCAGAAGACGACACCTATTATTTTATCATCGACTAATTCTAATTTAAAAGTGTCGATATTGAAATATCTATATATTTTCTTAAAGAAATTCAGTGCATAGTATGTGCATTTCAACCGAGGCCGAAAAAGACGGAAATCGAAATGATATGAAATAATGGAGGTGAAAAGGTTTGTGATTTCAAAATAGATTGAAATTGAAATCAGATATCAAGTAGATTTATTCTCGCAATAATACCATATGTTTGAAATAAATACAAAACTGTACTCACTTGATGAGCAATTTAGTCCCTCTTTGTCCAGAAGATAGCCAAAACCACACATACAGAATTTCTTCTGACCATGTGGAACACAGATATGTTCACAACCACCATTGCTTACGTCACATGGACCTAAAAGGATGTAAATTTGTTCAAACATTGTTCCTTATCTCAGTGTTACTCATTTGGAAATGAAAATAATAAAGAAAACATCTTTGTTACTGGTATACTACGGAGGCATAATTCTGCCTTCGTGTACCTTGTTGCGTTGCGATTTACTTTGAAAATAGTACACATGCAAGCGATATTCTGATTTATGTTTTTCATTGAAATGAAACTCTGTTTCTCAAATTTGATATTTGTAATACAGTGAAGCAAATGACACCATTTATCCCATTTTCAGACTCTCTGAGATATACATGTATTGATCTACAAAAAAGTTGCCCGCTCCCTCGGAAAATCATATCAAAGTACATGTAGTATGAAATACACCATTATATCATTATGATATTGTGTTCATAGGTAATCGTTTACCAGTATTTTTGTGTACATGATGTATATGAATGATCCATAATTGAATTTGAAGTTCATGAGATTATTCAAAGTAATACGGAAGGGTTTTAACTTTTTACCTTCTTGAAGAAAATTTCAAACAAATTTTAAATGCATCAGACACGTGTTTCTGATATTAAACCCTCATCAGTGATGCTTCCAGCCAAAGTGATTTTCAGACACGGCGAAAATTCATTTCAGTAGCGTCCTCTGTTTTAATTCCTATTCTATCAAAGGGTCGGGGGTGGAGGAACGGGTGTGGAGGGTGTTGTCCAATTATGACAACGTTTCCAATATTTAGGTAAAAAGTAAGCACTTTCAAAGAATTTCAAAAGCAGTTTGGGAGCCAAAATTTTAGTAGCGCCCTCTGGTTTTATTCTTTTAAAATGTTAATTTGTGCAATGTCTTTGCAGAGAGTGCGCGGCTCAAAATTACCTGTATGTTCTATTCAATAGCATAATTAAATAAAATCAATAAACAAAATAGCATTGGAGGGATGGTGCTCAGATGTAAACTTCCTTTAATTTCAATGTTAGTTTTGGATGAAATGACAAGTTTTTGAAATAGCAAAATAATATACATGATGTCAAATCGATAATCGGCCAAAACAAAGATTCTATCAGGCGACAGAGCTGGAAAGAAATAATTATTACACTTCAAACATCAATTCACGGGGAACGAGTTTAAATGCTCCACACTGCAGCAAGAAATGAGTGTTTATAACAAATTCATTTCAGCGTAACTCAGCGCTGAAACACTTTACCCCCTAGAAGAAAATTTCAAAAAAAATTTATATGCACCAGACGCGTGGGTTTTTTTATCAAAGGGTCGGGGATGGAGGAGATGTCCATCATGACAAAGTTTCCAATATTTAGGTGAAAAATAAGCACTGTGCTCTCAACCTTTTCGAAATGAAAATGGATATGAAATTTAGAGATACCGGGCCCCAGCAGAATTTCAAAAGCAGTTTGGGAGTTCCGGACTATTATTTCTCTCACCCCGGACAGAGATATCTACAGATGTACCCGTTCTAAGACAACTCTGTCTCGCAGCCCCGGATGTTTGTCTCGTACCCCCTATTGTGACGTCATAGACGTTTACGTAGGTTTAGTTGTGTTTGACGTCACATGGAGCAACATTTAACGCATAACAAGCAATGTATATTCATGAATTATGTGAAAATATATGGGTGAGAGAAAAATGATCAATCACCCCTTTGATCGAGAGCGAAAAACTTACATTTGTACATCTGAATCGAAGGGTTTCTTTTCCTCGACAGACTACAAATCATACAAATCATGGACATGTAGTGACCTGTGTAATGCCTTGTCCTTCCTCTTGGACAATATTTATGTTAGATTTGGTGAGGATCTATACAAGCAGGTTGTAGGAATTCCTCTGGGTACTAACTGTGCGCCTCTTGTTGCAGATTTATTTTAATACACTTATGAAAAAGAATTTATCCAAAATCTTCAAAAGCAAAGAAAATTTGATGAGCTGAAATGTTTCAATAATACTTCTAGGTATCTGGATGATATTCTAACCATTGACAATCCTGCTTTTGAATTATATAAGAATGAAATTTATCCACAAGAATTAACCCTTAACAAGGCAAACCTTTCAAATACAGAAACACCCTTTTTGGACCTAAATATCAAAATTGTAAACGGAAAGATTCATACAAGTGTATATGACAAAAGGGATGATTTTGGATTCAACATAGTAAATTTCCCTTGGCTTGACGGTGATGTTCCAAGGTTACCGTCATACGGCATTTACATATCACAGCTCATCCGGTACGCTAGAGCATGTACTGATATTTTGGATTTTCACAGTAGAAATTTACAAATTACCAAAAACTTTTAGGTCAAGGTTTCCGCTTTCATAAACTAGTTAAGACTTTCTTGAATTTTTACAAAAATTACAGTCAACTTCTTTTAAAATTCGGATCTATACATGCAACAGAGTACATTACTATGGGTATTACACAACCTGTCTTTTATGGTGATATGATAAACAAAATAAAAAGGATCAAAGGTAGGCAGCATAACCATCGATAATGCGTCAGAATCATCAAACGCCTTTTATACCGTGGATATGATCCTAATGTCACCAGACGGACACTAGGCTTGGTACTTGACCAATCTACAGTCTTGTACAAGCGCATCCTTGAGACTTGCACTCTGACTGACTGTGACGACGGGACTCCATGACGGGCCCTGTCCAAACCTCTTAAGAGAAGACAGGGCCCCGACCACCTGTCCTCTCTGAATGTCAGTCGGACTCCTCGGGTGATTACATACATGAGCTCGCTACAGCCGGCAGAGCACGGACTGTATTACGCATGCCCTCTTTTTATATCCATTTACATATTCATCTGTGTCTCTGGGGCCTCTGCGTTTCGCGGTCTTGTTTGTGTGATGTCATCTTACAGTGAGGAGGTTGTTTTACACCACAATTGTACGTTCTTCGAGACCTCTGGGTAATTGGAGAAGTGAGAGGGTTGTGCGCACGTAATCCAGGATAACCACACCATTTGCTACTCGCGTGACAGATGGCCGTCCAAAGTCGGCACCGGTTACCCATTGGTCTCGTCGGTTTATGTGTAGTCTTTTGTGTTTGGTGTTTACATGTCGTGTGTCTCTTTTCCGTCTCGTGCTGTACTCGTCTTTTGTGTTTTTGCATCGGGTGTTTTGGTGTTTTACTGTTGATGCTGCAACGGGGTCTTGCTGGAGATCTCCTCCCTTCTCTTTGTACAGGGACAGGGAAATCCCCATCCTTGTATCAAAGATTTGCAACGTCCACGACGAGGCTTGCAAATCTTTGATACTCGGTTGGGATTTCCCTGTCCCTGTACAAAGGGGTGATATATTCTATTAGACCACCCTTGATCATATATGAGCATAACAAGGCAGAGCAAATTAACGTTCAGTTTTTTCAATATTCCATATTCCCCTGGATCTTTGACTGGAAACCACATAACGTTGACAATAGGTTTCATTACACGTAAATCTTATCACTGTTTCCTTTTATTTCTGTTTGATACGATGTGTGGTAATACGCTGAAATCATTTGAATATGGTGTTCTCATGAATATTCAGAATGTAAAAATCGGAGTGATATAAGAGCGACACTTTAATTCATTTCCTGTTGTCTCTTTATCTTTTGTTTATTGACGTTTATTTGAATTTATGTGTCTATAAAAAGAAGGGAGGAGATTTCCAACAAGACCCCGTTGCAGCATCAACAGTAAAACATCAAAACACCCGATGCAAAAACACAAAAGACGAGTACAGCACGAGACGGAAAAGAGACACACGACATGTAACCATCAAACACAAAAGACTACACATAAACCGACGAGACCAATGGGTAACCGGTGCCGACTTTGGACGGCCATCTGTCACGCAAGTAGCAAATGGTGTGGTTATCCTGGATTACGTGCGCACAACCCTCTCACTTCTCCAATTACCCAGAGGTCTCGAAGAACGTCGATTGTGGTGTAAAACAACCTCCTCACTGTAAGATGACATCACACAAACAAGACCGCAAAACGTAGAGGCCCCAGAGACACAGATGAATATGTAAATGGATATAAAAAGAGGGCATGCGTAATACAGTCCGTGCTCTGCCGGATTAAAAAAAAATAAATAAAAAAATAATTGCTAGATCGCTAGACGACAGCAGCCAAAGATGTGGGCAGTTAATAAAAGGATAGTTGTTCGCTTGAGAGCACATGCAGTACATGGGCATGAGTTGATGGGTACTTCTTTAATGTTTATTAGCATTGAATACTTTCACGCATCTCTCTAAAAGTGCTAGTACCATACCGACACAACGTAAACTGGATTTTTTTTCTTGTATGAACTAGCGAAAAAGAGAATCGCAAGATTGTACATTGACAAGTGGTTTCATTTGGTGACTATTACTGTTCAATAATTTGACAATTTGATGTCAAAACTGGACATGTACATTGCCTTGTAAGATGTTTTAGTCCTAATTGATACAAATTAACATCGCTCTGATACTGTATGTTGAAATAAATCGATCAGTTGGTAACTTGGTATATGCATTTCCGAATGCTATCAACTCAACTCAAGGAAGTAGCAAATGATTTCATTGCTGCTGTCCCAATTATGAGAAACAAGCTTAATACATAAAGTTTAAATAAACAGTTTACAAAGCATCTTTTGGAGAAACATGCATTAACAGTGTATAGGTTGTACTAGTTTTTTTTGAATCGGAGTGTTTTGATGTTTTGGTGTGGGTGCTGCAACCGTGTCTTGTGGGAGATCCCCTCTTTTTCTCTACAGTCTGACCTACAACGGTAACCTCACTCTGCAGCGGCGGATCTAGGATTTCAGAAAAGGGGGCTCGAAGTCCAGCTTCAACGATTTTTTTCACAGAAAGCTGACAAGGGAAAATTATAAAGTCAAAGACAAAGACGTGAATATTAAGACTGAAGATTTTATTAATGGGGGGGATTAATTGTTACTTTAGATAATATGAAAACAGCCTAGCGTAGTTGGCCAAAAATTTTAAGATATGAAGTATTCGTTCTGTTCGGAAAATTTTGGGAATGGATTATTTCATTTCGTCTAAAAAGTACGACTTCTCTCTCTGTATGAGTTTCTATGCTCTATTTTTGTTTGACTTAAAGGAGGAAGGGTAGGAAATTTAAGGGAATTGCAACCCCACTTTCTACCTGTCTGACATGTCCATAGATCGAACCATGAAGATTTATTAAGCCTTTAGTAATTATTCAAGACTAACTTTGAAATTGTAAAAGGATCCAGTAAAACACAATAGCAAAGAAAGGTGAAGCTAACTATGGATGGAAGAATTAAGTGCGGTGAGCAAAAAGAACCGATTTTTTTTTTCCAAAAGTAAAGAGATTAAGCATTAAGAAGAGTATTTTGAATCAATAGCTTTGGATGAAGAAAGTCTAAATCCACCACTGCTCCGTTCATCTAGATTGCGGCTTAAATGTTATCATTACCTTTTGTTTTCTTCTGTAGAATTGGATCGTAAATAGAAAACCCAGTGATAGATCCAAAACCGTCCAATTCAACAGCCAAATCAACACGCTTAGCGCCAAGGAACGATGAGTGAAGTTCACGGCCACCTCTGGAGGAAATAGCATAATCCTAAGAACAGAATAAGACATTAGAAGTTAGGAAACGCTGATTTCGACATATGCCTTTATGAATGTTTTGTCATCAGGAGTTGTTATTTGATTGCAATTTACCTTGTAGACGAAGAGTTCGGTGTCGGAATGAACAGGAAAATGCATTTTCATGTCAGATCCATCAATTTTAGAACTGTGAATCACTCCAGCGCTTATCCAGTATAGCCTGAAATTAGAAACAATGAGTTCAAAAGCCTGATGTATAGATGAGGAAATAGCGATGGCCAAATCGAATCTATATCCTGGTAAGTTCAGTAATTTGTTCTATAACCTACTAAATATCGGTTAATGTTTTATGAATGATGTTGTGATCAGTCACAAGTAATGTGGTTGTGAAAGAGTCCATTAATATGCGATAACAATGGCGATTAGTGTTCATGGAGGACGTTAGTGTGAGATGAGAGAGTTATTTCCTTCATGAGAAAACTGTCATTTTGTGTTTCATTAGACTACAGTTATTATGATCAAACTTCATACAGCTTTGTCCGAGTAGTTCGAACAAAAATGGTGCCCGATACATTTTTGCTTTTTCGGTGCATGTGTAGTTTAAATCCATATACATAATTATGCATAAAAGAGGTCCGAAAAAATACTGTTCGATATATTTACAATTTGAATGAATGTGTACAGTATGCATAAAATAACAGACCAGTAAGATAAGTAAGGTTGACTGCTTACACTATTGTCTCCAGGGCTAACGTTTTACCATAAAATGTTCCACAAACTGTCCCTTTAGACCCACGTTGTACATGTTACAGGGAAGAAGTGTATATTAAGTACGTACCTATGACTGGTTGGGCTGTAATAAAGACCTGTAGGATTAGTGAGGTTGACTGCTGACACTAATGTCTCCAGGGTTTTACCATCAAATGTTCCACTAACGATCCTTCTAGATCCTTGATTACCGCTGATCCAGAACAGTTTACTGGAAAGAGAATTTGATCTTGGGATATTTGCATGTAGATTAATACTGTTCGGCCAATGTATAAAAAGATTATTTATAATGCGCCAATAAAACGATATTTTCAGAATCCATGATAACTGTTAATAGAGAGTAGTGGCTACTTGCTTTCAGAATAGGCTTGCATGTTGTTTATAACTTCCGAATACTAGATTAGACTCAAAGCAAATAATCATAGTTTCCGATTGAGATCAGGTTCTGTTACCAATTTGTTTGAATTTTCAAGATTTCCAAATAAACATCACACTCATTCTGATATACATTTTGGCTTCTTTGCCTTATCAATTGCAAAGTGCAACAATGTATTTTGCTACCGAGTGCAATCAATCTTTTGTATGGGAGACGTTCATGGCAAAAATAATTAACTCTATTTGTCAGTTTTTGTTAATTGAAAGTATACCCCTTTCTGATGATATTTCCTTTCCTTTCTTGAACTGATTAGAGTCTTTTAATTTACGTACCTGTGGTATGGACATATGGAGAGATGTGACGGAGCCGCTTGTCCTTTGTATAGTACATTAGCAGCAGAACTGACCAGTGATATCACTTTGATGCTGTTACTGTCGCTTTCTGACCAATAAACGTTCTTGTCAACCCAATCATACACAATTCCTGAAATATTGTTTTTGAAAGTGTTTGTTATATTTGACTTATCTTGAATTTCGTGTTTCTCTGGGTAATCGGGAAAAGTGGGAGGGTTGTGCGCACGTAATCCAGGATAACCACACCTTCTGCTATTTCCGTAACAGATGGCCGTCCTAAGTCGGCACCGGTTGCCCATTGGTCTCGTTGGTTTATGTGTAGTCCTTTGTGTTGACGTTCCTTGTCCCTTATGCGTCTCCTTTTGTGCTTGTCTGCTTTGTGTTTTTGCCTTGGGTGTTTTTTTGGTTTTGCTGTGGGTCCTGCAACATGGTGTTGTTGGAGATCCCCTCCTTTGTTCAGTATGCAGAAATCTGATAAGTTGACAAATATCATCGATTTTAAGTCCCCGAAGGCATGTGTAGCCAAGCCCGAACAACTTCAGTTATCGTTTCTTCATATGCATTCGTAAATTTTTGTTCACGGAATTTTCTCGAAATTTCTTAAATCTGGGTACTGTAGCATCATATCCCACCCATCCTGCTACGTCTTTCTGTATTTTTTTAGACAGAACTTTCAGTCTTTTGCCGTATTGTATATTGCATTTGAAGACGTTTAACATTGTTTGGATTGAGAATCACGGACGAGGGTTAAGCACCCGAAACGTGCATGTTAGGCCCATGCTGCAATTTTAATTGCTCTCAATTAGATGATGCTATGAATTTGAAGACGTGTAATACTTGTACCATTGCATGGAGGGTATAACTGCTGTTGGACCAGGAGTCTACGATGGCACGTGTTGCGAAGTCCGATCAACATCGGTTGGTCGTTTCTTCAAACACATTCGAAAATTTCTGTTCACGAAATTTTCTCCGATTTTTTATACGTGGCTCCTGTAGCATCATATCCTATATATCCTGCTACGTCTTTCTGTATTTTCTTTTTGACATAAAATGACCATAATTTATTTTTTGGATTGAGGATCACTGACGAGGGTTAAGTACCCGAAACCATACTGCAAATTTATCTGTTTTTAAATAATGCCACAATTTTGAAAACGGGTAATATTTGTTTATGTTGTGAAAATATTTGCTTTCTACATAAAAAATAAAAGAGTAAAACTTGGATTAAAAGAAACACGGATGTCTCAATTTCATGAAACGTACTTCTTTGACTTCGCATATTAATGACGATCATTACTTGCTTTACTTTAACTATAAAACAAGATTTTTCTCTAAAAGGAGAAAATTAAGGCGATAATGTTAATGAATCTACATTTGATACATAGATTAAAAGGTCGCTAATTGACAACCTGACGTGCCAATTAAACCATAGAAAAAATTACCTGTAACATTTCCTACTTTAGCCAGTTTTGTTGTCACATTTGTTATGATATCTAACATCACCAGTTCATGATCCAAGTCATCAATATAAAACACGGCGTGGTACTCATCTGTGGCCACAGCTAGATGGCGCACACTTCCTAGACCGGTTTTGATGCACTTTGGCGCGTGGGATAGACTAGTAATAACCCGGATGTCTAACATACATATACTTGTTTCATTGGAAATGAATAGTCCTTTTGGATATAGATGATTATCAGCTGAAAAAAGTTGAAATATTATTTTATTAGGTTCTGGTCAATGTACATGAAAGATCATTTCAGTCAGCAGAGCACTGATAAATCTACTACAACCGTATACTTTAAATTTGATATGTTATTCAAGGGGAAACAGGCAATGTTTAATCCTAAGTTTGTGAAATATTTCACTTGAAAGTTAAAAACATTACGTTGGATATGCAAGTACAAATCAATATTGGAGTGTATTTGAATAAGAAAAATGCAATGATCGCTGTGCGATATAAGTCCCCTACCGGCGGCATAAATTTATGACTTGCATCTCTGTTCATCAGTTCATCATCTGCAACAACAGCCAAGAAAAGTCTAGGAAACTGAATTCACGAAATTTGCTAAGTCCAAGGGCCATAACTCTTGTGAAAATTAGTCAATCTAAATTAAACTCAAATCTGCATCACACTATAATGTATTCACATACAAAAAATCAGTTCATTATCTGCATTAACAGGCAAGAAAAAGCCCGGAAAACTGCAAATTTCATGAAATTTGCTAAGTCCAAGGGCCATAACTCTTGTAAAAATACGCCAATGGAAACCAAACTCACACTTGGTCTGTATCACACTGAGATGTATTCATTTACCAAAAATCAGTGCATTATTTGCAATAGAACTGAAGAAAAGTCCGGAAAACTGAAATTTTCATAAAATTTGCTAAGTCCAAGGCCCATAACTCTTGTAAAAATAGGTGAATCGAAAGCAAACTCAAACTTGATCTGTATCACATTGAGATATATCCACATACCAAAAATGAGTTCAAATTATCCAACAACAGCGGAAAAAAGTCCGGAAAAATGAAATTTTCATAAAATTTGCTAAGTCCAAGGGCCATAACTCTTGTAAAATTTGATCAATCAAAAGCAAACTCACACTTGATCTGTATCACATTGAGATATATCCGCATACCAAAAATGAGTTCAATATATGCAACAAAAGCGGAAAAAAGTCCGGAAAACTGAAATTTTCATAAAATTTGCTAAGTTCAAGGGCCATAACTCTTGTAGAATTAGGTCAATCAACAGCAAACTAAAACTTGATCTGTATCACATTGAGATATATCCACATACCAAAAATGAGTTCAATATATGCAACAACAGCGGAAAAAAGTCCGGAAAACTGAAATTTTCATAAAATTTGCTAAGTCCAAGGGCCATAACTCTTGTAGAATTATGTCAATCAAAAGCAAACTCAAACTTGATCTGTATTACATTGAGATATATCCACATACCAAAAATGAGTTCAATATATGCAACAACAGCGGAAAAAAAACCGGAAAACTGGAATTTTCATAAAATTTGCTAAGTCCAAGGGCCATAACTCTTGTAAAATTTGGTCAATCAAAAGCAAACTCAAACTTGATCTGTATCCCATTGAGATATATCCACATACCAAAAATGTGTTTAATATATGCAACAACAGCGGAAAAAAGTCCGGAAAACTGAAGTTTTCATAAAATTTGCTATGTCCAAGGGCCATATAACTCTTGTAAAATTAGGTCAATCAAAAGCAAACTCAAACTTGATCTGTATCACATTGAGATATATCCACATACCAAAAATGAGTTCAATATATGCAACAACAGCGAAAAAAAGTCCGGAAAACTGAAAATGGGACAGACGGACAGACGGACAGACAGACAGACAGACGGACGGACAGACAGACAGACAGACCGAGAGGAAACTAAGAGTCCCCTTCGGCGTTGCCGGTAGGGGACTAATATCTACCTTCACAATCCTTTTGATTTCCTGCTAACTTGAACCCCGACTTGCAGATGCATTTCGCACCGGATGGAGTATTGGCACACATGTGTTCACACTGTAAAGTTCCGCATCCATCTGTAAAGAAGACGTCATAACTGCTATCATTTATTTTACGGACACATATAGGCAGACAATCTGAAAGTCACCAGTTATACCAGACAAATCTGATAAAATTTGCTTCGGTCTGGAAAAATATTTTTTTTCTTAATAAACATGTTTGAATTTCGACAAAAATTTAAAAGTGTCTCGTAAGTTGTAAAAACTTTCGCGATGGCTGATATAGGTGGACGCCCCCGCTTACTCCTTTCTTGGGATGTCTATGTTTAATAAAGTAGTACATGTATAGTCACGAGCTTAATTGTATCATGTTAATTTCAAGTGTTAAAATATCTTAAGTTAACATAATGACCATAGTCAGAATTGTTGTTTAAATGTTTGAAAGTGTTTTTAAATGTGTTAAGGAAGCAAAGATGGAAATGATGTTTCAGCAAAGATACCAACAAATCCACTTAATGAAGAAGATGGAGAGATTAGGAAATGATAAAGTAGAATATTGGATTTACTACTTAGGAAGTTGAACAAATATTAGATGCAATATGGCAATTGCAAGAAGATAGATTTAGGAAAGGCCTAATAGTAAAACTTCCTATTAGAGAGAAATGAAAGATCGCAAAAAATCGGAGGGGCATTTCATTATTATCGGTGTTGCATATAGCAAGATACTGGGACGGATATTGGTTGACAGAATAAAATCATCGGATAGAGTAAGACAGTAGATTAAGAGAAGACAACCTTAGTTAAGTACCCGAAACGTGCATGTTTGGTCCATACTGAAAATTTATCTGTTCTTAAGTGATGCTATTGCATTTGAAGACGTTTAACATTTGAACTACTTGGAGAGTGTCACTGCTGGTGGACCAAGAGTCCCCGAGGGCACATGTAGCCATGTTCGATCAACTTTGGCTGATCGTCTCTTCAACGGTTTCGAAAATTCTGTTATTAAAATTTCCTGAAATTTCAAAATCGTAGGTCCTGTAGCATCATTTCCCACTCATCCTGCTACGTCTTTTCGTACATTTTGGACATGATAATTTTCACACTCTTTGGCCATATTACATTGTTTAGATTGAGAATCACTGACGAGGGTTAAGTACCCGAAACGTGCATGTCTGGTCCATATTGAAAATGTATCTGTTCTTAAATGATGCTGAATTTGAAGACGTTTAACATTCTTGAAAAATATAAAACAAGACAAAGATCGGTAGGAGATCCTCAACAGTGAAAACAGCGGAAAGAGAAGAGAAAAAGTTGACAAACAGACGGAGACACGAACACAACAGCTTAGAAACGCAAAGAACAGTATTATCTGACTGGGACTCCATAGACAAACAGACGGAGACACGAACACAACAGCTTAGAAACGCAAAGAACAGTATTATCTGACTGGGACTCCATAGACAAACAGACGGAGACACGAACACAACAGCTTAGAAACGCAAAGAACAGTATTATCTGACTGGGACTCCATAGACAAACAGACGGAGACACGAACACAACAGCTTAGAAACGCAAAGAACAGTATTATCTGACTGGGACTCCATAGACAAACAGACGGAGACACGAGCACAACAGCTTAGAAACGCAAAGAACAGTATTATCTGACTGGGACTCCATAGACAAACAGACGGAGACACGAACACAACAGCTTAGAAACGCAAAGAACAGTATTATCTGACTGGGACGCAATAGAGTCCAGTGTAAGAACGGATTTACTGTAAGAGGCGCTACTAATGCACACACTGAATCATCAATCATTCTAGGAGAACTTTTTTGGGAAATGATGAAAATGAAATTTGGCGGGGTATAATAAATACGAAGTAGACTAAAGTTAATAAAGAGACATAAACGTTTTAGATACTTGTTTTAGCTGTAACACACGTGGTGATATCTATACCTTGTTCAGTTTCTTTACTTAGTAAAAGTACAATTGAAATGTAACATGTTTATTATTGTGTTTATAAATGCTTGATATATTTATAAGCATTTTAAAATATAAAACATTTTTGTAGTTCTATGATTTTTGCATTTAATGAAATTACTAAGTTAATTAATTTCATATCTCTGTCTCCTTGTCAAAAATGCATATCAACGTAATAATTATTATTTACGTAAATAATTAAAGGTCATAAGACCTATCAAAATCGGAAAAAAGACATTATTCCATTTCTTTTATCTTAGTAAATACTATTTTGTAAATATTTTAATGATCACATACATTCATATAATTTTTGGGTCTCTACTATAACGTTCCAATGTACAGGATTTGGTTTTAATTGTCTAAAATTTACGTAATATTATCAACCTGAGATATGAATGGACCTTTTCAACGTAAATCATAATTTACGTTCAATTATCATTAACTGTACGTTAAAATTACTAGAACCTCTAACCTTGGAAACATATATAAAGAAATGTAGTATTTTTGAATTTTAAAACAGGAAAGTCTGAGAATGATATTTGTTAATTAGAAATGACAGTTACATGATTTATTATCTTATTTCATGAATTAAATCTATATGAATTATTAACAATATTTTCTTAGTTTTGTGAGATCTAAGAAGTACAAAATGTATCTACTTAAGGTACATGTAATTTTCCTTTCAATTTCCTAGATGGAAGGTCATCTGTAATCCCCGTTTATTTTCTGTCTTCGTTTTAACCAGGGTGGTGATGGTGGTGGTAAGGGGGGGGGGAGAGAAAGCTATATAAATCTTAAAGAATGATAGGCTTGCTTTAATTAACATCTTCGTAATACTGACTTTTTTCGACCATAATTCAACCCCCCCCCCCCCAAAAAAAAAGAAAGAAAGAAAGAAAAAAAGAAAGAAAGAAAAACAAAATTGAAGGTCGTATATATAAAGATATTCTTCATTGTCTAAAATCAAAGAACAGTACAATAAAACATTGTTAACGCAGCAATGTGTAGCCAAAAGGCGAAGACTTACTATAATTTTTTTTACATATTGTAACGTATTTACACCTATTTAGTAAAAATTCCTATTTATAGATTCGTTAATCCTGAACATGGAATGGTATTCACTACAGGTCTTTTATCGGCTGTAATTGGTAATCATACGGAAACATACACGGAGGAACCGCTTTGTTGTAACATACAAACTACTTGACAACAAGACAACATATGGCTAATGTACATTTGTACTTATACTCACGATCAATTAGTTTTTGTGTTTTCTTGTCAAATACACTTATAGCCCAAGGTGTTTTGGCGCGAAAATATCGCATCCATAAGTTATCTCCCGTGTTTTTATCCAAGCAGGTGACAAGATAAGAATGGTATTCCGTTACGCATACTAGTCCCTGAAACAAAAGGGGAGAAGGTCAGAGTATATGTTAGGGACACGTATCATGTCAAGCAAAAGGTTTTTTTTTTTTTTTTTTTTAAAGAAGTACAGGTCCTATTACTTGACAGTATGCGCTTCAAAAAGCCATCGCTGTAAGCAAAAAAATTAATATTTCTTCACATATATTTCAGAGCTACACTTCCTGATCAAAGAATTTTGGAATGAAATAATATTTCTTTTGTTCTGCATATCGGTCTGTCCGTCTGTTTGTCCGGAAAAAAATAAATTAAAAAGCGGTTTTGTCAATAATCTATTTTGCAAATTAATAGACTCCAGATCGTAAGTGTAGGGGCTTCCGTACTGAGATTTCCTTATTTTTGATATATTAACCTTGCGTCATAGTAATCGTAAATTTGGCATTTCGCATGCTTTATCTGATAGTTGTAATACGATCGCTACCGAACACTTCATCTAAAGTCATGGCCTTGATCTTTGACCTAGGGTTTGAATACTTTTATTGCACCGAGACCTTCAAGATATGGCGGTTCAAGCACATTTTCTTTTTAAAAGACGTAAAGTTTTGACAGATTATTTACACATTCACTAAAAATATCAGGGGATAGACATACAGTTTTCACCATACATGTTATCTTAATTAATAAAATCTCGTATTAGATTAGATTGATACCTTGTAAATGGCTATCCCGCTCATAGAGATTGTCGGGAATTTAGATCGCCTAATAACACGACGGTTGTTTCCGAAATAGTCACAACTTTCTACAGTATGACGCTGAATGTCAATCCAGAATATGTTCTTCGATGCCGTGTCAACTGTCATATCCGGTACCCAGGCAGTTCCGGTTACAATAACGGTTCGGTCTTGACCCGCTAATGATGCCCTTTCTATTTTTCCAGATGTTTTGGTATGATCCGACCAAAACATATACCTGAAAGTAATCAAACAGTTGTTGATAAACGAAACAAATCTTTAAAATACCAATTCTACTTATTTTTAAGGTTGAAAATAAAAAAAAAATTAAAATTAAAGCATTGTCCCCTCGCTAAATATTTCTATTGAATCGCAATTTGAAATCTAAGACGCTTGCTAGTACACTTTGTTTCCTTTTCTTTTTTTGTTGATCAAGTTTGAATGCAAAAGGTTTTATACATTAATTTTTCCTTACCCTTCTACAGGATCCACCGCTATGGCCAAGGGTTTGGTTAATCCATTTTCTATAAGAATTTTAAACATACTTCGGTCCTCGGAAGTTGTTGACTGAACAGCTATCCAATTATAAAACTCGTCTGTCCAATAAATGTTCTTAGTCAGCCAATCAAATGCAAGTTTACAAGATGTTTTTGAAATTCCTTCATGCACAAGTGAAATTGATTGCGAAGTATCATTTAACCACACATTAAAGTTTTCCATTTTATACAAACTTCTAGAATTACCATCCATAAGGTAAAGTACCCCATCGTGGGCATCTGTGGCCAAACTTATGATTTCTGTCGTTTGGTGAAAATTAAAAAATCTCACAGGAAATACTGAAGTTGTTTTAAATGAATCAAAACTTCCTGGAAGCGTTGTAAGCGATCCAGATGAGAACATATTTGGAAGTTGCGAAATGATAAGTCCATTGTCAATCATAGCTGAAAACAAAAGAAATATGATGAGCCCATTGTCAATCATATATAGCTAAAAACAAAAGAAAAATAATCTCAATGGACATAACACACCTTTGCAATCAAATGCTAGAATAAGTTATTTCTTTATGTTTTCAAATCAAATTGCAAAATGAAAGCAAAGACATCGTTTTCTAAACATGCTGTATCCTGTATGAAGTAACGATGCTACATGGCGACAGGGCAATGATCACCAAAGGGATGTCATAAGTCAATGGGAATGTTAAAATACAGTTTGTTGTTCCAGTGAATTCATTCTTTGTCATCCAAGAAACCCGACCACCACCCAACCCGACTAACGTTCACTTTCACCCGGTTAAGTATGACTGTGCTCTGATAATATTGGTTTTGGTTTGCAATGGAGTACCTTCTTCACAGTCAGTCAGTACGCACGCCTGAAAAGACAGTGTTAGAAAATGCGCATCTGCCGAGAGAAATATGGATACAAAATTGGATCATCAGTACAAAAAAAAAAAAAAAAAACGGTTCATTTTTTGTTTTCGATTTTGATTCAGTCTACGACTGACCCCTCTTATATTATCCATGGGTTCTGGCAAAGGAAAGGTTCCGTTTTGTCAGATTTTCAGACAACAGATCGTTAAACAATGAAAACAAATTTTAAACTGCAACAAATAAGTCCCTCTGCTATCAGCCTATCTGTGGTGCAGAAACTACTTATGATGGTTCATAATATTTAAGAGACTATTCTAAGATTACTCGATTTCACTTCCTAGTATTACGTCATACCCCAAACTTATACAGGTAAAAAAGGTTTTATTTTTTCAAGTACTTCACATAATTTGTGTGTATCGTTTGGATCTTTTAGGTGGTGAAAATTATAAAAACAAAAATCTATTCTGTCAAGTCTTTTCAATTTCTTTAGAAAAGAAATCGAAAAAAATGGAAACTTGAATAAAATAAACATCAACGAGTGGCCCTTCCTCTCTCATAATCCTGGATCCGCCATGGTTATTGTTTTTAGATTTACCTTGAAGAAGCCAGATGACACAGAGCTGATCTGATGATAAACAGATTGTCTGTTTGCATAAGTTCATAATACGACGTTTACGACTATCAAGGTATGGTGATTAATGTTTCTTTTTACATTGATATATTCATTGTTCTTTTAACGTTTTTTACTTTTAATATTTTGACGTTTTATCTCGCCTACTGCATTGCTAATTAAACAAGGACAGCTAATCAAGCCTGTTACATTGAGTGACGGGATTTAGAACGCGTGTATTGAATACTGATAGCGGAACCAATGATCATAACGTACATTGCACTATTGCTTCTTCCGGGAACTAACTTAAATTTTAAATTAGAGTGAATCAGAGAAAAGGCGTAACATTTTTAAGCCCAATAATTTTAATATTACAATTTTATATGTGTATGCATGGATTATAGACATTGCGATTTTTGCAGAACACTTGCAGTCGATTTCGGCTCGAGAAGTGTCTACCATTAAAAATGTATTCGGTCCGCAGGCGAAAACAAATATCTGATCATATAACTTTTATTGAATATTTAACTGCCTATTACTGTAGCCATAGATATAGACACCCCAAGTCCAGTAAGTTTATGATACTGAGATGAGATTATGGATGTGAGATGTACGCAAAAATCATCCAAACTATCAATATTTCTCCTTAACAAAAAGATTGAAATATACCTATACATAATAATGAATGAAAGAAAAAGATAGATATCCTATTTATATCCCTGCAATCTTTTTTTCTAACTCTTAAATAAGATGGTTGTAAGTTCTGGTTTACCTATTTCAACGTTGTCTATATTTAGTGCATTATCGGTTTTTGTATTTATGAAACGTTCATTAATGTTTAGACATAACTTTTAAGTCGGTTTTCCCCCCAAAATCTTCCATCATTTGCACCACATAAAATTTGGGCGTTTATTGCAAAATACATGTTATGCAGTTTTCTTTAGAAATAAAACAAGCTAGATTTCTGTACTAATAATGATGAACTTCCCTTTATAATAATTTCTATTCATTAACAATCAATTCTTACAAAAATAACTTAATCAGATTAATTTGTTGATTTTTCCATTCCCCTTGAACTTTTGAATAATATGAATATAAATTGACACATTATTCAAAGGTTTGAATAATTCAAAACGTTGATAAGAATAATGGATCCTTTTTAATAATTACGATTGCAACTAATGGCGTGAAGGGAATATTTTCTATTATGTGTAAAGAAAAATACTTTTCAGTAGCATTTTAGTTAATATACAAACATCTTAACATCTTCTTTCCCAAATATGTGTATATGTATAATTATATCCTTACATGACGTTGCTTTTTATACTTTAATTCACACGTTTTGCGAATATGTCAATCGCTTATACATATCATAATTCAAAATGAAAAAAAGTCTTTTTAATCAAAATCTATAAGATATAAACGATATCTTCACCTTGAGATCAATTCGTCAACTTACCTTTAACATGAACAATTTTAAGAAAAAGTAACGTAACGTAAATAAAATATTCCATCCTCATTGACCGCCACTGCATGTTTTAATAAAAAGAAAAGTACATGTACATTATTACTTAGTACAAGAACCACGCGGCCTCATACACGATCATTTATGCTAGTTAATTATTCCCCAAATCTTTTCACCATGTAATTGTACCAATTAATGTTCTATAACACCGAAATCACATTTTCCACGCATGAATGACTCTGAAGTCAGTTATACCTAAGTTTTCACTTTACGTTTCTCCCTGGAATTTTCCTTTCGCAATAAATTGTTTACCAACTGTCAAAGAAAAACAATGCACCTACATTCATATCTTTTAATATTAATATATTTTGTGTGGTTGACTGAGGGAGAAAGTAGGGCCTATGAAGCGGTTATAACACCTGGGGAAGAAAGTCATAAAAATATTAATTCAACAAGCGAGGAGGAGACAACACACATGTATAACAATGCAGTAGATCTTTATACTAAAAGCTTTCTATGACAGGTCTCATTCCTTACAAATTTGTGTCAAACTTGACCGAGAGACATGCTACACTGTATCTGTGACGCAAACCAAACTGCTCAGTATCAACTTCAAAAGAGCTTTTGAAGGCCCGCATCAACTGTCATTATGAAATTATTGACTTTTTTATGGCAGCAATTATCTAACTTGGTCCATATCGTCACATATGGATCTCAATGTGATCTAATGATTTTAACTGCTTAATTGAATAATCAGAATGATAAGACTTCAACAAGTAATGTATTATCAGTGATGCTATAGGTCTGAATAAAGGTAATCCAAATAAGGAATAGTTAAAGAGAGACGAAGATACATTCCAGAGAAACATCAATTTGAAACAATACATGAGAGGAGCTCTCCTTAGTTTTTTCAACTTACCATATTTTAGTCACGAGGAATCCAATCATTTTATTTTATTTCTGCAGATTTCTCGTACCTAGCTTTTGGATCTAACTGATGTTAAACGTCTTCATATTCAATAACATCATTTAAGAACAGATAGATTTGCAGCATGGACCAGACATGTACGATTCGGGTACTTTACCCTCATTAGTGATCCTCCATCTAAACAATGTAATATCGCCAAAGAGTGTGAAATGTTAAACGTCTTCAAATTCAATAGCATCATTTAAGACCTGATAAATTTACAGCATGGACCAGACATGCACGTTTCGGGTACTAAACCCTCGTCAGTGATCCTAAGTCTAAACAATGTAATATGGCCAAAAAGTATGAAAATTGTGTCCAAAAATGTACCAAAAGACGTAGCAGAATGGGTGGGATATGATGCTACAGGACCCACGTTTTAGAAATTTCAAGAAATTTTGTAACAGAAAATTTCAAATGCGTTGAAGAGAAAGACGATCAACCGAAGTTGATCGAACTTGGCTACATGTGCCCTCGGGGACTCGTGGTCCACCAGCAGTGACACTCACCAAGTAGTTCAAATGTTAAACGTCTTCAAATTCAATAGCATCATTTAAGACCTGATAAATTTACAGCATGGACCAGACATGCACGTTTCGGGTACTAAACCCTCGTCAGTGATCCTAAGTCTAAACAATGTAATATGGCCAAAAAGTATGAAAATTGTGTCCAAAAATGTACCAAAAGACGTAGCAGAATGGGTGGGATATGATGCTACAGGACCCACGTTTTAGAAATTTCAAGAAATTTTGTAACAGAAAATTTCAAATGCGTTGAAGAGAAAGACGATCAACCGAAGTTGATCGAACTTGGCTACATGTGCCCTCGGGGACTCGTGGTCCACCAGCAGTGACACTCACCAAGTAGTTCAAATGTTAAACGTCTTCAAATTCAATAGCATCATTTAAGACCTGATAAATTTACAGCATGGACCAGACATGCACGTTTCGGGTACTAAACCCTCGTCAGTGATCCTAAGTCTAAACAATGTAATATGGCCAAAAAGTATGAAAATTGTGTCCAAAAATGTACCAAAAGACGTAGCAGAATGGGTGGGATATGATGCTACAGGACCCACGTTTTAGAAATTTCAAGAAATTTTGTAACAGAAAATTTCAAATGAAGTTATATCCGAAAATGAACCGAAAGAGGTAGCAGGATGAGTGGGATATTATGCTACAATACCCACGGTTTAGAAATTAAAAAAAAAAATGAAAACAGAAGTTTTTGAATGCGTTGAAGAAAAGGTCTTCTTCTGGTCCACCAGCAGTGGCACTCACCAAGTGGTACAAATGTTAAATGTCTTCAAATCCAATAGAATCATTTAAGAACAGATAAATTTGCAGCATGGACCAGACATGCACGTTTCGGGTATTTAACCCTCGTCAGTGATCCTCAATCGAAACATATTATATGGCCAAAGAGTGTGAAAGTTATGTCCAAAAGTGTTCCGAAAGAGGTGACAGGATGGGTGAGATATGCTGCCAATTTATCTGTTCTTAAATGATGCTATTTAATTTGAAGACGTTTACATTTATACCACTTGGTGAGTGTCACTGCTTGTAGACCAGGAGTCCCCGAGGGCACATGTAGCCAAGTTCGATCAATTTCGGTTGATTGTTTCTTCAACGCATTCAAATTTCTAAAAAGTGGGTCCTGTAGCATCATATCCCACTCATCCTGCTACGTCTTTCGGTACGCTTTTTCGACATAGTAACTTTCATACTTTTTGGCATATTACATTGTTTAGACTTTAGGGTCACTGATGAGGGTTAAGTACCTGAAACGTGCGTGTCTGGTCCACGTTGCCAATTTATCTGTTCTTAAATGATGCTATTCAATTTGAAGACGTTAAACATTTATACCACTTGGTGAGTGTCACTGCTGGTGGACCAGGAGTCCCCGAGGGCACATGTAGCCAAGTTCGATCAATTTCGGTTGATCGTTTCTTCAACGCATTCTAAATTTCTGGTATCAAAATTTCTCCAAAAAGTGGGTCCTGTAGCATCATATCCCACCCATCCTGCTACGCCATTCGGTACGCTTTTTCGACATAGTAACTTTCATACTTTTTTGGCATATTACATTGTTTAGACTCTAGGATAACTGATGAGGGCTAAGTACCTGAAACGTGCATGTCTGGTCCACGTTGCCAATTTATCTGTTCTTAAATGATGCTATTCAATTTGAAGACGTTTACATTTTATACCACTTGGTGAGTGTCACTGCTGGCGGACTAGGAGTCCCCGAGGGCACATGTAGCCAAGTTCGATCAATTTCGGTTGATCGTTTCTTCAAGGCATTCTAAATTTCTGGTATCAAAATTTTTTCAAAAAGTGTGTCCTGTAGCATCATATCCCACCCATCCTGCTACGTCTTTCGGTACGCTTTTTCGACATAGTAACTTTCATACTTTTTTGGCATATTCCATTGTTTAGACTTTAGGATAACTGATGAAGATTAAGTACCTGAAACGTGCATGTCTGGTCCACGTTGCCAATTTATCCGTTCTTAAATGATGCTATTCAATTTGAAGACGTTTACATTTATACCACTTGGTGAGTGTTACTGCTGGTGGACTAGGAAGCCCCGAGGGCACATGTAGCCAAGTTCGATCAATTTCGGTTGATCGTTTCTTCAACGCATTCTAAATTTCTGGTATCAAAATTTCTTCAAATTTCTAAAAAGTGGGTCCTGTAGCATCATATCCCACCCATCCTGCTACGTCTTTCGGTACGCTTTTTCGACATAGTAACTTTCATACTTTTTTGGCATATTACATTGTTTAGACTTTAGGATCACTGTACTGATGAAGGCTAAGTACCTGAAACGTGCATGTCTTGTCCACGTTGCCAATTTATCTGTTCTTAAATGATGCTATTCAATTTGAAGACGTTTACATGGTGCTACACAACCCACATTTTAGAAATTTAGAAGTATAGAAATTTCAAAAACATTTGAAAGAAAAATTTTTCGAAAGCATGTGGAAGAAACGATCAAACGAAGTTGATCGAACTTTACTACATGTACCCTCGGAGACTACTGGTCCACCAGCAGTGACACTCACCAAGTGGTACAAATTTTAAACGTTAATTAGCATCATTTCTACATATTATAATATGCGACGTGCCAGGTAGGATAATGCCAAGTCATTATCATTATTGTTGAGAGCTAAAACTGTAACGATATCATTGTTATTGCAAATATCGCGTAAAACTTCTTTATGCAGATAGTTTACCAAGCAACAACAACTGTAGGATGTTTCATTTTGGACATCTTTTATCTAAAAATGTTCTTTGTGGCAATGAAGCGTATGTTGTAAAGTTTTGACTTTTAGTCTGGCAATGTTCATATAAACCACGATACCAATGAGATGTCAACTCTAAATGATAGACGACTTTCAAAAATTAATCTTATGGGAAATAGAAAATATTGGACGTAAAGTTAATGCTTTGGAAGTAATTTATGTAATACTCATTTGTAAATCATTCATTGGAACTCTCCCTAAAACTGAAAGGTCTCCGTTGATAAAGTGGACATATAAGCAAAACGTCACACAAAATTATGACAAGAAAGGTAGTCAAGTGAGATGAAAAATGAAGGACAGTAAATGGAGGATTCACCTTTGAAAGCTCGTCGATCATCAAACTCACAAACTCAGCTCACTCTTAAGTCCATCTGGTCTTCGATAATCAATACCATCAAAGAGCACTCTGGTGATTATGCTCTGACCAATAATTGTATTCGCGAAGTTATCTTGCATGTTATTTTACAAGTATACATTTCGTTCTTAATTATCTGAGTAAATGTTAAACGTCTTCAAATTCATAAGCATAATTTAAAAGCAGATAAATTTACAGCATGGACCAGACATGCACGTTTCGGGTATTTAACCCAAAATACCCCACAAAATACAAGAAAAAAATACACACAAGAGGTTAAATATTTTACGAAAGGGTTACATATTCTATGAGGACCAACTACAGACCCATTGTGAGACAGGCACACACATTTTTATACTGATTCATAAAATTACCTACCCCGTACATGTAAAGTAACGCTTATAATGAGGTAACATACTCATGAGACTTTAATGATTTAAACATCAGGAAAAGAAAAATAATATAAAATGCTTAAAGCATAACAGTAATAATACGATTCTACATTCCTCAGTGTTATCGAGGTGAGTATGGTTAAAACATTTATTTTGAATTAAATTGCCTGGGTTATACATAGATCCAGAGATAAATATCCCTCATGAACGAAATGATTTTTTCATCAAATAAAATTAGGAATGGCATTTTTATCTGTTCCGGAAATATAAAGTTGGAATCTTTGTGACATTTTTAATAAGTCATCCAATTATGATGAACACGAAGGACTGTGTCTCCTTTAAGGTATACTACTGTTCTTTGATAACTCTTTGACAAACATTTTGGTCATGTCAAAAACTTCGCTTCCAAATATTCCTTTATTTCGTCGCTGAGCATTATTTGTTAATATGCGCATAAGGTGCATTGACCATATGAAATTATCAACATCAATAAACGTCTGTAAATTCATAGCATCGTCTAAGGAGGTCAAGGACAGCCAGACTTAAATAAAGATCTTATCATTTAATTTTCCTCAAAATTATAAATGTTAATTATTGATACATACTTTTCCTACATGCAAAGTTTCATAATTATTTTACCGTTAGTTTACCCGGTCACCTCTAGCTTGTTAGGGATCCGTCGATGCTCAATTTGGTGCTCTATTGAGAGTACTGTTGAGGTTATCGTCAGAATCTTTTTTAACTCATTTGTGTCACACTTATGTCCTTTGCCGTGTGGAGCTCGTAAAAAAGTTCCCCGCGAGGGATTTGACAGTTAGTGTTTTGAATATTTTTCCCTGACATGGTCGCCTTAGCACTTTCTTTATAGACATAACCTCAGACAGTGCATGTATTTTATACATTGTTTTCATTTTTTGTGCATGAACATCGACGGCGGGTGCGGCTAGCCAAACAGGGGATGCTTACTCCTCCCGGGCACCTGGTCCCACCTTTAGATTGCTAGGGGCCCGTCGATGCTCAATTGGTGATCTATTGTGAGTGCTGTTGAGATTGTCGTCAGGATCTTCTTTATCTCATTTCAGTGACTGATCAGACAAATCAACTTTAATATACAAAGAAGACATCGAAACTCACTCTACCCATAACGAATGGTCAAACATACAAAATGCGTAAGAATCATCAATTGTCTAATATACCGTGGATACGTTCCTAGTGCGACCAATCTACAACCTTGTACCAGCACAATCTTTACAAGAACTGCGGCTGACTATGATGATTAAATATTTATCTGTGTGTTACTTTCATCCCTGCATCTTCTTTAACTCATTTGCTATCTTGCTTGTGTGTTACTTACTCTTGGGTAATCGAATAAGGGGGATAAAAATGAGTTAAAGGAGATCCTGACGATAATCTTAACAGCACTCACAATAGAGCACAATATTAAGCATCGACGGAACACAATCATTTGCTACTAACATGGTAGACGACCGTCCTAAGTCAGCACAGATTGTCCATTTTTCTCATTTACTTATGTGTATTTTGGTGTTTAAATTTATTGTTCTGTGTTCCATGACCTTTTGCGTCTCTTGTTTGTGTCCTTGGTGTTTCAACGTTTTACTATGGGCGTTGCAACCGATTCTTGTCGGAGATACCATACTTTCTTTGACTTCGTCTTTGATGTTTGCCGTTCATTGTCCTTTTGGCTCTGGTTGTTGTGCTTGTCTACTCTGTGTTTGGATGTTTCGGACGTTTACTGCATGTGGTTGCTACAGCCGAGTTCTGTTAGAGATTCAAATAGGACAAGCATTGAGGTATGGACAGCATCCATCATAGAATCCTTTCGTCATATTTTCCGGGGTGCAAAGCTATTAAAGATTATGGTACAGAAAGTAGATAGCACAGTACATAATTATGTGATAATCCTTTAATACTTGATATGTGTAATTTTGTTTTGATTGAACCTTTGTTATGATAAAAAAGATCATGTTTCCGTCACTGCAGACTCTACATTAAACAACAAACACAGAGGGTTCTCAACCATTCGCAAGTGCAATGGAAAGAGATGCTCTATTTGTCTGCTCATCAATTGCAATTCCACGATTATATCAAGTGTTAATAGACGTACGTTAAGATCGAGATTGATAACGACGTCGATTGATCGTATCAAGATGTCATTTATCTTACTTCATGAGATGCCATGGGAAGTGGCGCCCGATATGTAGGGGAAACAGGCCAGTCCTTAAAATTTCGTTTTCGAAATAATTAATATCAGATAAGAAACTCGCGTCACAAAAAGCACATACGTTTCCTCTGTTTAACAATCACGTCGTTAAATATAACCATTCAATATTTCGGATATAAGTATTACTCCAGTTCAGTCGTTTCTAAAACTCAAAAATCTAAGTAAAACTGATCATAAAAAACGCTGACTACAAGCTGAACTTGTCTGGATAACTAAATTACAAACTGCGTACCCCTTGGTTTAAACGATGTACAAAACTTTGAAAATACACTAATGAGAAGGAAACAAGACTTCTGATTTAAGAAATACATCACTGATCAATTTCTTGTTCAATCAACATTCAATGTATTATTATTACATTCCTTCCTGTCTTATTGCGTCTTATTTGATGTAATACTACAAACGTTGGTGTAATATTCTATCTATAACGACAAAGGTGCTTCTCCTTGACACCCACAGCAAAACACCAAAACAGCCTATGTAAAAATCATAGTGTAGACTAGCACAGCAGTAGACGCAAAAGGGACAAGGAACACCGAATGCGACATACAATTATTAAACAGACGCCGGTGGTCATACCCCGTACAAAGCACAACCATGGCAAAAACTACCACGTACGACACATCCAGATTTTTGACGTGATTTGGACTTGGAATGCAGTGTGACCGGGGCTTTAACTCAAACCAACGAGAACAACAGACAGAACGGTAATCTGTCACGCCAGTAGTAGATGGTACATTTTTGGACATCATAACTTTCATACTCTTTGCCCATAATACATTGTTTAGATTGAGGATCACTGACGAGGGTCTAGAACCAAGTAGTCAAATTCGATCAACTTCGGTTGATCGTCTGTCTCTTCAACGCATTTACGAAATTCTGCTATCAAAATTTCTTGAAATTTCTAAAACGTGGGTCCTGTAGCATTATATCCCACCCATCCTGCTACATCTTTCGGTACATTTTTGACATTATAATTTTCATACTCTTTGCCCATAATACATTGTTTAGATTGTGGATCACTAACGAGGGTTAAGTACCCGAAACGTGCATGGCTGGTCCATGCTGCAAATTAATCTGTTCTTAAATGATGCTATTGAATTTGAAGACGTTAAACATGGTGTAGTTATCCGGATTACGTGCGCACAACCCTCCAACTTTCCGGTTACCCAGAGTTCTTGAAGAAAGCACAATTGTGGTGTTAAATAACCTCCTCGCTGTTCGATGACCACATAAAACAGACAGCATGACGCAGGGGCCAAGCAACACACAGAGGAATATTTAAATGGATATAAAGCAAAGGGCATACGAAATAAAGTTCACACGAAAGGGGGAATCATCCGAATAAATGCACTGATACCTATTGCTATTAATACTTTAATTAAGACATAGCAAATTATTACCATCATTTCAAAGTCTGAGTAAACGGAATAAGATCTCACGTATTTAACACAGAAACTGACTCTCAACATTTCTTATGATAAACGAAAATTTCATTTATCGTGCAAAGAGGTTCCAATGGTATTGTTAAAAACAATCCCATACCTATGTCAAGTAAGATTGATCTTAACGCATCGAATTCAGATAAATTATCAAAATACATATATACATGTAAATGAACAGAAATGTAAACTTTTCTTGGTACAACATATGCAGCATTTAAAAATATATGAGCTCTTCAAATATGTAAATTTTTGATTTCATTTTTAGTTGGCAGGGAACATCATTGGAGAGACAAAGGATATTTATAAATACACATTAAGTCAAATGTCATATATACATTTCAGCACTAAAACATGAAATAAACCCAAAAATAACCAATGAAAAACACAACGTATTGAAAACAAAACACATTTATTGGTAACATAAAATCATTACACATACAATAGCTCAATATGGTGGATTTCACAGTAGGATTTCAGACATACATATTATTAATCATAATGTCTAACTGATCTTTTCATTATGATGGATTTGAAGCTACAGATACATTTATGTCATTAAAGTCTCTAGATTTAAAGTTAGCTCTATCGTCCGAATTTGCACTGACATTTTCTGCACTTCCTGGATTAAGATGGATGTTAGGTGAGTTGATGAATTTGGCATGGGCAAACATACCTCTTTTTCTGAAAAAAATAAAGTTTCCGTTATAATTTTCTTTTCTGTCCTGGTAATATCCTAAATATGGACAAACCAATATATCACTAATAAACCATATAGTAAATAAGAAAGAGCATACAAAAATGATATTGGCTTCAATCATTAATAATGGACCATGCCCTGTCAAACTATGTAACTAAGGCCAAGGTTGAACTACACACTTTATCTTATCCTGATAGTCACGGCATTTGCATTTCAAATGAGTAGTCCTGGGTCAGCTTCATTTTTCTCTTATTGTTTCCATGATGCATATTGGTATGCCTTTTGTTTACTTGTGTTTACTTGCCTTAGTGTTTCATATGGTATTCTTCCGTATTTTATGATGGTTAAGGTTCCTTGAATTCCAACAACTTCGTTTGCCATCTTTGTTCAATATTTTTGTAACGGACCTGTTTCATTGAAAGTATTGATGAGAAAAAATATGTATGTATATTCTAAAACTAAAATCTTACCTTTTAAACATAAACAAACAAATAACTCCAATAATGATGAGCAGCACGCCAACTCCGATAACTACCCCTATAATTGTCCCTGTTGTCATCTTGTAGTCATCAGTCATTTTACGAGCCAGAGTATTGGTATTTACAGTCATTTTCTGACCTGAAATCACAGAAAGTAATGATATTATACTATATAAAATGAGACTGACGGTACGCAAAATTGTATAATCCCCCTGGATTAAAAAAGGAATAATATAAGCACAAGTTAAATTCCCTTCGTGGCTTATAGTGGTTAGTGCTCCGGTTTGGCAAACTTTTGTTCAAACAGACATTGGTTCGTTTCCGCTCTGCATCTCCAACATATATTTTTTTTTTTCAAAACGGGAACAATGTCCTAGGATGACTTTAAAAGTATGGTTGTGTTTTTGCGTGAAAGACCATGGACTTCGCTTATTTTGAAGAGCAAATCTCATACTGTTTTCATGCATATCTTATAATTGCTTAATATTAGGAAACGGAAGATCTATTTCGAACAAAATAACGGAACAACCGTTGTTATCTGCGTGACAGTAAAGTTTTTACGGCAAGGAGTCCTTTAACAATGCACATTGTTAAACCTTGGTAATGTGTCAGCTTTAACTATTCACTGCAGTTGAAATAGTTTGATTCTTTTCGTTATGATTGTGTATTATCCCAAACACTAGTACGCTTCTTATTCGTTCCTTACAAAGCAAAAAGATATGTTTAAAATACATTTATACATGTACTTACAAAGCGTTCTCAGATTTCTGTCCCAATTTCCACTCTCCGTGCAGTGCAAATGGTCTGAGGTAACGGAGGTAAACCCAGATTCACATACAAAGGAACAAGACACCCCGAGGTAACCAGTACATGATGCTGATAAACGGCCGTTTGTTAGTCTTCCTGGACACTTCTTCACTAATAAATGTAGAAAACATATTACCCAGAGTTAATTCAAATGAATTCAATGACTATTTTCAGTTTTTGATATTTTTTGAAGTTCGTTCAACAAATATGGAAGGATTTGCTTAAGGGTATTGTGGTAGACATACAAGCCGTCTTTCAAAAAATAACCAAACATTTCTTGCGAAATGGAGACTAACAAGTTGAACTATATTTCAGACTTGATCAATTTGGCTAAAATTACCACTGATGAGGTTTCATTATCCGAAATGTCTGGTGTATAGAATCTTAAGGTTCAGAATATCGCTCTTTAGCTGCAAAGCTCGATACTTTTTCTTTTGTCAAGGCTGTTCCAACTCGTTTTAACCTATATTCAAAGTATTACTAAAAGTACACCTACCTCCCCAACACGTGCGTTCATCCGCCATTAATGGTGTTCCGTCTTCACAGCCACAAGTTCTTCCGAAAGGTGTCGGCAAACAGAACGTGCTGCACATACCATTGTCTACTGAACATTTTGAACTGACTGGAAAAATAATAGAAATTGAGTTGTATTACTTTACTTATACCTATAACTTCAACGAGTAAAATGATCCAGGAATACAAAACCAGTTTTACTTACCAGGTACTTTCTTGTCATCGTTGATGTCTATAGATTCAAGTCTACCGAAATCGGGTACTTTGTTCATCCAGGAGGCCACGGTACCGGTGTGTTTGTTTACTTTGGTGATGAATCTGAAGAGACAATGTAAAAGTAAGGGCGTACTCTCCAATAACACCTCATACACCTTCGTCTTTAAACACAACAGGGTACGACCCTCATTTACATATGCTGTAAGTTCATTTTTTTTAAATTTCGTTTTGCTGTTCAGGAGATTACCTTTTCTTTCATTTTGAAATATATATTTTGACATGACATTTAAAGATGTTACTTGATATGCACAACTTTGAAATTAAAAGAAATTCTAATCCATTTCCTTTCAACAGAATACATGATTAGTACTCACTGCCGATTTGTTGCCGTATAGAATACATGTGATCCGGAAATAGCTATCTGAGCAATGTCTGCATTAGGATCGTGAATCAATAGTCGTGGATCAGTTCCATTAAAGTCTACAGAACTGATAACGTTTTCATGGCTGTCCGCCCAATACAGGCACTCTCCTGTAAAATAAAAACGTTTTAATTTGTTTGTGAAAATCAGAGAGTAAAAAAGGGAACAACTGACATGAATAAATAAATATTGACCACAAACTAAAGTTATTGTTTGTTTGTTGTTTTCCAGTTCAAGTATGATTTTAAATGCTCCTTGATATTATAGTTTTCATGTCTGCAATTTGATTTCACTCATTTAGAAGTATTTTCCACATGGACGTTTCTAAACTGAAGGAAACGGTGTACCTTCGAAATCAATAGCCAAAGATGATGGACTGACAATATTGTTGGCAATGAAATATATTCTGTCATCTCCGTCCATAGAGCTTCTCCCGATGTATGGTGGTGTAATGACATTCCCTGTGTCTATCCAAAACAACCATCTACAAATAAGATTTGTTCAGTTTCATTTATATGGAAAGCATGAAAATTCAGGACCGCTTACTTAAATTTGATCTTGATAAATAAATAATCATTATGTATATTTGTATTTCGTTTCAAACGAACTTCTTTTTCTTGTCATTTACGAGAAATCCCCTGTTGTCATAGCGATATCATCATGTCGGGAATCCCTCCTCGCCTCAGGAACATGTCCGGCTTTAGTAAGATTACATACGATAAATATATAAAATATAAAAATATCTTACCCTCTCTCTGGATGAATAACTAGCTGTGAAACTCGGTCAAGCTGAGATATGAGTACTTTGTGCTTTCCACTGTGTGGATTCAGGACGCCAATGTAAGAGGTTATTCTCAGGAATGCGTCCAGGGATGACGCACTATAGTAAATATTTCCTGTTGATGGATCCATGATCAATCCATTCGGCATATACATACCTTTAATGTAGTAACATGTCGGTATAAAATTCCCTTTACAGGATCGAGTATTTTTTTCCTTATCAAATTTTTAGGAGAAACCTTTTTATTTTGTAACGTAAACTGATATTTTCTCTTTGATGCTTACGCATAAAATAAAGAGATGAAAAAGGGGGTACGTAACAAGCAAACTATTATTGACCTGTCTTTTGTTTGATTACTGTTTTTTTCACAAGTAATTTATGAAAGAAAAAAACAAGGCTCACAATACCTGAATTAAACACCACAGATTTATTGGTGCCATTGATTGTGCTCCTCATGATTCTGTTGGTGTTGAAGTCTGACCAGTATACATAATGATGGGTAGGGTCATAGATGGCGTGTTTGGGATAGTTTGGAAACGGGACATCTACAGCCACAATGTTGGCATCGGTTAGTGACACTTGGTAGAACAATCCATGGGTCAAATCAACTACCAAGACAAAGTCTTTCAGTATCGGTGCTGGAAAACAAGGAGTGTCATTTGTTTCTTATGAAATAACGTAAGGACATAAGTTATAGCCCTTGTCGGCGCCGTGGTCTAGCGGTTAGGGCGTCGGGCCGGTAATTTCAAGGTTGCTGGTTCGAGGCTTGCTATGACCACGGCATATACTCTTCAATGTTCTGAGTTTGTATTTACAATGTCCTTGTCTGTATATTGTTTACATGTCTGTGGTGTTTTTTTTTTAATTGTTATAGTCCTTACGTTATTTCATCAGAAACATAATAATGTATGACATTTTTCTCACAACATTTTTCATGTATCAGCCTTGAAAAAACCAAGAAATTATGTAGAGGTAGAGATGTATATAAATATTCAGTGTTCAAACTCTGCTGTCAGAGACCATTCATGACCAAACATGGAGAAATAAAGTACGCCTATAATTTGATGTTCATCTTAACAGAGTTATTTTTAGTATTTGCCTTAAATAATGGCTTAAATAATACGAAAATTTTGTAGTAATTTTAGGTCAAGTTTAGATTATATAATTATTTGGATTTCCTTTTCTTCGGCTTCAAACATCACTGATGAGACACAACTTGTTGAAATGCGCATATGGTGTACTGAAAATTTATACTAGAACGTCTATTTCAATATTGACAATAATAAGAATTAATTTGATTTTTTATAGGACATACAAATGCAAGCATGTTTGAACAAAAAACCTAAGTTATTAAGTGATACTTACTGCTTGTACAGTTATGATTGTCAGAACTGAGTCTAAATCCGAATGTACATCGACAGGAGTACTTGCTGTTGGCCTCTGGGATACAGATATGTTCACAACCACCATCGTTATCTTCACAAGGACCTGGAATTACCATAGGGTATCATTTAATTCAGTATATGAACAACTAAGATGGCACTGAATAATTAATGCACAAAAATGCACAAAATACTTTAAGAAATAAATGGAGGTTGTGTCCGACTTTTGACAACGATATTTATACTAAAAAGATCAGAGGGGACATACAAATTTTTGAATGTTATTTAGATGTGATAATGATTAAGATTTCAGTGTTCTTTATACACTTTCATACATATAATACATGTGTAAGCCTTTAACTGGGTCCAAATGGGTAATAAAGTATCTTGTATCTTGTATAAACAGGGCTCGATCGGCACCATAAACCAAGAATTTTCTTAAGTCAAACTCTCTAAATACGATATATAACAAATCAGTGAAATTTTGAGATACTGAGTTCATCCATTCTATTCTACTCTGAAATTAGAAAAATTGTTTGATTAAGTCAATTCTTAATTTATGGTGTCGGGCCCAGATGTCTTGAAAGCAGGTGCAGTTCTTGACTTCAATGAAAACAGTCAGTTTGCCCTTACATCAAACTGCGATCACCTTTGGAAAAGCAAATGTGAACAGTATTCAAAATGTAGCTTCTTTTGTCTTCTAATACTTATTGTCAATGCATTGAAAGAGCAACACTTTTGAAATAGTTATGAAATATACCTTTAGCAATTCTCTGTGTGCTCGAGTCAAATATCGCCATAGTATTTACTGTTCCAAAATGTGTAATGTTAATGGAGAAATCTGCCGTAGCTGATGTGGAATGGAGATTTGATACAAGTATCTGTTCTCTACCGTCCGTGGCTAAAGCATAGTCCTGTCAACAAAAATAGGAATACTTGATGGCTTGTTTTAATCATTAGTAACAATGAAACCATAATATGAGTTTTGAGATAGATTTAGGTGATACAAAAATTATTTATTTGCTTTTATTGACGTTTTACTAGTACATGAACCTTTACATGCTTCATAATAAAATGTTTTACTTTTTTGTATGATGTTCTATTGAATATTGTTGTGTCTTTTTGCGATTTGGTGTTTGTATGATATCATTTAAGTGTCACTTGTATGATGTCATTTATGTTTGTATGATGTCATTTATGTGTCACTTTCTTGTGAGTTTATTTCGCTGGGTGAATGCAGGATGGTCATTCTGGAGATCATTCCCTTTTCTTTCAGAGCTGTTAGAGGACGCTCACTCCTCCATGGTACCTGGTCCTACCTCCATTCGTGATTTCCTAATTGTTAAAGAAGACTTACACAACTATGTCATATTTCCCTGGATCTTTGGCGAAAAAATCCAAAGCCTACAGTAGTTGATACATACCTTATATACGAGGGTGTCATGTCTGCTTCCTACTGAGTGAAAGGTCAGCATGTCTGTACCATCAGGCCGGATACTCCTCATCTCTCCCTGGTTGATCCAAAACAGTCTGTTAAAAAGAGGAAGAAGTACAATGACAATTAGATGTGGGAGATCCTCCTTTGAAAACTTTAAGAACTTCCAATGATTTTTCAAAAATTGTGGTTTGTTTTGAAAGTTACCAAACTTATTCGCAAGGATTTATGTATAATGATTTATATATGATGTTCTTGATTCGACCAGAGAACGATTTAAAAAACATTCGTTTAAAGGATTGCAAGCTGGATGATGGCAAAAAATGGAGTTTTAAATATTTCTAGAGGGAGAGTAAGAGAAAATCAAAGATTAAAATGATGGTAATCTTTAAGAAATGTTGCCTAAATCAGATTGCTGTTACATACGTATTGACTGTAGACTGTTTCCGTTGTTAGTTTTTTATGCCCCCGTAATCAAAGATTCGGGACATATTTTTTAGCCTGTCCGTCTGTTTGTCTGTCTGTTTGTCCGAAAAACTTTAACATTGGACATAACTTTTGAATGGAAGGTGATACAGCTATCATATTTCACATGTGTATTTCTTGTGACAAGACCTTTCCATTGATACCAACATTTTTGACCTCGTGACCTTGACCTTTGTCTACTTTTCAAAAACTTTAACATTGGGCATAACTTTTGAATGGTAAGTGATCAGGCTTTCATATTTCACACGTGTATTCCTTGTGACAAGGTCTTTGCATTGATACCAAAATTGTTTACCTCGTGACCTTAACCTTTGACATACTTTTCAAAAACATTAACATTGGGCAAAACCTTTAAATGGTAAGTGATAGTGCTTTGATAATTATAACATGTGTATTCCTTGTCACAAGATTCTCGCATTGATACCAAACATGTTTAACCCTGTGACCATGACCTTGACCTTTCACATACTTAACAGAAAATGGTGTTTATACTAACAAAGATGCCACCGGAGGCATTCGTGTTTCACAAACACGACAGACTGTATTGTTTTTATTTTTGTTTTTGTTTTTGCCTCACTTTGTATGAACTTTTTGTTTATTTCAACATTATAGTTTTATCATTTTTTTGCAAGTTGCTTTCAAAGAAAACAAACGTTTACCTGTCGTAAGTTGTATCAAAGAATAGTCCAGTTGGATTGTCCAGAACAGGACTACTGACCACTGTCCACCTAGTCAGACCATCAAGACTCCCTCCCTCTATCTTGTATATTCCTGTATGAGTGGATATCCAAAAGATGGTGCTGCAAAACAATAAATATCTTTGTCAAGGAAGAATAATCCAAGACGATCAAACTCATTGGTCCAACTCCCTTCTGAAAGGTGGTTTTAGTTAACCGAAGGTTGGTAGAAGTTTGCTTAGAAGGAATGTATAGTTATTCTCTTAAAATATTTTATTGTAATAAATCTTATTGGAATAGTGGAAGAAAATGGTATCATTTTACTGAAACAAATATTCTTAGTTGTGTTATAATTTCATGTACTTACAAATTATATGGATCTATTGTTAGATATGATGGGTTTTTGATGTCCCAGTGTACTATTGTTTCTAGCAGCATTTTACCGTCCGTGGGGGTAACTTTTATCTCCCCTAGATCCGCCTCTGACCAGTATACGTCATTTGATATCCAATCGTATGCTAAGCCTAAAACACATCAACAGATGATCATCAACATGCTTTTTTTCAGTATTGCAGTCATTTTTAATAGAATAATAGTTTATCTAAAATTAATTCAAATGAAGTTTTTTATTCAAAATTACATCGCATTTATAATGCTTGCATTCCAGGATGTTCTTTTTCATTCTTCATGAAAAAAAAAACCTCAACTTTGCATACATATATCTACTACATAACAAACAAAATCTCTAATTTTTGTGAATATACTCATATCTAGAAAACATACCTGATATGTTCGAGAACGAGGCTATTACTTCCGTCGTGTTTGTGCTGACGTCAAGTTTTATTATATTATTAGAATCATCATCCGTGAAGAAGACAAGGTGTTTGTGTGCATCAACTGCCAAGTGTGTTATATTGGATTTCCACGTGTAAAAACACCTGGTCTCACTCATGTGTGACGTAATCACTCTGACGTCCAACATGCACAAGTCGGTGCCGTTACCGATGATGAGTCCCTTGCCAAATAAATTGTGTCTGACTGAATAACAAAAATATATATTAAAAGAGCAACTAAAATACAAGTTTTGAATGATAAAATGAATGTATATCAAAATATTAGCAGATGATAAATGTTTGAATGTGAATACATTTGTAATATGAAATAATTTTTAGAACTTCTTATTATTTTGAATATTTATCTAAAGAAAATTAAACATAAAATAAACAGGCCTGTTTTCTAAACAATGATTAAAACTAGTCTATTTTCTAGACAACAATTTAGACTAGAATATTTCCTAGACAATAATTCAAACAGGCCTATTTTTTAGATAATGGTTGAAATAAACTTATTTTCTAGACAATGATTAAAATAAGCCTAGTTTCTAGACAATAATTTAAACAGGCCTATTTTTTAGACAATGGTTGAAATAAACTTATTTTCTAGACAATGATTAAAATAAGCCTAGTTTCTAGACAATAATTTAAACAGGCCTATTTTCTACATAATGGTTGATATAAGCCTATTTCTAGACAATGATTAAAATTGGCCTATTTTCTAAACAATAATTCAAACTGGCATATTCTCTAGACAATGATTAAATTTCTTCTAGAAAATCTTCTAGACATGAATTAAACTGGCCTATTTTCTAGACAATGAATAAAACTGGCCTATTTTCTAGACATGAATTAAACTGGCCTATTTTCTAGATAATGGTTGAAATAAGCCTATTTTTAGACAATGATTAATATTGGCCTTTTTTCTAGAAAATGGTTAAAATTGGCCTATTTTCTAAACAATAATTTAAACTGGCCTATTTTCTAGACAATGATTTAAGTTGGTCTATTTTCTAGACAATGATTAAAGTAAGCCTATTTTCTAGACAATAAATTAAACTGGCCCATTTTCTAGACAATGAATTAAATTTGCTTATTTCAAGACAATGAATTAAACCGGCTTATTTCAAGACAATGAATTAAACTGGCTTAATTCAAGACAATGAATTAAACTGGCCTATTTTCTGGACAATTAATTAAACTTCCCTATTTTCTAGACAATGATTTTTTTTTCTTACTTTCACACGTCTTATTGTCTGTAGACAGTTCATATCCTTCTTTACAGAGACATTGTGATCCGGTCGGTGTATTAACACAAAAATGGGAACAGCCACTGGTTTCACATGCATCTGAAATAAATGTGAAAAATGTATATTATTCTTTTTAGTGCTCGAACCGAGTCTTGACGAAGTTCCCCCCTTTTTTTCATAGCATTCAAACAAAGAATGAAGAAAGGTGAAAAAAGTGAAGAAAAGTGAAGAAAAAGAAGTAATTTAAATTTCAGTATTTTGGCTTATGGACAGGGGTCATGCAATTTAATTTTTATATGATAGTTCATATCTTAGAAGTCATGTTTACTTTTGAGCTGCATACCAAAATATACTTCCTCCTACCTATCATGATAACATTTTTGAATCACCTACCGTAGGGGCTTAACCAAAAATGTAATCATGATAACTTTCCCTAAGTGAATCAATATAAAAAAATACCTTAAAGGGACGAATTATAACCACCCCCCCCCCCCCCCTCGCCGAATATTTTTTTCTGAGCAGATCCATTTTATGACCTGACCTGACATTACATTTTCCAAAATGGATATTCTCTCATATTAGTTCACCATTCAGGGTTAAGGTCAAGGTTACTATATCTAATAAAATAATGTTTGATGATTATACGTGTATGAGATGAGTGATGACAAGATTCAACATTTAAAATGCATAAAAAATCTAAGTCAAAGAGCAATAACTGTGGTATACATAACCTTTTTAGCTGCAATCCCCTTTCTTCATACACATCTACATAATCATGATCTTTCATGATGGCACCAGGAAAATTCACTTTGATTTTATTTAAACTGTTTGTCATGAAGTACTACTGACGAGGATTAAAATATCCGAAACACGTGTCTAGTACAACAAAATTGGTACTATAGAACATATATTTCAATATTGACAATTGTGTAAAGTTTCACTGAAATCCATCAAATGGTTTGGGAGGAGTTGCTATGACAAGCTTTCCTCTACAGACGGACGGACGGACAGACGGACGGACAGGGTGAACCCATTATAACCCAAAACGTTGCGGGGTATAAAAATGTAATCGTGATATAGCTATCATGAGTATCTTTACAGTTAGAGAGGAAGTTGGCTTTCAGACAAAGGTGAATCAAAGTCATTTCTGAATGGGCAAGGTCATATCTAGGCTTAAATGCTCAAATAATAATAATAAGCATATAGTACCTTTATTTTTTACATTTGACCGAGTATTCAAAAGACAAAAAGCCAATCGAAGCTATATCTTAAAAAAAAAAAAAAAAAAAAAAAAAAACACAAGGTAGCTCCTGAGATGGGATTTTTCATAAGAGAAGTGATTCATTTCTAAAAGAAGTTAACCATGTGTTCTAGCTTCACTCAATGGTTGATTCTGATGTTCAATATTAATGGAGGTCATTTTGTAAGGTCAAATCTCTGTACAATAAATTTTTTGTGCTTATGTTTTTTTATTTTGTTTGTCTGTTGCCATATTTTAATTAATGCTTACTTATATGTCCGTACGAAATTCTGATCATTTACACAGTTTTCTCTAAAAAGGAAATCAGTGTCAAAAAATGCAAAGACTTTAGACTATTATACAAGCTTATATTTGGCCACATTACATTTTTAGATTGAGGATCATTGACGAGAGTTAAGTACCCGAAACGTGCATGTCTGGTCAATGCTGCAAATTTTATCTATTCTTAAATGATGCTATTGAATTTGAAGACGTTAAACATTTATATTCGTCCAGTGGAAAATTCAACGAGTGCCATTGCCCTAAACCTCAGTGAATCATGAGGTTTTACTCGTATATTTTATATTTTAAACCAGTTACCGCATAACCAAGTACAGCGTATGCAAAGGACCAGCCATTTGCCCTGAGCTGTAGATTTTGAAATGATAATTAGATTGTAAATAAATATATTCTGTAAATGAATCATTTTTTTGACGGTAGATGACATCGGTTCGTCTGATAGCTCTTTTTGTAGATTTTATTTATCACAATTATCAAACTGAATCAAACGAATGGACCAAACACAAATCATTGTTACATGTAAATGACATGTGCCATTTTACTTGTCCAGTATATGTTCATTTTTCGCAAATGAATGCCATGATGTTTTTATTTTCTGAATATCTATATTGGAGGAACGAGCCACGGGACATCTAGTTTGTCTCTAACTACATGAATAATGATTTACTTCAAAGGTGTACATGCTTTGACAGGTCATGGGATTCCCTTTTTACATATCATGGCTTTCAAAAATTATATGATGTTATATCGAAGCAATGAGATATTTTGTCATTAGATTCAGTATTCTTGAAACACGTGTCAGGTGCATTAAAATTGGTTTGAAATTTTCTTCAAGAATTAAGGTAAAGAGTTGGAACACTTCCATACTATCATTATATACAATTATTTCTTGTTGCAGTTAAACTCGTTTCCCGTGGCAGGATGTTTGACGTGTAATAATTACTTCTTTCCAGCTCTGTCGCCTGATAAAAGTTTTTTTTACCCTTTATCAATTTAAAATCATACATATTATTTTGTTATTTTTTTTAGAAACTTGTTATTTTATCCCAAAAAAATCATCTAAATTAAAGGTTAACATTTTAGCACCATCCCTCCGACACTATATTGTTCATACAATTAAATTAACTATGCTACTAAATCGACCCTACAAGAAATTTAAAATTGGAGCCGCGCACTCTCTGTGAAGTAAATGCAGAAATTGTAATTCAAATAAGTAAAACCAGAGGGCGCTACTGAAATGAATTTTGTCTTTGTCTGAACATCACTTTGGCAGGAAGCATCACTAATGAAGATTTACTATCCGAAACACGTGTCTGGTACATTGAAATTGGTTTGAAATTTTCTTCAAGAAGATAAAGAGTAGGAACACATTCTTATTCTTGAAAGAAACAGTCATGTATTTGCAAGCTCTTGTCACTTTATTTCTATAGTCCATGGATAATGGTCATCAATATTTTATTCTCATCTGTACCCAAGGAACACTTCTCTTCATACAACGGCACCAAAGTATCCCTTTTAAAGAAACAATTCTAAATGTCAGATAAAAACCTGACGTGGAACCTTTTTCTGTAGGTCCTTGTTATAGACATCCACGGCGCAGGGTTGCTGGTAATCAAACGTCTGGTTCCACACCACGGCACCACTGTGCCCACATCCAAGCCCCTCCCCCTTAAATAAACAACCCTTAATGTTCGATAGATTTATAGGGGACCTGTTTCTGTAGGTCTTTGTCGTACACTTCCACGGCCCAGGGTTGCTGGTCACCAAACGTTTGACTCCACACCATGACACTACTGTGCCCCACCCCAGCCCCTCCCTCTTAGATAAACAATTCTTAATGACAGATTAAGACTTACGGGGGACCTGTTTCTGCAGGTCTTTGTCGTATACTTCCACGGCCCAAGGCTGCTGGTCACCAAACGTCTGGCTCCACACCACGGCACCACTGTTTTTGTCCAAGCATTCCACGATAGACAGCTGATATTGTGATATACACACCACATCCTGTAAGTTCACATCAAATTATGTATAAAGATCTGAACAAATAACGCTGAGCAACTTTAAGGTACCCGATTTCATATAATTGAATACGATTTTTCATGAAAAGGTTATGTTATATGACACATGATATCATGTCATATCAATTTATATCATACCATGTGATATCATGATATCATATGAGTGTAGACTGAATGGCATATATATTTTGCAATTTGATATGGTAAGGTTTGCTATGATATGTAATGCTATGGTTTGGAATGGTATTAATATATGCTATGGAACTTGGGGTATCAATTTGCAATTTTAAAATATGATTGGGGATGGGATGGGGTGGCTCTATTACCTGGTATAATGTGACACCATTCATATAAAGGTTTACATTTGTTGATCTCCTGACCAGCCTCCTGTCAGTACCGTCATATTTAGCACTCTCTAGAGAATTCCTGCCAATATCTATCCAGTACAATCTTTCTGAGGCAGTGTCAGTCACTATATCCGGAACCCACGACACTCCGGTCAGAATCACTCTTCTATTTTCTCCCGTTAGCGTAGATCTCTCTATCACAGCACCTGCGCTGTGTTCTGACCAAAATAATAAACTGTAAGGAAAAAATGATAAACTTAAGATTCTGATAAAATGGGATGTCTAAATAACATTCATTATCTAGGTTGCGGTTTTTTTTTAATATATGAGATTTTTGCTTTTGATTGGAATGAAACATTGGAAGTAAAAATGTACAAGGCATTGTAAAAGAGATAGGATCTTAGATATAGCATTGCATATTTTTTTTTCCTTTCTTCTCTCTCATCGTAAGCACGTCTTTGGCCAGAGTTTGTCACATACTCCTTGTCGGCTATAAATCATGGTCAAGCAAACGGAGTAATGACAAAATGCAATATTATGTATATCAGTAAACAACAAAAAGGCGAGCCAAATGTCAACAATTTTCTCCTGCATAATAAATAATGATAATCAGCATGTTTGCATAACGTTATCCATTATAGCCATAAATCAACCTTACCCTTTCAGCGGGTCCACGGCGATTGCATATGGATTATTCATATTTTCGTGTAGTATGACTTTGAACATGGTTCTGTCGTCGGTATCGACTGGTTGAACGGCTATCCAATTATAAAGCTCGTCAGTCCAGTAGATGGTTCGAGACAGCCAATCATATGCAATTTGAACTGATGACGAATAGGAAATGCCCTGATGTAAAAGAGTGACATTTCCCATGGTGTAATTCAGCCATATATTGAAATGATCTATCTTGTAGAGACTTTGTGTGTATCCATCCATTAAATAAATAATATTGTTGGCCGGATCACATGCTATACTTAGAACGTCTGTATTCTCAAAGAAATAGTAATAACGACTGTCCACTGAATTCTGTTGTCCGAAATTGTCCACTCGTCCAGGAAAAGTGACCAGCTCCCCGGCGCTTAGAGACAAATAGTGTGGAAGGAGAGAGACAACTAAACCCCTGTCTTGATCTGTGTGAACAAAATTATGCAAGAAATAAACTGCCCTCGTTATAGAGGTTTATATCAATAAAGAATTTCCCTAAAATTTCGGCCCCCTGGCCTGCATTGGTGGAAAATAAATAACTTCTCTGCTAGGTACGTCTGACTGTTAGAAATGGACATAACCAAGAAATTGCTATTTTGATAATGACCAGGAGGCCGACAAGGAGCTGATAAGATAAGGCGTAAAATCTGCCCTGAAAAAGTGGAATTTTCAAAATGGGAACTCCAAAAAAATTCTTTCACAAAATTGATGCCAGTTCTTGGTTTCATCATAATCAGCAGTTGCATAAGATTTATCATGCATAGTTTTTCTAAATTTTGGGGCAAAATATGTCTTTTTTCTATAGAAACCAATGGAAAATGGAAAAGTTTTTTAAAATATTGTTCCCCCCTCAGCTACAGAACGCCACTTTTACAGAAGGTGTATATCACTAAAACACATCTTTTGACAAAGTGGGGTTCTGTAGCTAAGGGGGGAACGATGCCCCAGAAACAAAAAACTGAAAAAGGGAAGGTGGGGGGCTTTTTACAAATCTGTGTTTTAGGCCATAATATAAGCAAAATTTAATTATTTTCCCTTTTAAAGTCATTCATTTATTTATTCTAAACATGTTCACATGAAATGCACAAGATTTTGGAACGAAGTAAACAGGAGTGTGCAGTTTATTTCTACACAATGTGTATTTCGTGGTAAAATGTCTACTTTGTAGTCAACGAATACAAAATACAACCATGTTTCAGATTCAAGATTTTAAAATTTATGGAAAAAAATGAGACCAGTCTTTTGAATTTAATTTCTAGTATCTTGTTTAGACTATAACTATGTTTTAAAGTTTATAGATATCCATATTAGCCAGATTCTTCTTAATTTTCAACGTTTTTGATCGATATTAGCTTCTTTTCAATATGGCTACCCCCTACTCTTTGGGCTGTAATTTAAGTATCTAGAAATGAGCTTACCAAAATAAAAGTGGTATCAGGAATCTCCAAATACATTACATTTTAGTAATTATCAAGTTTTTCTTGCGTACAGATCATTTCGTAGAAGGAATACTTGATGAGATTCAGGGCTAAATACAGCCCTTATCTTATCAGCTCCTTTATGGAAATCGAATGCCTTTTGAAAACTTAATAATAGAAAATAGAAATGTGCATAATTCTTCAATGTTAACTGACCTTTAGATTTAATCAAAATTATCACAGAATTCTCTTGTCTTAGCTTTCCCGACTTCACGTTACTCGAATAAATCATGTATATTTCAAGAGAATTCTTTTATATGAATTTTGGTCTTGTGACTGAAGGTACAAGATCTTTATTTTTCAAAAAAATAAACTTCAATTTTGTTTGTTATAGATTCATTTTCAATGCTAAAAAGATTTGTGTAGTTGACCGTAAGAATAATTTACATATATTTGGCCTTTATCAGTGGCGGAGCTTCATGTACAGTACAGAACGTTATTAGCATGCGACAGAAAGGTCCGAGAACATACGATTGTTCAATTGCCGTGAAAAACCGGAGAAAAGGCCTGTAACTCTGGCATTAAATTGTTCCTTTCATTTTGACATGATTAGAAGGAACCATTAACATAGGATTTATAACGTAAGTTAATTGAAAGACACAATAACAAGTACTAGTATGTTAAGAATGTCCATTTTAACATGTTTATTTTGTCATCATGGCCGCAGGGGGATAGCGGTTCACACAATGTGACTCTGGCGGCTCAAACAAAGACTATCTAAAATGAAGAAATCGGATTAAAATCTACATTTACATTTGTACCGCTCGTGCGTCATTGAACTTTGGCCGACTCGAGGTCACGCGGAAAGAAAATAGCGACTTTTATAAACTTTTCACTTTTGTGATATTAATATTGCTTTTAGTAATTTTAAGCATTGGTCAATTTCAAGATTTTTGTGTCTTACATGTGGATTACGCAGTTATACCCCTTGATGTATATAATAAAGAGATAAATGAAACCGTTGAATGATGAAGATAAAGATGAATATAAGAAGAGTGAATTATGAACATATAGATAAATGTATAAATTAAATGGTAAATTAAATAAACAAATTTCAAAGAAAAGCAGAAGGCAAATATGATGCCCTTACATTTATATTTACAGTTCGCTGTATGCTAATTTTCACATGATTTAACGCAGTGGTATTTATTATTTCTATACCTTGGGGATATTACATAACTTGTAAAATAGTGTGAAGATTTTTGTCATGCACACACCTTGCAGAGATACTTCAATCAGATAAAATTAAGTACATCTTACCAACAATACATATGTCCGCTTGTAAAATCTGTTATTAAGAAACTATTTCTTGTTTGTAAAAATATTTTAACCACCAGAGTAGCTCCTCAACCGCAGGATCTAGGTTTGTTTCTATGATTTGTGTTTCTTTGTTTCTCTTTGGTTTGTTTTTATCTATTGTGTGTAGTGTGTCTCTTTTTTGTAAGTAACGTAAGTTCCGGTTGTGCACGAAACTGCCAAATTTCTATAATCGTAAATGGCGGTTAGATTGGAGATCGGCTGTGTGCAATACAATACCCCCTATGCTTTGCTCTTGCATTTGTTATATAAAATGAGAATACATAACGCTTAAAAATCAAATGACAACTTCAAATGAAGTCCAAGGTACCTCATTTTATTGACGTCGTGGAAATGATATCTTGTACCGTAAGTTTATTTCAACATGTACATGTACTCCATTCATTTTAACTTTTTGCGAGGCGCAGTGAAACGCAGTCTTTTTGTTGACTCTTTTCGGGAAAATAGGAAAGCGAAGTTCGCGTAAAGATGTAAATTTTCGTGTTTCTGATTTAGCAAATAGCACGATCGATTTTATTCTTTTTTACAGTAGTTCCTCGTGTTTCAATGCTGTTTTGCCTTGTTTCATAGTGCGATTATTCTTGTTGTTTCCGTCTGTTTGTTGACGTGCTATTTCCTTTCCGCTCGTCTCACGTGTGTGTTCCGCTGTGTTCACTGTATGTCGTCTTGTCGGAGATTTTTTGACATAAGTATTCTTATGTATTGTCTTAATATTTATTGTGTGAAATGATTGTTACGATGAAAAAAAAAGATAAAAGCGCCCTTTTCTAAAATTTCATGGAAATTTACGTCATGGACAAGGTCAAGGTTTCAAATTTTGGCAAAGAAAGGCCTTGTCATATGAAATAAAATTACGTAAATTTATATGGAAGCGATGGATATCAATCGCTATATTAGAAGCAATGGAATTCTTCAGAGAGAAAGAAGTAAAAAGGATCACTATAACAAATGTTTTAATCTAATTTTTTTTAATTTGTACTCACCTTGACAAAAATGGACGGGTATGAGAAAAGTTGCTATCATGAAATATGTTCCTACAAACATCATGAAATGTTTCAAACACAATAATGACATTAGTCCGTATTTTATTTTTTTTCTCTTCTTTTCTTATGTTACTATAACATCCTTTTATCGGACACGAGCATACAGCAATAGGGAGATGCCCTCCAATGTTGTACGTTCCACCTGGATAATCCGGAGATTTTGATCAGTTTTACCTCCGGGTATTATAATGATCTTGATAGTTATTAGTTCGGTCACCCTCTATGTTCGTCATTACGTGGTGTTTTGTTCGTAATAGTCCGAGTCCGGTTCACTAGGACAAAGACAAAGAAAATGTAAGGTTTTACTATCAAAATTAAGGATTTTTAAGTCTAAAAACAAACAAAAACTTACGTAATGTTGAATAATCCACGTCAGGTGTGTTATTTGGAATACAGATTTGTCGCATATCCTTTTCTTTTCTATTTGTAACGCCATATTAATTGTAGTTTCTAATCTCATTAGTTTGAGACCTTAATTGCAGAATGTAGAGCGCTGTGATCTTATTTGTGCCATGACAAACGATGTGTACAATAATACGTAAAAAAGGAAGACGCAATAAAAAAAGTGTTTTTTCGTTTATTGAAAATGAGGACAGCACATGTTGTCATGTATATTGCACATTCAAATGTTTAAGATCTTCATAAAATATTATATATACATCATACATGTATATGGAAAGAACTATAGTTTGTTTTGCATCACAAATAGCCGCATTGTAATTTTTTCCTTTCATTTTAGACTTAATTTTGAGAATGATATAATAATTGCAGAACGAATTAGATTGGGAGAGAGGCTTGTCGAGTTGTGGATAAAGGACAACATTTTCATACACCTACACGGAATGCCGTGATTTATATCTTTCTATCAGTTAACAGATTACATGTATGAAGCAGAGAAATTAAGTTTTTTTTTTCATTTTTAGACATGAATCTTATATTTTTTTTCTGCAGCTGATGATGCAAGTATCATCAGAAAAAAATGGAGGAAAAATGCATCAATGGGAGAAGTGCATTGACACAAAAAGTTTTGGTCGAATTTTCTCGTGGTGATGCTTGTTTCAGCAGGAAAAAAAAATCAAGATTTATTTCATACCATTTCATATCTTCTTCATTCTTATGAAAAAACGGAATGTTCAAAAGTTAGGGGGATTGCGCAATAATAAAAATAAAACGAGTTATGACTGCCGCCATGATTCAAACAGCGAACATTTGTTTCCTGGGATCAAATCCTATATGCACAGTACATTTTTGATTTAAGCAAGAATCAATATATTGTATTTTCAGCTACGAGTCGGAATCCCGGCCCCGATTCTAGAAATAGTGCGATAAAAAAAAATAGTAGTCTTGTCCCATGATGCCTTGCACTCAGGAGTGTCAGGCATAATGACTGTGAAAAGACTAAAAATTTAGTTGATCTATGTATCAACAAAATTCCTCAGCCAATCAGAATTTTCTTTTCTTCAAAAATGAATGATTTCGAATTCTGACGAATTATCCCATTCGAGATTTGATATTTCGAATTTCTGATTGTCAGCTTGGCTCTCTCATCTAAATGAGATAAATCTCTTGTTTTATCTCGAGAAATTTCGGATGGCTCGTCAATACCGAATCAAAACAGTAGTTTTTTTTAAAGTCATTGACAAAGAAACATGCTTTGAAGAAAAATATCAATGCTGACCGGATAATTGCTGACCGGATAATTTCATACATTTAGATATATACTCCAGAATTCACTTTTGTAGGAGTAATGGATGGCCTTGAATTGCTGAAATGAATGTATATTCGTTTGGAATGTGGAGAAGTAAAATCGAGAACAAAATGCTAGAACATTATATATATGGCTTTAAGACCTCTGTCTCGTTGATTCTCACATATATCCACGTGTATAATTTTCTATTTTCCTTTTTCAGCAATGAATATTTCAATGTGCTTAGACCATCTGATTGTAGGAGTTGTCTCGATTTACCTAGTTGGCGCATTCTGCAAAAAAAAAAAAGTCCAAATGAAATAACAAACTTCAAAAGTTCCTGCAGTCGTTTAATTTTCATTTTTTAAAGTTATCATTTCTTTACTTTGTTTATACAACTATAGGCCTAGATGTGGCATGCAGGAATGAAATCCTTAAATTCGTAAATTCTTATCAATTTTCAAAATGGTGTTTTACTGCAAACGAGGCCTAATGATTTGATTTATTAAATTTTCACGATGATTTCTATCCTAAAAATTCAATATTGACCTATCGCCATTGTCCTCGTTTCCCTTGTCCCGTTGATGACGTATTGTTTTATATCTGGCAATGTCCAAGGCATATCTCACAATCTTGTATTGTTTAGTTACAAGCCTACAATGCAAATTCAATAAAAACAATTAATTTTAGTGTATGATGTTATCGATTTATAAAATACTACTCAGAGAAAAGTCATGTTATATTGAATACCAGTGTAAAATTTTATAATCGTCGGAAATCGATCAACTACCCAATTCTCCGCTTAAGATGTACATGTATCAACTAACGATGGAAGCTTTCTTCCGACATTACGCAAAGAACGCAAGGAATTCCAGCCAATCACAACCAGTTAAAAATCAAATTTGGAAGCAAAAAAATAATCGTTCTGTATTGTTACTATAGATGTTCTATTACCATATGGATTGAAGTTCTAAAGTACCATTTACTCTGTGCTATTTGGATGGATATTGCGTGTTACACAGCCAATTGTGCCTCATATGAAATTCATGTGAAATTTACAGGAACTTTACATGAAAGTTCACATGAAATTTATGTGAAACGAGCACGAACATGAAATTTACATGAAATTTTTCACATGAAATTCATGTGAAGATTTTTACATGGATGTTGTGTGAATTCAGTTTTCTGTGAAGGTCACTTAGAAAAAATCATGTGAAATTCATGTGAAGGAAATTTATGTGAAATTCATGTGAAATAGTTTTTACATCAATCTTAATGCGAAATTTATATGCATTTTACATGAACTTTCATGTAAATTTACATGATGCTCATTTCATATGAATTTCATGTGAGGCACAATTGGCTGTGTATATTATTGTTTTATTTACGCACCGAGACTATTTCTTAAAGAGATTGTGATTTAAATCCGCACTTACCAATTAAGATCATAATACATGTACTTCGTGAAGAATATCAAATACTTGTTTTCTTTAATGCATGGAATAGACTAGGTTCAATATTTATACATGAACAATATATTTACCTGGTATATATGTCGTCATCCTCACCTCCCCATCCAAAATATCTGTTAGGAAAGCCGTTGATTGCCTCCATTTGACATTTTGATAATGCAGATACCCCGCCGAAGTAAGATCCGTAAATAAGACTGTTGTAAAAAGTACAGATAGATAGAAATTGTTACTCATGAATGAGAGAGATAAATGAAAGAAAACGCACAAGGAAAGAGAGGAAAAGTTTTGTATTATAGATTCATTGGATAATTCATAATCTACTAGAAAGCTGCATTATGGAAATTGACAACATGATGTGGTAAAGCGTATTATTTGATTGAAAATTTACATGCATTTGCTATGTGCTACATAGTTGAATAAACACCCAAGAAGTACCCATCAGTTATTCAGTCTCAAAGTCGAGAAGGTAAGGCAAATCATTAGGATTCCAATCGGAACAGCTGCGAACCCCGGAATGAACAACATTCCGAAGAGAGACCAGGTGCCCGGGGAGAGTCAGCGTCTCCTGTCTGCATGCAACACCCGTAGTAACAACTCTATGAAAATTTGTCAAATTCGTTGATTATCTCGATGTACATTTTGATGAACATGGTTAAGATATATTGGTTGGTGATGATGACAGCCATTCACCATTAAGTATCTCATACATTACGTATCTCTGACATATTTTATACGGTTTATAAATTTTCCTAAAGCATTACTGATGGGAGAAAATAAGAATATAACTTTCTGAAATGCGCATATGGTGCAGTGACTTATATATTTCGACATTTATAATTTTACCAAACTTGCCATGTGTCGAGGATTTAAAAGAAATAAAACCAGGACTTTACATTTAATAACATTTCTCATCTGTATAAATTACGAGCTATACTTTTATCTGAATTTATATATGATAACATTTACTTGTAGCCAAACTTGTCAACAGCTACGACCATGTGTCGACACATTTGGCTCTGGCGTTTACGCAGCCAATTGTGCCTCATATGAAATTCATGTGAAATTTACAGGAACTTTACATGAAAGTTCACATGAAATTTATGTGAAACGAGCACGAACATGAAATTTACATGAAATTTTTCACATGAAATTCATGTGAAGATTTTTACATGGATGTTATGTGAATTCAGTTTCATGTGAAGGTCACATAGTAAAATTCATGTGAAATTCATGTGAAGGAAATTTATGTGAAATTCATGTGAAATATTTTTCACATAAATCTTATGTGAAATTTATATGAATTTTACATGAACTTTCATGTGAAAATTACATGATGCTCATTTCATATGAATTTCATGTGAGGCAAAATTGGCTGTGTATTGCAATATTTGCTATTTGGTCATGTGCAATTTGCTATACTTACATAACAAACTGTCGACTAGTTTGACTACAAGAAAAATATAACTATATGAACAGTATATTTAGTCGTCGATAAAAACGATCGACAGCTAAGGCCATGTGTGGTGGACTTCCTGTACAGCTTTACTTTATAGTAACGAGATATCACACGCGTTTCAGTAGCCTTCCTTAGACGAAAATTTTTAAGAAATCTCCACGCTGAAGAATTCCGATTTTCGTAACTCAAAATGTCTTGATGTTCTGGCTTTGTTATAATCGCTCAATCGACAAGTCGACTCAATAGCCCAGAGGTAGAGCTCTTGTCCACCATGCGGGAAGACCGCGGTTCGAGCCTGGGCACAGGAGTACTAAAGAGATTGTTATTCGTATGTAAACACAAATGTTTTTATTTTTCATTGCAAAGTAAAGGTAAGCCAAGAGTGACCAACAATAGTCAAATTTTTGCTGGAATTGAACTTACAATGTACAAATGTATTTGAAAATTTTGTTAAGACTTTTTTACCTACACACATATGTCGTAACTATTCAGAAATAAGTCAGGTGTCAGTAAAGTGTTTGAATGTAGAGAAACCTATAATATAGTTACCATGTATATGGTACATATGGTAATATCATTACACATGTTCACATACTGTCGTGTTATCACACAGAATCTGTATTCGGCTCTATTCATTTACATATTGACATCTTTGTGAGAGAAGGAACACTGCTGTGATATTTCAAAAAGATGATTATATAAATTCGGATGCTTTTGTCTTTGGTCACTTAGTAAAGAAAGATAACTCGAATTGTACTTTTAATTTTTTACATGAAAATTTACACATTCAGGCAGATTTTGCAAGATATGACGTGGTCATTGAATGATTTCTTTCTATAAGAATTTGCACAATATGTTGAGGGAATCATATGTGAAGTTTCATTTGAAAATCTTGGGCTGAAAAAATAATATAGCCAAAAAATGAGCATTTCCATTACAATCAATGCATGTCTAAAAAGTCTGATCAATTTCAAAATCTCAAAATTTTGGATGGTGACCTCCTAATTTTGTCCCTTACATTTGAATTAAATTAGGAAATCAGAATTATGCCTTTTTTCTGAAAATAAGTGTTGTATAACACGAAACGTGTGATATCACCTTAAATAATATATAACATTTACTTGTAGTCAAACTTGTCGATAGCTACGGCCATGTGTCGTGTATTTTCTGAGCTATACGTTTATATGAATTAATATATAAATAATTATATTTACTTGTAGCCAAATTTGTCGACAGCTACGGCCATGTGTCGTGGATTGCCAGTACAGCTATACATATTGAAGTCGTTCTCAGGTAGATGGTCTACGTCATGGAATATAAAACACTCGTAATCATACATGGAAATGACCTCCTTAAATCCTATGTTCATCAGCATAGCCCTGTTAAACCGGCATCCCTCTTCCTGTATTATTAAGAAAATTGAAAAAAAAAAGATGGAAGATTTCATATTTCTTACCGTGGTAATAGCAAGCATCAGTAATAAAATACTTCAGCCCTAAGCTATAAACTATGGCAATTTCAATTTGAAAATAAATGTAGAATTATATTTTAAAAATCTTGCTTTACTATCAAGGTCACTTGGTAGTTATTGGCCTTTGAAATAGTCATACTTTTGATTTTTTTTCCTGTTCCAGTTGAACCAATTCACTCATTGTAATTTACCTAGTATGTACAGAGAAATAGGTCTAATAAAACACGATATCCTTTACACCATGGCATGAACATTGTTGCATAAAATATTAAATTATTCACGATCTTACGAGGGCTGATTGATATACTGTGATCCTCGGTTTTCTGGAATGCATAAGGTATTCTGCTGATAGATTATCTTAAAAAAGGACAAACACTTTGCTCCACTTCTGACACAGTTACGGGAAAATATTAAACTTACTTAAGCTCACTAGTTGAAGGTGAGTTGTTTCATCAGGACAATGCTCCTGTTCACAAGTCTGTCACTGTCACGGCTGCCATTCATGATTGTGGCTTTAATTTGATTGAGCCGCATTATTCACCTGATCTTGCTCCATCAGACTTTTATCTATTCCCCAAAGTGAAAGCAGCTATTTCTGGCACCCACTTTCAGTGCTATGATGACGTCATACTTGCAGTGGATGGCTTTCTGACCAGTCAAGATAAGGAGTTCTTTAAAAGTGGTATTGAGACCCTTAAACACCGGTGGCAAAAGTGTATTATGTATAGGTACTGAAGGGGATTATGTAGAGAAATAATGCAAAGTGTTTGATAAAATTCAAAACCCTCAATGCGAGGCTCACAACATATCAATCAGCCCTTGTATTACACTTCAGTGTGCTAAATCTCATGAAAATTACCTGTTCCACAACAAATATTCCATACTCTAGTTCCTGTTTTTGAAGAAGTGGGTTTAGGTTGTTAAGTAGAATTCTGAGATGTTCTTCTCTGTTCCTGTAGGCAATAATGATGGCCACTTTATGTCTAGCAACACATTGGTTAGGACTGTATAATCCACCCGGCTTCAAGTTCTGAAACTTTGATCCAAGTTCTTCGAAAGTTTGACTCTGAAGGTTTGGAGTAATTCGTCCAACTACAAAATGAAATGGGAATACATGGTAAATACTTCTCTCTCTCTCTCTCTCTCTCTCTCTCTCTCTCTCTCTCTCTCTCTCTCCTACTACACAACCAAGCGTATATTTGTGAGCGACTAACTTTGCTACTGCAAATACATTTGAACGAAGTAATGAGAGTGTAAAACATAATATTTCCTCAATCCGCAATGTTGAAAGACACATTCACCGATTCAGACTTTTTCTGCGCGGCCTAAGTGACGTGTGTTACTAGCAAACAGGAGATATTTACTCTTCCCGTGCAGATAATTTAATCTCTTTACGGGGTTTCACTCTTGCTTCTTTGCAGAGTGTTATCCAAGGGATAGTAATAACGATTGAACTTAGAATTATTTCAAATTTGTACGATGAATTGAAATATACTGGCAAAGATCTCTGCCTGGTTCCTCAATAACTGGGCCTTGGAACTTCACCAAATTTATTGCGTATGCGTCTTTTGCATAGGCATGAGTCCCTCAAAATTTCAGTCTCATAATAAAGGGAAAGGAACGTAGAATTATTTCGCAAAGACCTCGGTCTGATTCATCGGTAACTAGGACTTGGACCCTCGGCAAATTAATTGTGTGTGAGTCTTTATCCTTTGTTGTAAAGCTTGACTTCAGAATTATTTAAGATTTTGTAGGTTTTATGAAATATTGGCAAGCATCTTGATCTGATTCCTTAGAATGACAAATATGGATAATGACCATATCCCCGTATACAGCACAAAATGACAAATATGGATAATGACCATATCCCCGTATACAGCACAAAATGACAAATATGGATAATGACCATATCCCCGTATACAGCACAAAATGACAAATATGGATAATGACCATATCCCCGTATACAGCACAAAATGACAAATATGGATAATGACCATATCCCCGTATACAGCACAAAATCGACAATTCAGTAAATCAGAAACCCTATGCATACAAAACCAAGACAAAACAGGAACCAAAGCAAAGAAACAAAAATCTCCACCACATGAATAGAAGCTCCCGATATTGGAGTGAGACCAGGTGCCCCGGAAGAGTAAGCATCTCCTGCTTTTGATCCTTAACCGTCACCAAATTACACTTGTCAAAATTTCTAACTTACCATTCTACGGATATGGATTTTCGTAAATGTGGAATTCAAATTATTTTATCGATAATTGGATTTGAGATACAACATTTCGCTCTTTACTTTAAAATCAAGAAAATCGAATTTTCTTTCAACGGAAACAGACCGTGACGAAATTTGAATTTTTGAACATTTTTCATGCATTTCGCGTTTTTTATAGGTAAATAATAACCAAACAACACTTAAATAATTGTTTGTACCATGGTTAATCAGAAAAACATACATTCAATGGAATGCGTGTGTTAAAAAGCGATAATAAGCAAACAAAACTAAATGATTTGCCTTAAAATGACTGCGTGTGCATAACTCTTGTGAGTGGTGCGTAAAATGAGCGTCTGTTAACCAAACATCTTTGTCTAGGCTTACTTTTCCTGAAAAAAGACATAGCATAGGAACAAATGAAATATCGCATTCGCAGGAAATGTTTCATCACAAAAATCCTTACCCGGTATATCAATGATACCGGAAGTGTTATTGACTCTTAACGCACCAGACAATTTGGAAGCATATCGCGACAAAATAACATTATCTACCGCCGATATTTCAACATTCAAAAAACGAAAAGCACGATAACCGTAAGACCTTTTCTATTGTAGCCTTATGAAGTCAAGAGACAAAATTTTCTTACAAACCAGATGCGGATGATTTGTTTGCTAAATTGCTGTAGAATTTGAAGATACAAATCGCAGGATGATCTTTTTTCTCTTACACTCGAAAAACTTTCGTTGTTTTTATAAATGTAGATATTAAATAATTCATTTCTACCCATCGTTATATTCAAGTAACTTAAAAATTGTAAGTTAGAAATTTTGACCAGTATAATTGTATGTGAGTCTTTATGTGAGTCAGTCGGACTCCTCGGGTGATAACATACATGAGCTCGCGGCGGCAGAGCACGGATTGTATTACGTACGCCCTCTTTTTATATCCATTTACATATTCATCTGTGTTGCTTGGGCCCCTGCGTTTTACGGTCTTATTTGTGTGTGGTCATCTGACAGTGAGGAGGTTGTTTTACACCACAATTGTACGTTCTTCGAGACCTCTGGGTAATCGGATAAGTGGGAGGGTTGTGCGCACGTAATCCAGGATAACCATACCTTCTGCTATTTCCGTGGCAGATGGCCGTCCTAAGTCGGCATCGGTTGCCCATTGGTCTCGTTGGTTTATGTGTAATCCTTTGTGTTTGATGTTTCTGTGTTGTGCGTTAACGTTCTTTGTCCCTTACGCGTCTCTTTTTGTGCTTGTCTGCTTTGTGTTTTTGCATTGGGTGTTTTGGGATTTTGCTGTGGGTGCTACAACCTGGTGTTGTTGGAGATCCCCTCCTTCGTTTTATGTCTGGGCATGAATGCCTAAAATTTTCAGCATCCAAATCAGGTGATATTGATAAAGATTGAACTCAGTATTATTTCAGATTTTTGTAGATTTGAACTAGCCCTTGGACCCCAACAAATTTATTGTGTGTGAGTCATTATGCCTAGGCACATATGTCAGCATCCTAGCCAGAGGAAAGTAATAAAGCTGCTACGTATTTCGGCACATTGTGTACATATTAACATTCACACTCTTGGTCATATTACATTGTTTAGGTTGAGGATCTCTGACGAGGGTTAAGTACCCGAAACGTGCATGTTGTGCCCATGCTGAAAATTTATCTGTTCTTAAATGAAGCTATTGAATTTGAAAGACGTTTAACATTTGGACTTAAATTTTTTGTAGATCTAATGAAATGTTGGCAAAGATACATTCTAGTTCTCAGTAACTAAGCCTTGGATCCTTACCAAATTTAAGGTGTGAGTCGTTATGCCTAGTCATGAATCCATGGAAATGTCATTCCTCTAACCAGGGATAGTAATAAAGCTTGAACTTAGAATTCTTTCATATTACATTAGATTGAATGACATATTTGCAAAGACCTCGGTTTCTCTTTAACTAGAACTTAAGCTTTCACCAGATTTATTGTGTTTGAGTCTTTATCCCTGAAAGTTTCAGCCCCCTTACCAGGGGGCGATTATGAAGTTTGAACATAGAACTAATTTCAGATTTTGTTAGATTTAGATTACATGCTTGCAAAGACCTCGGCCTGGTTCCTACGAAACTGGGCTTTGGACCCTCACCATTGTGTGTGAGTCTTTACGCCTAGACATAATCCCTAATAATTTCAGCACCCCAACAAGGTCATTCTAATGAAGCTTAAACCTAGAATTATGGACAGATTCTGGTAGATTTTATGGCAAATATCTCGGCATCGTTCCTCTCTTACCATAATACGGAAGTGTTCCAACTCTATACCTTCTTGAAGAAAATTTCAAACCAGTTTGCATGCACCAGACACGTGTTTCGAATATTAAAGTCTCATCAGTGATGCTTCCAGCCAAAGTGCTTTTCATACGCCACCCAAATTCATTTCACTAACACCCTCTGGTTTTATTTTTAGAATTTAAATTTCTGCATTTGCTTTACAGAGAGAATCAATGTTCAAAATATCATTGGAGTGCTGGTGCTAAGATGTTAAACGTCTTTCAATTCAATAGCATCATTTAAAACCGGATAAATTTACAGCATGGACCAGACATGCACGTATGTTAGCCTAATCTAATTTTGATGATTATTTTTCGATGAAATAACAAGTTTCCGAAATACCACGAAAATATATATAAAGGCCTAAAATAAAGCTTCTTTCAGGCGACAGAGCTGGAAAGAAGTAATAAATACACTTAACAAACATCAAGCCACGGGGAACGATTTTAACTGTTCCACACTGCAACAAGAAATGTTCAAAATATCATTGGAGTGATGCATGGTGCTAAGATGTTAGCCTAATTTAATTTTGATGATTATTTTTCGATGAAATGACAAGTTTCCGAAATGCCACGAAAATATATATAAAGGCCCAAAACAAAGCTTCTTTCAGGCGTTAGAGCTGGAAAGAAGTAATTAATACACTTAACAAACATCAAGCCACGGGGAACGATTTTAACTGTTCCACACTGCAACAAGAAATAAGTGTTTATATCAATAATACGGAAGTATTGAACCTCATTTGTAATGTGTGAATCTGTATGCCTAGGCATGAATTCCTGAATGTTAGCCTCCTAACAAAGGGAAAGAAATAAAGCTTAAACTTATCTCGGCCTGGATTCTCTGTAACAAGGTCTTTGACCCTCATGAATTTATTGTGAGGGAGTCTTTATGCCTAATCTCGGATTCCACGAAATTTCAGCCGTCTTACCATTGGAAAATAATGCTTGAACTTAAAAGAATTACATTACGGGCCGTGTCCAAACCTCTTTAGAGAAGAAAGGGTCCCGGCCACCTGTCCTCTGTGAATGTCTCCTCTGGTGATAAAATGCATGAACTCGCTTCAGCCGACAGAGCACGGACTGTATTTCGTGCGCCCTTTATATTTATATCCATTTACATATCCACCTGTTTGTAGCTCTGCCCTTTGCGTCATGCTGTCTTGTTTGCAATAAGGAGGTTATTTTACATTACTACACATCTTGGTAAACGGAAAAGTGGGAGGGTTGTGCGCACGTAATCCGGATAACTACACCATTTGCTACTTGCGTAGCAGATGGTCGTCACCAGGTTGCCAATTTGTCTCGTTGGTTTATGTGTGGTTTTTGTGTTTGATGTTTCTGTGTTCTTTTTGGTGTTTCTTTCCCTTTTGGGTCTCTTGTTGTGCCTATTAACTCTGTGTTTTTTGCATTGGATGTTTTGGCGTTTTGCTGCGGATACTGCAACCGTATGTTGTTTGAGTTACCCTCATTTTTATGGTATGGATATTTTGGTTACGTTTGCACAACAACATGAATCAGTGGAATTACTTCATTTTACTTATTTTTGTTGTTGTAGCAATCCACATGTAATGTTTCCATAGACGGAAATTTGATAAAAAGTTTGATAGTTACTTAAGACATGAAAAATCACTACATGTATGATACCTACTTAAGATTTGGTGGTGTCTTCGGACAGAGGTTCAAGCATTTAGAGAAGGTGGGGTGCCACTTTATGGAAATATTGTTCTCCAATAGATAATCACACTTTTGGAAAAACAATTCAAATCTTGATACAAGTCCACTGATGTTTCTATTTTGACTTTCGTTTCCACTGATGTTTCTATGTAGACTTTCGTTTAGAAAATTACGAATCTTGAAATGAATACTTGTATATCGTTCATTCTCTATTCCCAAAACATAACAGAGTCCTACTGAAACTAAAAATAAAAATGGCAAGAAATAGCGCTTCCTTTTGAAATGCTTAGGAACTGTTTCCACTGAGTCATTCATCTTCTAAATTGGTCAATAGCTCGGGTGATTGGTATACGGATAACAAAACATTATATAATGTCGATGTGTTGTTTTTCCTTCCTTGAGCATATTCATCTGCAACTTAAAACAGAAACAAGATTAAATATAAGTACAACACCATAAAATATCGACAAGAGAGAGATAAAAGTACTAGTAAAGTTAGCGTAAAAACTGGAAGGAACAAGGAAGGAAAAGCCCGGAAAATTGCTAGAGACTATTTCAAAGTGTGCAAAACTTGCATTACAACTGATACCTGTTTTCCTTTACGTATGGTATTTTATCATTTAGTTCTATTATTCATAGTCACCGCGCGGGATCGAAACGTATAGTGTTGTGATTCCTTAGACAGTTTTTGGTATTTTTTCATTTGCTAAGGTAAATTTTACAAAACTGATGAGCCATTGCAGTAGGGCAATGCCTAATAAATCAATCCATATCGCTTCAGGTATATGAACAATTCATAGCTTTTATGAGCACTTGCAATAGTTTGAAGAACTGAAACGTTCTTGACCTACCAGAACTCTAGAAGAGTTTGCAAAAACTATTGACTTTTCAGATATATAAACTATATTGGCTTACTTATTAAGCATTGTCCTACTGCAAATTCTCACCAGTTTTTTTTTTGCAGTATCGCTTTAAAATGTTAAAAAACAATAAAAAAAAAAAAAATGTCCGTATTGAATCACAACATCATACGTTTCGATCCCACGCAGTGAGATTGATATACTCAGAAAAAAATCTCTTTAGGGTATTAAATTCTTCATGATGAAAAGACAATGGAAGATATCCTTACAGCAACTATAACCATGGTAACCGTCTTTGTATTAGATATTGTAACATTCATTGTACTATGAAATTATAGAAATCGATTTAATTTGTATTTGTAAAATGCTCAAAAGATCGTAATTGTAATGTTTCATAAAGGATTTATAATGCACCGGTATTTGCCTTTAAAAAGTAAATTGTCACGACTTCAATTAATCTGCAACCGGTATGGCATCTGTTAATATCTTTTTATGACTGATATTTGAAACAGATAAAAAGTACCATAACAAACCATTCTAGCAATAAAACATAAAAATCAAATTAACCTACGAGATAACTAGTGGTCAGCGTATGTCGACCATGGAAGGTCCACAAAGAGATACTGAAATAGATTAAAGTACTAGTAAAGTTAGTGTAAAAACGGAAGGAAGAAGTCTCACTCCCATATCGGGAGTTGACTTCTTTTCATGTGGTGGAGGTTTTTGTTTGTTTGCTTTGGTTCCTGTTTGATCCTGATTTTGTATGCCTTCGGTTTCTGATTTTCTGAATTGTCGGTTTTGTGCTCTATGCAGGGATATGGTCATTGTCCATGTTTGTCATCAATATCTTAAAGATTATGTCTTCAAATTAATGTAGCATCATTTAAGAACATGTACATTTGCAGCATAGACCAGACATGTACATAGAGATACTGAAATCTGAAAATATCTTAAAGATTATGAATCTTACACGTCTTCAAATTAATGTAGCATCATTTACGAACATATACATTTGCAGCAAAGACCAGACATACACGTTTCGGGTATTTAACCTTCGTCAGTGATCCTCAATCCAAAATATGAAATATGGAGTAATGTGAAACTCTATCCAAAAAATACAAAAAGGTATGATGCCCAGGACCCTCTTTTCAGAAATGTCGATAAAATTTGTGAACAAAGGTGCGTACTTCGAAAACTGACTAGCTTCAGTTCAGGGTAAATATTTTTTCCATGGGAAAAAAAAAATAACAGGAGACTGTGAACAAAATAAAAAAAGAAAGAAAATCACACGAAAAAAAATAACTCTTACATTTATTCAGGAGCATTCATTTTTAAAGGGGAAAAGTTTATTTTCAAATATGAATGGATGGGTAGGCAAGGTTCTTAGCGTGAATTCAACAAAAAATATTGTAAAGAAGGAATTCGAAATATGTTGTAAACGAACTCAACCTGTATTTTCGGTTAAACTAATTTCCATTCATAGATCGATGAATATACATTGCTGTTGATGTATCCAAGTTCTAAAATAGAATAAAATCGACTTACCCATCAGTCATTCCACACAGGACATCTTAAAGCCAGTTTCAGGTTTCTAATCCACTGAAAAGGCACGCACATATGTGTACCCGGATGTACCATATATTGTATTACATTGAATCTGCATTCGACAAAAGGTAGTGTACTGCGTATTTAAAACACAATATTTGAAGTCATATGAATAACTTTACAAATCTATAATGGACCGGGCGTATTGGATTTTTTATTCAGATTAGGATCGTTCCATTACATAACTGAGTTTATTCAGTCATTGTCATGGAAAGAATCACCTTCATGACCTTATTGTAACTTTATAAGGAGCTGTTAAGATAAGGCGTAAAATCTGCCCTGAAAAGTCGAAATTTCAAAATGCAAAAACTGAGAAAAATTTTCGGTAAAAGTAAGGAGTTACTTGGTCCAGATATGAATCTTCTGTCATGTTGGATAAATTATTCAAAATAAGACCGATTTTTGGGTCAAAATAAGCGTTTTTCCTATAGAAATCAATGGAAAACGGAAACGTTTTTCTACAACATTGTTCCCCCCCCCTCGGTTCAGAATGCCACTTTTACCAAAGGTGTATATCAATAAAAGAAATTTTCTGGCCAAGTGGGGTTCTGAACCGAGGGGGGGAACAATGCCCCACATGCGAAAAACGAAAAAAAGGGGGGATGGACGACTATTTTAGGTAAAATAAATTAAAATTGTCATTTTTTCTTTTAATATCATGTAACAATCTATGCAGAGTGTGCTCCGATCAAATGATTAACCGTTAGGAAGGAAATGAACGAGAAAGTTGTATATTTCTACACTGTGCGTATATTGCGCCTGAAAGCTACATATGTGGCTGATAAATACAAAATATAACCGTTTTTCAGTTTCCGGATTGCGATTTTTGCCGATTATATTGATATAATAACATCAAGGTTAATTTCTTTTATCTAAGTTTGACATTAAAAGGTAGAGAAGTATAATAAACATAAACTTTTTGTAAACTATTGTATTTTTTTGGTGAATTTTCGCACGATTATTGACGTTTTCTCTCATCAGTACCCCTACCTCTTCAACCTGTAATTATAACATCTTTCACCAAATCTATTTAAATAAAATACTTACTAAGAATCTTCTATTACTTTATATTTTAATCCCGACCACTTTTTACCTGAAATAGAAGGACAGCGCACGAGAAATAATCGAGTAATCAGGGCTAAATCAAGCCCTTATCTTAACAGCTCCTTTTGAAGGCGCTCCTTATGCAGAGGGATTTTCAAATATACGTTAATAAGGATATCTACAGTATAGACAGTGGTGTACCTCCCATATATGTTTGTATGCTGAAGCAACGACTTTTGATCTAAAATTTCCGGATATAGTACCATTAAAGTATTATGTCATGCAGATGTACTGGAGGCATAGCCCAATTCATTCGGCTTCCTTCAAAGTAATGCCCAGAAACAGATAAGGAATCGGGTCCCAGTTAACCCCCCCCCCCCCACGTTATATCAAGAAAAAACATCCACTTAAGAGGCCGAGAGATTATAATTATTGTTCATATATTTCTCTTGCATTGTTCGCCGGGAGGTGACATAGTGGAACCTGACTATGTCACAATGTTAATGCGCAACAAATTTTTTTCACATTTTTTTTTTTTGCGTTCACACGAGACCGAAACTATTGCGCAATAAAAGGCCAATGAACATGCACATGAATCATGAATTAATAGCAATTAAACAATTTCGGCACGCATGGTCTCCGATTTTCATGAAATTTCACACATAAGTAGGGACCAATGAAAAATGGAAAATTTGACAAAAAAATTAATTCAAGGTCATCTGGTTACCATGGCAACGGCCTTTAAAGTTGAAAAATTGGCAAAATTGAGCTTATTTGAAGCTCTATAATTTGGTCTATATGTGACATCAATGGAAGATTTTTCATGCATCCTAAAGATTAGGACATAAAATTTTAAATAAGCTCACTAGTAGTGTCTGATATTGTAAAAAGGCTGGTTACCATGACAACATAATTAGCTAATTTTGATATATTGATTTCAAAATGCTGTTTGTATTTTCCAATTTTTCTTCTCTCTTGATGGGTATATAATAAGGAAATAGGATTTATTTTATATAATGAGCAAATTCAAGATAAACCCACTTGTTGCTATGTACATAAGTTACCTTGGCAACGGTAACTATGGTCTTTAATATCACTTATTTTGCAACTTCAGAGTAATTTAAAAAAATTTTGCATCATGATGAACAGATAAAAATTGTTGGGAAATATCCAACACAAAGAGCTCTTTCGAAAACCGTGAAAAAGCTATGGGGAACATATGTTACCATGGCAACCATTTTTTATTATTTTCATAAAACAGTAATTATTTATCCCAGGAAGTTCAAATTTAATAACAATAAAGATCAAGTAAGCCTCTATCAAAATATAATAAAAAAGTTTCAAATAATTAATGGTTGCTATAGTAATTTGGCCATACATTACAAAAATAAGCATTTTTTATTGTTTTTCGAAGCCTTTTCCTCAAAAAAACGATTCAGGCTTACACAACCTTTTTTACATATAAGATAAAGCAAAGTCTAAACTTTATTTTAGATTTAAAAAATTTCAGATTACTTAACTTTTGATTCCCGTATCCAAGGACTCAAAGTGGGTCTGTGTGCAATTTTACACAATCGTTCCCATAGCAACGGGCTATTTCCTGAACATTTAAAAAAATTCTTTCGTGTAATGAAAGATCTACTTAAATACATTAATTAATTTTCATCACTTTGAATTAAAATTCAATGATCTAGTAAAAAAAGGACTCTAGATATTGTCCAAAATTGCTTTCTTTTTTTGCGATTTGAGGTCATGTTGCCATAGCAACGAACAGAAACTTTGTCCCAATGTAAATGCTTATGTTTTATTTGCATAAAAAACTCAAAATGTAAGCAATTTATCGTTGAATTTTGAAAAAAGTGCCAAAAATACTATTTTGATAGGGTACCTGTGTTTTTGCTATGGAAACATATAGATAAGACCATAAACCCAACATTATTATTACTTAACTTGAAAGAGCAATGATAGGGTACTGATAATTCATTAGTGTTTGTTTTAGATTATGCTGCATAAATTATGTATGTGACTTCAAAAACGCCCCAAATTGCATTTTCTCAATATTCAAAGTCCGTTTCCATGGCAACCAGATCTGATATTAAGAAAATTTTTAATAAATGTTTACTTTTGGGTCAGACCCAACCTTATGTACAATTTTTTTCAAAATCTGAGACATGCCGTGCCATGCGTCCTTAATAAAAGTGCAAATGCTTACAGAGAATAGCTATTAAAATGTACAACGGAAGACTCAATGACATATTGTTCGAATAATTATCCTAAAGTCTAAAGTTAAGGCTATTATTTTGAGATGTAGCCTATATAACAAAACATTGAATTTCATTTATTTGTCATTTCAGTCAAGAACATGACGTCATTCAATTATGATGCCATTCTCTACAGGGGGTCCAGACTTATAGATATACGAGAAATCGGAATCTCTCAATAGAATCTTAAAAAAAAAAATAGAGACGTCGAGTAGTTATATCCCAAAGTATAACGATCTCGTTCTCTTGTCATGATGATGCGCATGCGTCAGATTTATTGCTCAACAGTTTCGCTTAGCGTTTGATGCGCAATAAAGTTATGGAGAAAAAAAAAGATAATTGCGCAATAAATTGTCACAATATGTGTCTTCATAAAAATTCACATATTTTAAGAAATTATCTTAAAATATTCTAATTCTTAAACTCCATTACTTTTCTATGAAAATGTGTTGTCTTGAACATGTTGAATAAAAAAAAGTTGTCAACATCTAAATTGCATGAGAAAAACATAGGTAATCACAGATTACGAAGCTCACCTCGTGGCAGCAAAATTCAATTCAAAAATATTTCTAAGTACATGTATATTGGCTTTTAAAGACAAAATCATTCAAGCGGAAAAAGTATGTCAAGGTCATTTTATGAAAGTCTGATCAAAGATACATCCAATATGCAAGTTTGGAACATGTAGCACTTATAATTTGCTCAATATTGGCTTTTAAGAGCAAAATCACTCAAGTGGAAAAAGTAGTTCAAGGTAATTTTAAGAAAGTTTGATCAAAGATACATCCAATTTGAAAGTTTGGTGTATGTAGCACTTATACTTTGCTCAATATTGGCTTTTAAAGCAAAATCACTCACGTGAAAAAACTAGGTCAGATGCTGCATCCGATGCATGGGTTCCTCTCAGTATCCCAAGATGAATCACTTGTGCAAGTTTGGTTACTGTAGCATTAGTACTTTGTCAGATACTGAGCTACCCCAAACTTCTTAACCAAGTCACTCAAGCGTAAAATGTAGGTCAGATGCTGCATCCGATGCATGGGTTCACCTCAGCATCCAAAGATGAATCACTTGTGCAAGTTTGGTTACTGTAGCAATAGTACTTTGTCAGATACTGAGCTACCCCAAACTTCTTAACCAAGTCAATCAAGCGGAAAATGTAGGTCAGATGCTGCATCCGATGCATGGGTTCACCTCAGCATCCAAAGATGAAAATCACTTCTGAAAGTTTGGTTACTGTAGCATTGGTTCTTTGTCAAATACTGAGCTACCCCAAACTTCTTAACCAAGTCACTCAAGCGTAAGATGTAGGTCAGATGCTGCATCCGATGCATGGGTTCACCTCAGCATCCAAAGATGAAAATCACTTCTGAAAGTTTGGTTACTGTAGCATTGGTTCTTTGTCAAATACTGAGCTACCCCAAACTTCTTAACCAAGTCACTCAAGCGTAAGATGTAGGTCAGATGCTGCATCCAATGCAGTGGTTCACCTCAGCATCCAAAGATGAATCACTTGTGCAAGTTTGGTTAATGTAGCATCAGTACTTTGCTAAATACTGAGCTACCCAAAACTTCTTAACCGGACGCGGACACGGACGCGGACGCGGACGCGCGGGGGTATAGCATAAGCTCACTCAACTTCGTCGAGGTGAGCTAAAAAACCCATAATAATTGCAAACTTTGATTTGAACTGCCCCCCCCCCTCCCATGAATTAAATTGAAATGAAGACTTCACTACCCAATTTTTTTTATGAATAATGAAACATGATAGTTTAGACAACATCAAGGATTGTTGAGCATTCGCAATTTTCAGTTCACAAAATAGCATATTTTTGTATATACACGTAGATGTATTCTAAAATTCAAAACCTTGTCTGTTGCCATAGCAACCATAAGCAAATTGATAAACAAAAAGAAAAAAAAAAAGGAATATGATCAGGTTTTACACCTGTTAAAGTTCTTTCAGTACATGTCTAAAAAATATGATATATCATTTTATTCTATCAAACCCTTGTGAAGAAAAAGCTCAAACAATACTTTTACTTTCATGAGACTTTCTACATCCAGGTACAATAAAATAATTTTGCATAAGTAATATTAAGATGACACCCATATACAAGTGACCTGTCACTTCCTATAATATATCTACATCCGGTAAGCATTATTAAGATTCATCAATTCTTTGCAGAGGAAATGCCCTGATCGTGCTGATACGAATATCTGAAGCATGAAATGAAAGAAAGACGTCAGGGTGCAACAGCATATGCCCCCCCCCCACCCCTGAAAAAGCTTATGACAAGTTATGTACCTTTATTCATAGGTCATGCAAAAGTATTCTTGATTTTTTTTTATTATTATTTTTGGCTGTAATCAACATTAACATGTGATTTTTTTTTTACCTTCACTGATAAAGGAAGGCTGGAAGTGGTCCTTTATGTGTCAAATAAGTGTCTGATAACTGGTTATTTTCCGGTTGCTATGGAAATAAATGGTTGCTAAGGATATTTGTTAAGTAAATATTCATATAAGCATGCAATGTTTATTTGCCAGTTTAAATCACAAAAAATAATCCTATCTGAGACGTGTTCCTTTTTATATGACAAATATGGATAATGACCATATCCCTGTATACAGCACAAAATCGATAATTCAAAAATCAGAAACCGAAGGCATACAAAATCAGGACAAAACAGGAACCAAAGCAAACAAACAAAAACCTCCACCATATGAAAAGAAGCGAACTCCCGATATGGGAGTGAGACCAGGTGCCCAGGAAGAGTAAGCATCTCCTGCTTGCATGCAACACCCGTCGCTTCAATTCGGTAGAACTGTCACATCCGGTTACTTCCATTTTGGAAGATATAGAGTACAATCTTTGGTTGGATGGTTCAAATGGTCTATGACAGAATATCATCCACCATTCTTGAGAGTGGAACATCATAGTGTATGACGAGTTCCCCATATCGACCGTAGAACTTCCTCAGTGACGATGTTGGTCGGTCACAAACATATCCCTGACTGAGAAGCTTATCTGAAAGACGCCTAGCTCTCAGAACAAAATCCGTATATTTGGTACTTGCTCTGGCATAGCGTATCAACTGAGATATGAACACGCCATTAGCAGGCGATGAAGGGATGTTGCTACTCAGAAAAGGAAAGTTTGTAATGCTGAAATTGAAGTCGTCACGTTTGTCATAGAGTGAGGTGTTCATGTGACCATCAGTGTCGTAGGACAACATTATGTCCAAATAGGATGCTGAATTATTTGTCTCTGTGGTTTCTTTGACTTCAAGCTCCGAAGGATAGATACTGCTCAGGTAATCCGCGAATTTTGGATTATTGATGGACAACACATCGTCTATGTATCTGTAAGTGAAGTTAAAGTCAGAAGCTAAGTATCTTTTCCCTTCAGAGACCAAAGATTGAATGAATTCAGCTTCGTACGAGTAAAGGAAAATGTCGGCAAGGAGTGGGGCACAATTGGTCCCCATTGGAATTCCGACAATTTGCTGGAAGACCTTTCCTCCAAACACCACAAAAATGTTGTCGATCAGAAAGTTTAACATCTGAATAATGTCTGTTTCAGTGTACTTATTTTCAGAATCGGACTTTTCTTTTACAAAGTAGGTTTTGTCATAGTTAACAACAATAAATTTGTATTTGCGATTACCGTTCTTACTTGTAAACGCATTACTTATAATTTTTGCGAGTCTTTCTTTCAATTTAGAATGTGGAATTGTAGTGTAAAGTGTCGAAAAATCAAAGGCTTTGATCGAATGGACTCTACTAAAATGAGTGGATTTCAGATGTTCTAAAAGTTCCTTCGAATTCTTTAAAATCCACATCTGGTTGATACCACTGCGAGAATACACTGTCGAACAATATTTTTGAAGCCCAGATTTGATTTCAGATAAAACTTTGGTGAGTAAGATCGATACAGATTTGGTAGAACATTTTGAGGAACCAGCGATGAAACGTTGTTTGTACGGATTCTTATGCATTTTAGGTATGCAGTACAAGTATGGTAAATCTAAATCTAATTTGGTAGTGTCGAAGCCAAAGGAAGTAAGAGCTGATTTGTGGTTATCTATTATTTCAGAGGCAGAAAGGTTTGTTGGGGTGTAAGTGGGATTTCCAGGTGTCGAATTTAAACCCAACTCTTTAACTAGACTGTCGAAATAGTACTTTTTGCAAGTAAATGTGTAATTATTTGAGGCTTGTCCGCTGGTGTGATGACATAATGTTCTTGGAGGTAGGTGAGCTCTGTGATAACATCAGGGTCCTTAAATATAGACACGAATCTGGTGTTCACAGTTGATTTTAATCGGTTAATTCTAGATAAAAGTAACCCTCTGATTGATTTTATCCATTCGGAAAGGGTGTCGAGCTGTACATCCTCTTTCTTTGCCCAACGTCTTGCATATTCCTCACAAGAGTCCATGATAATTTTGACATTTTGGTTCCATGTAAAGGACATACTTTCTCTGTATTTGGGACCCTTTTTTAACAATTCTCTCAACTTGTCGTTCTTGACTATACTAAGGTCACCAGTAATAACGTGTCCACAAGGAGAGTAGTTGAAATCCGATGAAGAACATTCGCAGGGAAGTGGATGTAGTGAGGGATTACTTAAATCAATACACTGCAGGAATCGTTTGTAATTGTAAATTTTATATGCAACTGTTGGTGTGTAGCTATAGGAAATACAAGGAGTTTCTTTTCTTTTGAAATATGGTGGGATTTTTTCTGTGACAGTTTTGTGATTCAAAATTTGACCAAGATTCAAGTTATCAATACCTTTGTTTGCAAATCTTACTTTAATGAAAGGGCGGTTTGTTTTCTCCTCTGATTTATCTGATCTAACTGCTTGAAATAAACGAAAAGTAGAAATGTCCAATATGACTCCTTGTAGTCTGTATTCTGGGGAACGTGTATCGGTATATGTGAGGTCCTTCGTATAATTGTAGATTTCGTGCAACTTCCGTAAAGGAACAGAGTATAATTTGGTACGAATATAATGCAGGCCTAGAGGCTCATTCAAAAATGGAACCAAGTCATCGAAGGAGAAACTATGTATCTCAGGCCTATTGTATTTTCGAATGCCATGACTTCGAGGTCTTCTTTGTTGTCTGTTGAATAAGCTAGTCACATTTACCGAGTGACAACCGGGACTTGTTAAGTTTCCTATAGTGCTGATGTTATCGTTGCACCCATAGGGCGCTGCAGTGTTAAGATTTTTTATCCAGAACTCTTCTCTGTTGCGACGGAAAGGTGTGCTCAAATTGGGATTGTTTGTGGGGTGATATATTTTCTCCAGGATTCTGACTCTCATAGATAAAACCGAATGATCGGCCTGGTCAAAATGTCGGTAAAGGAGTTGACTTCCTTTATTATTTATTTTTGACCGGTGTCCTGACATTCTGGTTCGGAGCTTACCTTTGGTTTCACCCACATAAATCAATCCACAAAGTGAGCACTCTATTCCGTACACAACATTAGATGTCATGCAGTTAAGGTTTTCAAAACTATGCGTGTTAAATGTTTGTTTTGTGAGATTACTTGAGAATGAAGTGTCTGTTATTAGGATGTTACAAGTTTTGCAGTTCTTCGTGCCGCACTTAGAAACTGTATATTTCAATATTCAAATAAAGTATAGGAGCCAAATTTGCTTAAAATTTCCCGAAATGCAGATGTAACTGTTTGAACACGTTTACCTGTATACCCAATTTTATTGCAGTTTTTAAACATTTAGGCATTAGTTTTTACGGAAAAATAAGTAACACTATTGGTAGTGGTTGCGCACTTTAGATATAACTGATCTAAACTAACTAAATTTTGCATATTGTAGAAAAACTTAAAATACTCGTATTTTTGGTTACCATAGCAACCGTGTTTGTTATTGAAAATGAATTATGATAAAAAATTTCATCAGAACCAAACTTCTACTTTGATTAATGCTTCAGAAAATGTATGTAGAATTTTACATATTTCTGCTGTTGAAGACACAAAACAGTGATTTTTCAGTCATTTTCACTTATTTATTTGCTTGTTACCATGACAACCCTTATAAAGGTTTTAATAGCATAAACCCTATAGCCTCGAAGCTGATTTGGCCCCGGTCAATTTTCTTTAAATGAAGAGTCAGAGGCTGATATCGCTAAAATGTGTATGATAATTAAAATGAAGGCAAGTTTTAAAGTATCATTAGATTCTGTAAGATTTTTGTAAGATTTTCATGGGTTCTATTTTTGGATATGCATATAAAAATAAAACTGGAAGGAGTCACAACGTAGAGGTGATTTCCGGCGAGGGGCTCAGAATGGGGACGTGTGAAATTCGGTTCTTCGTGGTGTACTGTGGATTTCTCAAAAACGGAGCGGCAAATCCCTAAATAAATTTCATATATTATTTAGACAGATATTGTCTCCAAATCAGCATAATTTTTATTTCAAGAAAAAATTTGGAACAATGGTCAAAATGGGACCAAAGTCCATCTGAATGACATGTCAAAATTTCCCTATTTTCACTTTCACTTTCGTTTTCAGAGTGACAATAGTATCGGAAAGGAATATATCATTTAGTACCAATGAAATCTACAGGAAATGATCTTTCTTTTGATATATCACTTTCTATATAGGCCATTTCTATTTAGTCAGTAAATGACGTCAGCTTTTGGGTGTAGAATACTAGTTTTTTAGGTCAAAGATTTACACTATTGTAACCAAAACATCTTTTTCAAGAACAAATGTTCAATATTGACATTTATATTGTTTAGCTTGTTATGTTGCTGCATTATCAAGTCATTTCAGCCATATTTAAAATTTTGACTTTCCGCCCAAAGCTTGATGCTTTTTGGCAGGGCCTTTTAATTCTGGCCTAGCTACGCCACTGACAAAAGTCATGGATGAGAAACAAGAGTATTGATTAGAGGAAAGATGTGTTTCCGGTTGTGACTCCGGTTTGAATTGTAAATTTTGTATAGAAAGGAAGGTTTCTACAACCAGCTCTGTTATAGCATCCACAGCAAAGCACAAATCACACAGACAAGCACAACAAGATACAGTGTAGGTACATACGACATAGAAACAAAACACAGAAGACTACACATAATCCAACGTGAACAATGGGCAACTTGACGGCCATCTGCCACGCCAGTTACAAATAACGCGTACTCCCGTTTAACCGGATTACGTGCTCACAATCCTTTTACTTTTCTGGTTACTCAAAGGTATCGAAGAACTTATATGGAATTGTAAGATAACCTCCTCACTGTAAGATGACCACAAACACAAGACATAAAGGTATCAGGGGCCCAAGGAAAACAGATGAATAATTCTATCACGATCTACTGAATGAGACATAAAAATTTACACAGGCAACGGATCCTCATCCCATGCTTTCTGACTAGCTAGAGGTGCCATCTAGCTCTATGTTTTCTGACGACCTAACTGTGACGTCACAATAAGATTCTCTTTTATCATTGGTCTATTGGAGCCTTTGCGGCAACTTATGTGTCTCACATAGACTGTCTCACAGGGTACGAGCAAAAGTGTAGAGGAATGTGTAAATTGATTTTAAAAATGGGGCGTACGAAATACAGTGCGTGCTCTGCCGGCTGTAGCGAGCTCATGCATGTAATCACCTGAGGAGTTCGAACGACATTCGGGGCCCTGTCTTCTTTTAAGAGCTTTGGATATGGCCCGTTCTGTGATCCCGTCTTCACGGGTAGATTGCAAGTCTTCAAAAATGAGTTAAAGAAGATCCTGACGATAATCACAACAGCACTCACAATAGAGCACAAAATTGAGCAGCGACGGACCCCTAGCAAGCCAGAGGTGGGACCAGGTGCCCGGGAGGAGTAAGCATCCCCTGTTGGCTAGCCGCACCCACGGTCGATGTTCATGCTAGAAAGTGAAAACAATATATAAATGCATGCAGCGTCTGAGGTTATGTCTGTATAGAAAGTGCTATGGCGACCATGTCACTGGTATAAGGATGTACATTGGTCATTTTTTTTTGTCTTATGAATTTATAGTAGGCCCATCATATGACCATCAATTATATAATGGAGATCTATTCTGATCAAGAAAGAAGTTATATTCAGAGAACTCTTCAGCAAAAAAATTTCCGATGCTCGTCAGGTGTTATGATATGGTGCACGGACAGATACATTATTTTCTGTTTATGTGTTCTTTCTATAAATTTACGTCTATCTACCTGTGTTTATCTTATCCTTTGCCGTGTGGAGCTCGTTAAAAAGGGGTTTGACAGTAAGTGTTTTGAATATTTTTCCTGACATTGTCGCCATAGCACTTTCTATATAGACGGCATCAGACAGCGCATGCATTTTATATATTTTCATTTTGAATTCGTGCATGAACATCGACGGCGGGTGCGGCTGGCCAACAGGGGATGCTTACTCCTCCCGGGCACCTGATCCCACCTCTAGCTTGCTAGGGGTCCGTCGATGCTCAATTTGGTGCTCTATTGTGAGTGCTATTGTGATTATCGTCAGGATCCTCTTTATCTCATTTCAGTCACACTTATGCCCTTTGCCGTGTGGAGCTCGTAAAAAAGTTCCCCGCGAGGGGTTTGACAGTAAGTGTTTTGAATATTTTTCCTTGACACTGTCGCCATAGCACTTTCTATATAGACGGCATCAGACAGCGCATGCATTTTATATATTTTCATTTTGAATTCGTGCATGAACATCGACGGCGGGTGCGGCTAGCCAACAGGGGATGCTTACTCCTCCCGGGCACCTGATCCCACCTCTAGCTTGCTAGGGGTCCGTCGATGCTCAATTTGGTGCTCTATTGTGAGTGCTATTGTGATTATCGTCTGGATCTTCTTTAACCTTTTTATTAGTGTTTCGATGATGTTTCTGGTGTTTGATCTTTCAGATTCCTTGCTTTGCTGACCCACTCTGTTCCGATTTGGAGTTTGTATGATGTCATTTATGTTTCACTTTCTTGAGGGTTTGTTTCGCTGGGTGAATGCAGGGTGGTCATGCTGGAGATCGTTCCCTTTTCTTTTTATTTGGGTACTTTAGTGTTTTGTCCTCGGTGCTGAAACCGAGTATTGTTGGAGATCGCCTCCTTTATTCCTATATCCATATGTGCTCTGTGTTTGTGTGTTCTTATATTCCTAAGAAATTATTTGTGTTCTTTCGGAGACAGTTTCCTATTTTCAGTGATTTTAGGTGCATATATGTACGTGATCACATGTCGGACTGTCATTTCTTACGACAGAGCCTTTGATGTTTCATGATTCTTTGCTGTTCTGTTTGTTCGGCTTTGTGTAGTTAATATTGCTAATTCTGTTTAAAAAATAATGTTGTCTTTTGTGTGGCATCTTGCTTTTTCATAGTGTCTTTGGAAGATCTTTTGTAATTATTTTTTTACGACGGCGCCATGTTTTATACGAGCATGCTGCATTACGTCAGAATAATGAACACAGTGCTTTCCAAATGACGTGATGTTTAAAGTGTTATAATTACTTCTTTCCAGCTCTGTTGCCTGAAAGAAGCTTTGTTTTGGCCCTTTATCAATGTGACATCATATATATTGTTTTGTTATTTCGGAAACTTGTCAATACATCGAAAGGAGCTGATAAGATAAGACGTAAAATCTGCCCTAAAATGTGGAATTTTGAAAATGGAAATTTTAAGAAAAATCGTTCTTTAAATTAATAAAAATACAGTATCCCATCAAACTTTGAAATTATTGTAGATCTATTATGCATAATATTGCTAATATTTGGGTCAAAACTTGTCTTTTTCCCATAGAATTCAATAGAAAACGGAAAAGTTTTTTGAACATTTTCCCCCCGGAGATACAGAGTGCCACTTATACTGGAGATGTATATCCATGATACAAATTATCTGGAAAAGTGGGATTCTGTATCTCCGGGGGGAACACTACCCCAGAGACGAAAAACCAAAAGAGGAAGGGGGGTGCATTTCTTAAAGAATCGATCTTTAAGATCATTAGATATGGAAAATCTGACTGTTTTTCCTCCTTAATCCATCAAAAAATGTGTTCTAAATATTATTGAAGAAAATGTACAACAATTAGGAAGGAAATAAGCAGGAGCGATGTGGATTTCTCCGCTAATTTGTATTTCACGCTAAAAAGCTTCTATTATAGCCATTACATACAAAATAAGACCGTATTTTGAGTTCCGGATTTCATTATTTACCGATTAGAGGAAATAGAACTTTCGAAATGTATTTCTGATATACAATGTAGATGTATTTTTATATCTTTTAGTTAATATTTATCCATTTCAGGCAAAATATTCGATAATTTCTACGTTTATAGTCAAAATTATCAGTTTTATTACCCGAGCACCCCCTACCTCTTTGGACCTTCATTTTGGAATATTGGGAGTCTTTAATCCAAAAGTAAAACATACAAAAAGTCTTCAAATACATTATATTTCAATAATGATTATCTTTTGTCTGCATATTTACCGTCATTTGGAAGAAATACGGCACGAGATTTAGGGCTAAAAACAGCCCTTATCTTATCAGCTCCTTAAAAGAGGTTAACATCTGAGCACCGTCCCTCTAATCCTATTTCAGAAATCCGATTTTATTTATCTATGCTACTGAATCGACCCTACAGGAAATGAGGAGCCTCGCACTTTCTGCAAAGTAATTTCACAAATTTAAATTTTGAACCATTAGAAGAGTGTCACTGCTGGTGGACCATGAGTCTCAGAGGGCACATTTAGCCAAGTTCGATCAACTTCGGTTGATCGTCTGTCTCTTCAGGGCATTCGAAAATTTCTATTATCAAAATTTTAAAACGTAGGTCCTGTAGCATCATATCCCTCCCATCCTGCTACATTTTTCGGTACATTTTTGGACACAATAATTTTCACACTCTTTGGCCATATTACATTGTTTAGATTGAGGATCACTGGCGAGGGTTAAGTACCCCAAACTTGCATGTCTGGTCCACGCTGCAAATTGATCTGTTCTTAAATGATGCTATTGAATTTGAAGACGTTTAATATTTGAACCACTTGGTGAGTGTCACTGTCACAATAAAACCAGAGGACTTTATGAAATGAATTTTGGCTGTGTCTTTAAATCAGTTTGACTGGAAGCCGCACTGAAACACTGCATAATAATTGGTTTAAAATTTTTATCAAGAAGGTAAAGAGTTGGAACACTTCCATATTATTATTCAAAGGAAAAAAAAACCAAGAATCCAAGCATTTCTGTTCTTTAATATAAAGACAATGCCTATTGTACATACAGTTGCTGATGTATTAGGGATCTTAAATGATACATAACATCATTTTTTGCAGTATAAAACAATTTTGAGTATGACAAGACCTGTAAGAAGATATTTTCACTTCAGAAAAAAGTAATATAATGGAAAACAATATGGTGATGAGATAGGCTACCTCCATTACACATCTTTATCACATGAAAGGAGGTAGGTAGAAACTATTACTGATGAGACATAACTTGTAGAAATGCGCATATGGTGCATTGATATTTTATAATAATACATATATAATAATATTTGCAATTCATAACTTTTTAAACATTTTAAACTTAACAAAAGACTTAATGGATGTGCTATTCCTTATTATAAAATTGTGCCAATACCTCTGTCTCATTGATTCTTACTGTTATTAATGTGTATAATTTTCGTTTTTCATTCTTTAGAAGTGAGTATTTGAGAGTGCTGAGTCCATCTGACTGGATACGTTCAGCTGCTTTATCTAGTTGACGCATTCTAAAAAGAATTAATAAAACAAGTAATTTTTGTTTTACAGACATGCTGTTGGAAGCGAAAGAAGGAAGGTATTTAAGCATGGCTTTAATATGAAATTGGTTCAAGGGATAGACTTTATCAATTTTGAAAAAGAAAAAATGGTACATCATTACTAAATTGAGCTATATTCAACATTCGAAGGTCTAGTTTTCAAATACGACTAGATATGTAATAAGCAATAAGATTAGACTTTTAATATTGACCTGTCTTGGTTGTCCTCATTACCCATGTCCCGTTGATGACGTATTGTTCTATATCTGGCGATGTTCACTGCATATCTCACTATCTTGAATTTCTTAGTCGTAAGCCTTCATTGATGTAAGAACAAAAGTATAAGTAAGTGCATACAATAAAATGAGGATACTCCTGAATTCAAGTTCTGTCTATTCAATGAAAGATTAAAACTTCAGAAGGTTTACTCTATATGAAGGTAAAGAGTTGGAACACTTCCGTATTATTATTATTATTATAAACACTTAAGGTATCCGATGTACAATAAGGCTTTTTTCGATGCCTAGTAAGGTACTATAGACTATATATTTTCTGAAAGGTTATAATGCCCACTGCTCAGAAATAATAATTTTGGGGTCGGAAAAATAAAGGGGAATAACTGATGAAGCATTTAAATTGTCTATTTTCTCTATATAACATATGCAAAATAACAAAGTTGTACAAGAGGTTTTCCCCTTTGATTCTTAAGACCTGGGAGTCTTATATCTGTATTCAGGGCACCAATACCTTTCAGAAAATATATAGTTTATAGTACCTTACCAGGCAAAAAATTTACCATAATTTACAATAGAGATGATTAAAACGCTATGTAAAATGACTCTATTGTACAACGGATACCTTAATTCTTGTTGCAGTGTGGAGCAGTTCAAATCGTTCCCCGTAAATTGATGTTTAGAAGTGTATTTTCTGTCGCCTGAAAGAAGCTTCGTTTTGGCCCTTTATCGATTTGACATCATAAATATTATTTTGCTATTTCGAAATTTTGTCATTCCATTCAAAACTAAGTTAAACGTCTTCAAATTGAATAGCATCATTTAAGAACAGATAAACTGACAGCATGGACCAGACATGCATGTTTCGGGTACTTAGCCCTCGTCAGTGATCCTCAAATCTAAACAACGTAATATACAAAAAAAGTATGAAAGTTACTATATCGAAAAAGCGTACCGGATGACGTAGCAGGATGGGTGGGATATGATGCTACATGACCCATGTTTTAGAAATTTCAAGAAATTTTGATAGCAGAAATTTTAGAATGCGTTGAAGAAACGATAAAGCGAAATTTATAAAACTTTGCTACATGTTCCCTGTAGTATAAATGTTTAACGTCTTCAAATTGAAATTAAGGAGGTTAACATCTTAGCACCATCCCTCCAATGCCATTTTGAATATATATTTTATTTGGATATGCTACTGAATCGACCCTACAGGAAAGTTGGAGCCACGCACTCTCTGTAAAGCAAATGTACAAATCTAAATTCAAAAAGTTAAAGAGGGCTGAAATGAATTTTGGTGGCTCCGCTGGAAGCATCACTGATGAGAATTTAATGTTCGAAACACATGTCTGTTGCAGAAAAAATGGATTGAAATTTTCTTCATGAAGGTATAAGGTTGGAACACTGTCGTTTTATTTATTTAACTCTTTATAACGGGATAGTTCAAAATTCTAACATTCAGTAAAACTCTGTGTTTTGGATCCAAACGTTGACATTGCAAGTCATTTTGCTAAAAAACGCATTACATATTGATTTGACTGCTTTGGGATATACCGGTAGCAATATCATAGCTCTATACGTAGAACAAAAATTACAATGGTAGACATTCTAGCCATAAATGAAAATAATAAATTGCCATGGTAACCAGCAAAGTCGTATTTATAAAAAAAATACTACCCTTGGAACTGTTTTTCTGTTAAGATTTTCTCGAACTAGCCTTTAATTCATATATAAGCAATAAGAATCTCGAAAAATATGGAATCCGATATATATAATTTTGTTTCAAATTTCATGCATTACAGAGGTTCATGTATGACAAATATGGAAAATTACCATATCTCCATCCACAGTACAAAATCGATAATTCTGAAAAACATAAACTGAAGGCATACAAAATCAGGGTGAAACAGGAACCAGAGTCTCCAACGCATGAAAATAAGCGAACTCCTAATACGGGAGTGAGACCAGGTGCCCAGGGAGAGTCAGCAGCCTGCACGCATGTAAAGTTATCATATGGAATTAAAAAGAAGACGAAAATGCTAAAAGAGGCAAGACATTGACGTTTTAGGCAAAGTTTGAATTTTGGGACTGAACAGTTCGAGGAGATGTCCCTCTACATAAGGATATTTCCATCTCTCTTCTACCTCAATCTATTTAAAGTCACAACCGTGAACTTAAGAAGTAAAGTTTAAAGACTTTTGTGAGTGAAAAGGGAGGCGCACAACGAGTGTTGGATTTGAATTTTGCATGAAATGAGATATCTGTTCGACTCTATCGGTTGTTCTTGAACAGGGGATACTCCGCCTTACATAAGACAGAAGAAAGGGACGTGGTGAAATATGTGAGCTTAAAATATATAAATAAGAAAGGAGAGGATCTCCAATAACATTCGGTTGCAGCATCCGCAAGTAAACACCAAAAACACCCCAAACCAATTAAAAACACATGTAAACCGAAGTGACCAACGGGCAATCGGTTCCGACTAAGGACGGCCATCTGTCACATCAGTAGCAAATGATGAGGTTATATGGATTACGTGCATACAACCCTACCACTTTTCCGGTTACCCAGAGATCTTGAAGAACGCTAAATTTTAGTGTCAAGTAGCCTCCTCACTGTATGATAACACTAGAAACATGGCAGTAAAATGCAGGGGCCCAAGCAACGCACACATGGTAAAGTAAATGGATATAAACAGAGAGGGTACGAAACACAGTCCGTGCTCTGTCGGCTGTATCAAACATATGCATGTTATCATCCGAGGAGTCCGACCGATATTCATAGCAATTCACAACAATATAATAATTAGAAATTCAATTTAATGTATGAACATTTCTAAAATCTGATAATTCGTTTTAAAACACTAATCTTTGACTTGTTTTCGATTCCTTGCAAGAAATGAATTTTCACAGAAACTGCATAACAAATACTAGAAGGGAGGAGATCTCCAACAAGACCCCGTTGCAGCATCAACAGCAAAACACCAAAACACCCGATGCAAAAACACAAAAGACGAGTACAGCACGAGACGGAAAAGAGACACACGACATGGTAAACATCAAAAACAAAAGACTACACATAAACCGACGAGACCAATGGGCAACCGGTGCCGACTTTGGACGGCCATTTGTCACGCAAGTAGCAAATGGTGTGGTTATCCTGGATTACGTGCGCACAACCCTTTCACTTCTCCAATTACCCAGAGGTCTCGAAGAACGTACAAGTGTGGTGTAAAACAACCTCTTCACTGTAAGATGACATCACACAAACAAGACCGCGAAACGTTGAGGCCCCATAGACACAGATGAATATGTAAATGGATATAAAAAGAGGGCATGCGTAATACAGTCCGTGCTCTGCCGGCTGTAGCGAGCTCATGTATGTAATCACCCGAGGAGTCCGACTGACATTCAGAGAGGACAGGTGGTCGGGGCCATGTCTTCTCTAAAGAGGTTTGGACAGGGCCCGTCATGGAGTCCCGTCGTCACAGTCAGTCAAAGTGGAAGTCTCAAGGATGCGCTTGTACAAGACTGTAGATTGTACAAGTACCAAACCTTGTGTCCGTCTGGTGACATAAGGATCATATCCACGGTATAAAAGGCTTTTATACTAGTTTGACAAATCAACATGTAATTATCTACTTGAATTTTCTACTGAATGATTTTCAGATCAGATATCACTTTAATAGTAAAATAACAAGTGGTAAGCAAATTATTGATTCCACGGAATAGTTGAAGGTAATAACTCCGTATAAAAAAAATTAAATGCTACTATATGACAATTATCATAATAATTCACATTTTCAGTAATCTATTGTTGTCAGAAATTGCGATATACTCCGAAGTATACCAGTGAAGAAATGCTAATCTTACTTCACGACCACCTGTCCTCTCTGAATGTCAGTCGGACTCCCCGAGTGATTACATACATGAGCTCGTTACAGCCGGCAGAGCAAAGGACTGTATTACGCATGCCCTCTTTTTATATCCATTTACATATTCATCTGTGTTTCTTGGGCCTCTGCGTTTTTGGGTCTTGTTTGTGTGATGTCATCTTACAGTGAGGAGGTTGTTTTACACCACAATTGTACGTTCTTCGAGACCTCTGGGTAATTGGAGAAGTGAGAGGGTTGTGTGCCGTAATCCAGGATAACCACGCCATTTGCTACTTGCGTGACAAATGGCCGTCCAAAGTCGGCACCGGTTGCCCATTGGTCTCGTCGATTTATGTGTAGTCTTTTGTGTTTGATGTTTACATGTCGTATGTCTATTTTCCGGTGTTTTGATGTTCTGCTGTTGATGCGTACAATGAGATAAAGAAGATCCTGACGACAATGTAAACAACACTCACAACAGAGCACCAAATGGAGCATCGACGGACCCCCGCAAGTGTTAAATGCTACTGAATATAAAGCGATTTCCATCTAAATGACATCCCCTGAAACCTTAACATCAAAGAAAGTAATGGTCAATTGAAAGGTTTGAAATTAATCTATATGAAAAAAATCTCTGAAACGAAAAAGGGTTCCATGGAACATTTTATGTCTGGTACATGCTGCAAATTTATCTGTTCTTAAATGATGCTATTGAATATGAAAACGTTTAACATTGCTTCTCAGTCAGGGATATGATTGTGACTTATTAACATCCTTACTGAGGAAGTTCTATGGTCGATGCGGGGAACTCGTCATACACTATGACGTCCTTTGTCCAGAATGGTGGATGATATTCAATGATGATCCAATCACAGAACTTACTTGTATTTTTCTTAACGGAAGTAACGGGATGTGACATGTTTGCCGAATTGAAGCAATGGGTGTTGTATGCAAGCAGGTCCTGCTGAGTCTTCCTGGTCACCAGGTCCCCCTCCCATATATGGAGTTCGCTTTTGTGAAATTTGTTGTTTGTTTGCTATGATTCCTGTTTTATTATAATAATTTTCACACTCCTTGGCAATATCACATTGTTTAGATTCGAGGATCACTGACAAGGGTCAAATACCCGAAACGTGCATGTCTGGTCCATGCTAAAAATTTATCTGCTCTTAAATGATGCTATTGAATTTGAAGACGTTTTACATTTGAACCACTTGGTGAGTGTCACTGCTGGTGGACCAGGAGTCCCCGAGGGCACATGTAGCTAAGTTCGATCAACTTCGGTTGATCGTCTGTTTTTTCAACGCGTTCGAAAATTTCTGTTATCAAAATTTCTTGAAATTTCAAAAACGTGGGTCATGTAGCATCATATCCCACCCATCCAGCTCCGTCTTTCGGTAAATTTTTGTACATAATAATTTTCACACTCTTTGGCAATATCTCATTGTTTAGATTGAGGATCACTGACGACGGTTGAATGCCCGAAACGTGCATGTCTGGTCCATGCTGAAATTTATCTGCTCTTAAATGATGCTATTGAATTTGAAGACGTTTTACATTTGAACCACTTGGTGAGTGTCACTGCTGGTGGATCAGGAGTCCCCGAGGGCACATGTAAGCTAAGTTCGATCAACTTCGGTTGATCGTCTGTTTTTCCAACGCATTCGAAAATTTCTGTTATCAAAATTTCGTGAAATTTCAAAAACGTGGGTCCTGTAGCATCATAGCCAACCCATCCTGCTACGTCTTTCGGTAAATTTTTGTACATAATAATTTTCACACTCTTTGGCAATATCACATTGTTTAGATTGAGTATCACTGACGAGGGTTAAATACCCGAAACGTGCATGTCTGGTCCATGCTGAAAATTTATCTGCTCTTAAATGATGCTATTGAATTTGAAGACGTTTGACGTATACCCTTCGGTTCATGATTTTCGATTTTTCATTTTGTTCTCTATATTGGGATAAGGTTCTTGTTCATATTTGTCATTTGACGTATCATTGTTAAGGACATTCTTGAGTATGACCTTTCCAATTTTCCATCTTTCACCTATTTCGAGACTATCCCGATTTCACATGTTTCTACATAGCATTCGCGGTGGGTGTTGCATGCAGTCATCCCCTTCGGGCATCTGGCTCTGCCTCTATTCGGGAGTTGGCGATTACCTTAATAATGAAGATTCACGTGATTATGTCATGTTCCTCTGTACTACGATTGATACACCTTCTCTGATATACTCAACCATAATATTTACCTTGTATTAATGTCGTCATCCTCACCTCTGGTATACTCTACCATAATATTTACCTTATATAAATGTCGTCATCCTCACCTCTGGTATACTCTACCATAATATTTACCTTGTATAAATGTCGTCATCCTCACCTCTGGTATACTCTACCATAATATTTACCTTGTATAAATGTCGTCATCCTCACCTCTGGTATACTCTACCATAATATTTACCTTGTATAAATGTCGTCATCCTCACCTCTGGTATACTCTACCATAATATTTACCTTGTATAAATGTCGTCATCCTCACCTCTGGTATACTCTACCATAATATTTACCTTGTATAAATGTCGTCATCCTCACCTCTGGTATACTCTACCATAATATTTACCTTGTATAAATGTCGTCATCCTCACCTCTGGTATACTCTACCATAATATTTACCTTATATAGATGTCGTCATCCTCACCTCTGGTATACTTTACCATAATATTTACCTTATATAAATGTCGTCATCCTCACCTCCCCAACCAAAATATCTGTTAGGAAAGCCGTTGATTGCCTCCATTTGACATTTCGATAATGAAGATACCCCGCCGAAAAATGAATCATACAAAAGGCTGAAAAATAAAAATGAGTTGCGCATTCTGTCCATCGATCTAGATTTGGTACTAAAATCTGATGTGCCAGTAAGTTTTATCACATTGATAATCATATCATAAATAACAATGAACGCTCTATACTGAGTATCCATAAAATTTTCGGCCACTCGGCCTTTATCAAGTGTAAAAGCACGAATACAAAAGAATTCTACGTAATACCCATAACTGCTGGTAAACAAAGCCCAGCGTAAAATGAACAAGGTATGGCGTCACACATAACAATTAACAATGCGTAAAGCGCCAAAATTACGTTACATAAAACCGCTAAATCTGCGTAACGTTATCGAACGTAAATAAGTTAGAAAAGAGTTAATTTAAGTTGTACCGTTAATAAAATTATAAAATACTACATGGATAATCATATAGATATCTAAATAGGGAGAATTACATGGATGGATTGTAAAACAAATCATATGTTCATAAAATAAAATGTAGGCTTACGATTGAGCAGGAGTAAAAGATTGTAAAAGATAGGACAGATACGGGATCTACCGAAAAACATTCACAAACAGCATGCATTGGTCATCGAAGATCTAATGACAAGATACCAAAACATCCACATTTGGTGCAAAAGACCAAAAGCAAAAACGAAATCAAACCATTAAACACAAAAGACAAGCTAGACATCTTAAGCATTATGGTACGTGTTCGGCCGACTTGAGCGAGCAGAAAATAGAAGTTTGACCAACTTTCAAAAAAGACAGATGGTTGGGTCCCTGTCTTTTCTAACAAGGTTTGAATATGGCCTGCCATGGAGTTCTGTCGTCCCTTCGTCACAGTCAGTTAGAGTTCAACTCTGAAGTATGTGCTGATGCAAGGCTGTACATTTGTCTAGCGTCATGCAGAGCGTCCAATTTGGTAATACAGGATCATATCTGCGGTATATAGGCCTAATGATAATTCTTATTCCTTTTTACGAAAATTCTCTCTACCCTTGAACCTCTATATATTTTATTTATTAAGTCAATATGAAAATTCATATGTAACTCTGCTGCACGAATGACAACATTCAAAAGAATTTTAGATTAATTTTTGTAGAATTTTCAGAAAGAAACAATTTTGTAATTTTGACATGTTACTTGGTAATTTCTCAAAGCGCATTACATGTGTAATGACATATGGAAAATAAGCAGTACTACGTATACTTTACTTGTAGCCAAACTTGTCGACAGCTACGGCCATGTGTCGTGGATTGCCTGTACAGCTATACATATTGAAGTCGTTCTCAGGTAGATGGTCTACGTCATGGAATATAAAACACTTGTAATCATACATGGAACTGACTTCCTTAAATCCTATGTTCATCAGCATAGCCCTGTTAAACCGGCATCCCTCTTCCTGGATGATGATTATTAAACGACACTTATTATGAAATAAAGATGGATATACTATGGAACTTCATTTTGTTTGAAATTTTACTACGTGAAGAACATGCTCTTAAATGCTTAAATTCAACCGTCCTTCCAAGATGAATCTATCAAGGTATTTCCTATATCCCAGATTCCACAAGGAAAAAATATGTTGGGCAGGCTTCGGAATTTTTAAAAATTATACTGTACGTCTTATTTCTTATTGATTCTATCGATCAACAGTTCTTACTCTGAATTCTAATACTGGAGCCAATGCAAGAACCTCTAGTAAATAAATAATTTAAGTCTGCATTCCTGTCCAATCCTACTGAATTAGATACTATTTCTTAAATTGTATATGTTACATTAATTCATTTGAGTTTTTAATACATTTGTACGTTTAATGTTAACCATTTTCATTCAGCGCAATCTACAATAACCGTACTTGTTCTTCACTCTGAAGACTGTTTATTATATATAGCGTTTTCATTCGAATTTCAATGGTACTGTGTAATTGTGTCCGTCTATTATGCCTGAGTTTTTCTTTTCTCGTGAGTAAATGTTCCGCTGTTTTCACTGAAGAGATCTCCCTCCTATCTTTGTTTTGTTTCATGTATTTTCCACAAAAAAATTGATTACGATTTTGGGTTTTGTGTATGACTTTCTTCTTCGGAAACGTATAGATTTGGACACTTCCGTGTCATTAAGATAAACACTTATTCCTATTGCAGTGTAGAGCAGTTAAACTCGTTTCCCGTGACATGGATGTTTTAAGTGTATTAATTACTTCTTTCCAGCTCTGTCGCATGAAAGAAGCTTTGTTTTGGCACTTTATCTATTTGCTAGGTGCATAATAAATTGGTTTGACATTTCTTCCGGAAGGTATAGAGTTGGAACACTTCCATATTATTATACCAATATTGTTCTGCACTGTCTAAAATGTACTATGTACTGAAAATGTGAATTTATTTTGTATTCTAGGTGATAACCGTTATTTCAATATTCAAATATAACTTAGTAGATATCATTCCATGACATATATACTATAATCCATATTCCCTCACCGTAAAAGTCAACGCTTTAATTATTCTATTTAGTCCAATGATATCTCTCTTGATATACAGTAATTGAACGTATCTACATTTGTATTTCACGCCTAGGCAGCGTAATGTTCTGTCGAAAAATGATATCTCCATCTAACGTCAAATATGGAACATTAATTTGAGTATCCCTTTAAATTCAGTTCACATACCTATCTTGATCGTGATAAAGCATTTAGAATTTATTACCAGACGGTAAACGAACTGGTATTTGGATAGATCATTTTCTCGTTTAAATGCAAATTTCTATCTCTAACCTGAAGTGAACTTAGGGTAATGTCACGCTCTAAAACGGATAACAGCCATATCTTTTAAACATGTTCGATAGCCATCTGATAGTCCATGATATTTCTTCATTTTTACCTAGCAATATAATGTTAGGGAAAATTCAGATTGATATTTAAAGTAAAACTGACTCTTATTTCATCAAACCATCCTTTATCAATCATTAATGGTTTTAATCATCTGAAAAGATAGATAATTTAAAAGTTGATATCAAATAAAACTTAGGCAACGCAACGCGTAGCATCCCCTTGCATAGCAGGAAAATGTGCCTTTAGTCTATATAGAAGAATCTAAACAATTTCTTGACCTTTGACCTATTCGGGTATTCTATTTGTCATAATCAAAAAGTGAACGTGTATAAAGTTTGGCCAACCTCAAATGAAAACAGTGCCCTCTCGTGCTGTATACAAAGATATTCATTTTTTTTCAAATCTATGACCCTAACCTTTGACCTTGAAAATCAGTGGGCTTCTTACTCTTGTCTTACACAATTAGTGTATAAAGTATGGTCTTGCTCAATTCCAAACTGTGCCTTCTTCCGTATTATTCTACTAAAAATATAAGGTTTTTTTTTCATTTTAAATCTGTGACCTTCACCTTCGATGCATGACCTTAAAAATCATTAAGATCCTTGGTCTTGTCATAAACAATAAGTGTAAGATGTAGGCTGTATACAAGATTTTAGCCAGTTCAAATCTGTGACTTAAATCTTTGGTCTATGACCTTGAAAATTAATAGGCATAGTTCTCTTGTCAAAAACAATAAGTTAACGAATTTTGATAAAGATCCAATCAAAACAGTGTCCTCTTGAACCTATACAAAAAGTGACGTACAAACTTACACACGAATGACGGCAGTACACAGCCAATGGTGCCTCATTTGAAATTCATATGAAATGAGCATCATGTAAATTTCACATGAAAGTTCATGTAAAATTTATATAAATTTCACATAAGATTTATGTGAAAAATATTTCACATGAATTTCACATAAATTTCCTACACACACATGAATTTTTCTAAGTGACCTTCACAGAAAACTGAATTCACATAACATTCACGTAAAAATCTTGTCATGAATTTCATGTGAAAAATTTCATGTAAATTTCATGTTCGTGCTCATTTCACATAAATTTCATGTGAGCTTTCATGTAAAGTTCATGAAAATTTCACATGAATTTCATATGAGGCACAATTGGCTGTGTATATCATATCCCCCTGCTACTATGTTGTAAGGATATAATAATAGGTGTATGACATTAGGCTTAAATATCATTTAAGATCAGATACATTTGCAGCATGGACCAGACATGCACTTTTCGGGTACTTAGCCCTCGTTGGTGATCCTCAATCTAAACGATGTAATGAGGCCAAAGAGTGTGATAATTATTATGTCCAAAAATGTACCGAAAGACGTAGATGGATGGGTGGGATATGATGCTACAGGACCCACATTTTAGAAATTTCAAGCAATTTTGATAACAGAAGTTTTCGAATGTGTTGAAGAGACAGACGATCAACCGAAGTTGACCGAACTTGGTTTCATGTGTCCTCGGGGACTCTTGGTCCACCAGCAGTGACACTCACCAAGTGGTACATGTACAAATGTTAAATGTCTTCAAATTCAAATTGCATGTTTTAAAATCAGATAATTAGCATTTTCTCAGAAATTTTGAGAGAAGACAAAAATAAGTTAAAAGATAAATACATGTATATTAATGAAATAATAGTTCAAATCCTGATGCAAGAGGACAGCGTGGTAAATGAAATTGTGAAATAAAGCGTACAGTGCATTCATGTATTTCAGATACTATATCCTCGTTGAAACTGAAGATGTTTCTTTATTATGATGATTTGTCTGTCCTAAAAAAATAAAACTTTCTAGTGCCACAGAAGAAGGGAGGGGATCACCAACAAGGCAGCATGAATGAAACTCTATTTCCTACCTTGCTCTTTTATGTCGTTTCCTTAAACAGCTTCATACTATTGTGTGAAAAGTGGATAATTGATTCTAATAATGCGAAAGGGTTCTAACTCTATACCTTCTTGAAGAAAAGTTCAAACCAATTTTCATGCACCAGACACATGTTACGAATATTAAATTCTCATCAGTGTTTCAACACAAGTTTCTTTTGGTTTTGGCAGTTTTTTCAGGGAGGCGCTCTATGGCAGGTCATGACGAATCTTTCTAAATATGAAAAACATTAAGAATTGCTCAAGTGGTATAACTTATAACATTACCTGTTCAACTACAAATATTCCATATTCTAGTTGCTGTTTCTGTAAAAATGGGTGTAGGTTGTTAAGTAGGATTCTGAGATGTTCTTCTCTGTTTCTGTAGGCAATAATGATGGCTACTTTATGTCTGGCAACGCAGTGGTTAGGACTGTACAATCCACCCGGCTTCAGCATCCAAAATTTAGAGTCAAGTTCTCCACATAATGGAGTAGCAAGTTGAGGAGTGATCCGCCCAACTGTAAGGTATAATATTGTTAGCATGTCAATGTGACTCAGTTCGTGGTTCAGAGAATCATTTAGTCTGCATATTATCATTTTTTTATATAACGCGATCAATATTTTACAAGGGGAGAGACGTCGTAAATTAAACTAAAACATAAGGTAGACTTTTTAGAATCATATAACGACTTCTCACAATCAGAACGTTGTTTGTTAATGTTCCGTTAGTACTAATATGACATTATTCAAATTTTACTTATATTTTTGTCAAAGTGAAGTGACTTACTTAAATACAAAATATATATTTAATTTGAATTCGAACTTCATCTCAGCAGTTTGTCGATGATAACTAACACACACCGATGGATTAATCGTGAGTTTGGAGAAATATGTTTAACTTTAATTTGCCATCATAACTTAATTAATAATTCAGAGGCGTCATCTTTCTTTTTTCCATTTGAATTTGAATACGTTACTTTTTTGATTTAACGCTAGATTTTTCAATAAACGTTTCTCTATCGTAATTTTAATTTGTTTGACTTTTTGCACCCCTTTCAGATGAATTCTTTTCAATATCACTTGAAACCGATACGTTTGGTCAAAATTCTATCGAGTTTCTGGAACACTGTCAGTCTTGTACCAACAACAGCTATGTACCAGCACATTCTTAACGTTAAACATGACGTTACTACATGACGGGTCCTGTCCAATTCTCAGAGGAGACAGTGCCCTGACCACCTCTCTTAAATAATAGTTGGTCGAACTCATCGGCTGATTCTATACGTAAATATGTTTTACGTTTCTGGTAGAGTATGGACCGGTATTCATTGCCTTTTTGCTTCGATATCCATGTATATATGTATCTGTTTTTTACTTGGGCCTCTGCATTTAGACTTCATCTTAGAATGACGTCTAAACGCATTCTAGCGTCATCTTTAACTCCTTAGATTGGGAGGCCATTATACAGAACAATTCTTCGTTCTTCGAAAGCGCTGGGTAGACGGACAAACGAGAGGGTTGTGTACACTGTATCTTGATAACCATACAATTCATCTTCTAACTTGGCAGATGTCCTCGGCACGTAGGCATCAGTTGTCCATTGATCTCTTTGGTTACGTGTAATCTTTTACTTTAACGTTTCGATGAGATCCCAACCTTTCTTCTAACGCGAAAAACATACTAGATCTTGCCAAGGTAGGGGAGGGATCAAGCCAAAATAAGCTTAATACTTATTTATTTAACGATAAAAAATGAGAAAAAAAATCAATATGTATGAGAGAAATAAGAACTGAAGTACGATACGATACGTCGATACGTTGACGCTCGGATCTTTACAAATTGTATTTCTAAGTGCGACATTTTTTTCCATTCTAATTTTTACTGTTAATCGATAATTAAACATTCTTCCTAATGTTACACTTCTAATAATATAGATATGTGAACAACTTTTAACGAAGAGTTCTTAAGTCCTTGCATTAACACGTTTCTTGAGAAGTCGTAATTGGGAAAAGTTCAAAGAAGATGAACTATGCTAGATGGAGAGGAAATCGCTATGACAATGGAAAGTATGCCAAGAGTATATGAAAATAGAAAAATGCTCAGGCTGGGAAAGATTTTAATGTCGATAAATTGTCATATAACTGTAATAAATATCGAGGTACGTACCTAAATTGTGACAAAGTTTCCACTATAATACATTTCTGAAAATGAACATAGGCGTACCTATATTGTGAGGTGTCATCAGACAAAGTTTCCACCATACTGTCATTATTACTATAATAAACTACTGAAGATGTATGTAGCTAGATTGTGAGGTTTCATCGGACAAGGTTTCCACCATACTGTCATTATAGCTACAATAAATTACTGAAGATGTACGTACCTAGATTGTGAGGTGTCATCGGACAAAGTTTCCACCATATTGTCATTATAACTATAACTAGAAAGGTTTCTTGTTGCGGTTGCAACAAGAGTGTCTTCCTCCTATACAATTTTTGGTTTGGAAATATGAAGGACGTCACATTACATGTATTTATATTATATATTTAAGTCTTCAAATAGCAGTAACATTAAATTTTCAAACCGATAATTGTTGGTGAGCAACCATTTGATTTGGGGGGGGGGGGGGGGGGGGCAGGAATTCTATTGCCAGCCGGTAAAATTTTTTCAGCAATTTTCTGAGCAGGCCATTTTTTTCAGCCATTACCAGAGTCGGAGAAAAATTTTCGCCGGTTCTTCGGGCCGGATTTAAACAAATTGTCAAATGTTGTGAATGTCTGTGTAAGTTAAACTCCCCGCTGTTACAGAGTATGAGTTAATAACCGTTCCTTCAGATGTCTCTTTGCAATTAGCGAATTTCAGACAGATTGTATGATGTTTAAATAGAACCTTTTCTAGATTTTTGTGCCTATGCGTATTAGGTCTCTGGTAGATACAGCTATGTGAACAGTTTGTATTTATATTAATTAATTTTTTGACTTTAAATTGTCTGGCACAAAGGGCCAGCAAAGATTTCCATATCATGCAATGTATCCTTACTTTTGCATGGTCCGGGGAAAAAAATGCCGGCCCTTTGGGCCGGAATATTTTTTTCAGCATTTTTCAGAGCCGGGATTTTTTTTTTGCAAATTCTTCCTGCCCCCTTCCCCCATAAAAAAGGCGAGCTCGTAGCTGTAGAACCAATTTTCTTGAGAAGAGAAATGGTAATAACAAGTTACGTTCAATATATATATATATATTAATACCATGAGGTTCTCGCTGTGCAGGTTCAAATTTGGACCCCCCCCCCCTTCCCTTTTTTCAAAGTTTATTTTGAATTTCCATCATGGCGACATCGTTCAATATAAACAGAACTGTTTTCGAAAAACGAGGGGAGGGAAGAATGTTGGAGAAATTGTTCATCAATTTGTAAATAAACCAACCGAAAATTATGTTCGAACGTTTGCTAGAATTAGAAATTAAACTTGATGTTCAAAATATAGTTATTGAAGTTTAGAAACAGGTTTGTAGGTTAGAAATCGGAATCAAACTACCACTTTTTGTGTGTAAATTCTGGTTTGTAGCTGATCTCTTCTAAATTAATCAACTGTTTTAAAATCAAATTGTGTATATCGAAATGTATTTATGAAATGCATTTTCATCATTGCCGTGAAATGGGAAAATCTCAACACTGCTTTTCTCGAGTCGGACTCGGACTACCAATTTTAGTGTGCGCCCGATCTGTTGGCGTGAAGGTGAATCGAAATACCCAACTCAAAATTTCGATGCTCATATCTTTTCAACAGTAAGAGATAGGAAAAATCAGAAAGACTAAATAAGACAGATATATGGATAAAAAATAATAATATTGAAATTTTTAGGAAACTTCATAAGCTTATAATTTTTGTTTACTATTATAAGCAAAAAAGTGTCTTCCTCCTATGAACTTCTGAATTTGGAAATATGAAGGACGGTGAAGGACGTCATCGTAATAAATCGTTACAGTGTGCATCTAGCATTTCATATCTTGCATGGCTGTCGACTTTTAAAAAGAATGGAAATTGTAGATAGCAAAATACGAGATATTTAAGCTTACAAATAGCGAAACATGAAATTTTCGGTCCTTTTGAGTAATTCGACGCTCCCGTCAAATATTTGAATCTACTAAAAACATGATAAAAAAATAACAGAGACCAAAAATAAAAAAGACCAATCTAGCTTTTACTCCAAACGTAACGTTGGAGAACTTTCATTGTCCTAGCTTACAGGGTTCTTGAGAAATCGCTGATCCAATTTTCCACGGTTACGAAAACAATAGGTCTTCCGACGGAAGTCGGAAGACCTAATAAATAACTGAAGATGTACGTACCTCGATTGCGATGAGTCATCGGACAAAGCTTCCAGCATATTGTCATTATAACTATGATAAATTACTGAAGATATACGTACCTAAATTGTGAGGTGTCATCGGACAAGGTTTCCACCATATTGTCATTATAACTATAATAAAATACTGAAGATGTACCTACCTAGATTGTGAGGTGTCATGGGACAAAGTTTCCAGCATATTGAAAAGGCAGAATGCAGCGTTATTAAAACATTGTTCTCCATCAGGTAATCACATTTTTGGAAAAAGAATTCGAATTTGGATAAAGTTTCAGTTATATTCTTGTTGAAATTTTCACTTCTTTGGTTGATGATATCGACTGAGGCATTTCTTTCATTCAGGATTCCCAAAATAAGATAAACGGATAACGGAATAAATAACGGTACAATCAATGATATAAAAAAACAACATTTTCTTGAATTTTGTGTTGGCACATTTTTCTCTGAAGAATTCATTTCGGAATAAAAATGTTCTTGCGTTCCTTCAAGCTTGTCATTTCAGTTCCTTTCATTGATGCTGAACGTGTTTGATGACGGTGCATTTTTCACTTCATTCTGTTTTCTTCCCATGTGCCGTCAACCTACAATATGATTAGAAACAAATAGGAATGAAACTGATCATACGATTTTAATTTAAATTGTATTTTCTGTTTGATTATATTGAACAGAAAACAAATACGCTGCATACATACAGACCCAAATGCCCCATAGATACATCAATGACACAGGAATACATAGAAGAGGAAAGTGTTTTAGTTTTTCTCAATAAAACAATTACACACAAAGAATTGTACATTGCTTGCTTATTTTATATTTTAAACTATTAATCGATTCATGCATTAACACTTTATTTTTTGGTAATTCGTGACAAAACCCTGTGAACGTTTTTGTCAATCCAAAGCTTGTCCAGTCAGTAGTTATAAAAAGATAGATATATACCCATCAAACAAAGAAATGCACACCATATTATATAGTTATCTTTTCAAATTGAGCATAAAAAATCAGTTTAAGTTTATCATTATTTTCTTTTTTCAGTACTCTTACAACCGAGGATGAAACTTATTTCGGTAATTTTTTTTAACATATCAAGCTGACAAAAAAAACCCCATACACATCCTATCGTTAAACTGAACTGAAGCTAAAGGATTTGACAATAATATAAAAATAAACATGATTTATATAGTAAAATCGCCCCCCTAAAATCGACTTCTCCCAAAAAAAAAATTTCTTGTCATTTTTAGAAAGATATATTCATATATTAAGAAAACTAGTTATAACAACTATTGTAAATTTTGCATAAATACAAGTAAAACCGATGATTTTGTCCATTTTTCACGAAAAATAACATAATTATTGATCATGTCTATTGAGATAACATCGAGTGGACGTGATAATCTTTTTCCTTCCTTTTTCCCTTCAGCAACTTTTCCCTTCGACTTTTCCTTGCAGTCTCACTTGCATATTCGGGGTTCTCTTCTTTTCAGTTCGTAATTTCGATAGACTTACATACACTGAGACAGTGAGAAATTTATCTATCTGCTAAACAGTGAAGATGACGTGGTGGGGATTTTTGTTTGTTTGCTTTGGTTCCTGTTCTATCCTGATTTTGTATGCCTTCGCTTTATGGTAATAATCCAAATTTGTCATGCACTAAAAGTGCAAAGGTAACATCATATCTAAATATAAAAGTTGTTCAGAAGCCACTCGATTCTAAGTTTTAGGAAGTTTGTCAGAATGAGCCCAAAAATTACATTTTTCCAGAAATTGACAAAAACTACGATTTTAAGCCCAAATTCTAAAACAGTCATAAGTAGCCTACATTGTAGAATAAATATTTGTACAACTTCGTTACCTCATAAAACTTTAAGATTTTGCCCTGAATAGGGCTCACTCTACTATATAAACCATGTATACTTCCTCCTGCTAGAAGTTTATTTTTTCGAACTGTAAGAATTTCAAAGCACTGTATTATATGTATACTGTATGATATTATTATATTAAGATTTTGCCAGTCTATTAATAGATTGATATACTTCATTTCTTATCGATTTATAGAAATAATACTGAAGTGTTCTAACTCTATACCTTCTTGAAGAAAATTTAAAACGAATTCCCATGTACCATACACGTGTTTCGGTGAGTAAATCCTCAACATTGATGCTTTCAGCCAAAGTGCTTTTCATAAGCCACCCAAATTCATTTCACAAGTGCCATCTGGTTTTATTTTTAGAATTTCTATAATCGTAAAATGTTGCATTTACTTTACAGATAATAAGCGGCTCCGAATTTCCTGTAGGGTCGATTCAGTAGCATATCCAAATAAAATCTATGTTCAAAATAGCATTGGAGGGATGGTGAAAAGGGAATGATCTCCTGCATGACTACCTTTCACACACCCAGCGAAACAAACGCACAAGAAAGTGATACATAACACTACAAACCGCTAAAGAACGCAATATTCACTAGAACATCATGCCCTTTTTACACGAATGCGCATTTTAAAATCTAATTCGCATTAGATTTGATGCGCTTTATTCTAATGCGAATTAGATTCGCATTGCGTTCACACGACAAATTCTAATGCGCATTAGATTTTGGTATATTTGCACTGAGAGCCGTATACTTTAGATAGTAAAAGGGTCGAATACATGCCTTTATATAAGAATTGACTGTTCAATTTTGACAGTTTATTGGAGTATGAAGTTTGGTTTGTCGCATCACAAATTGTGCAAAATTTGTGATGCGACAAACCAAACTTCATACTCCAATAAACTGTCAAAATTGAACAGTCAATTTTTATAATTTCCAAACCCAAATTTATCCCAAATTTTACAAATATACTCAAAAAATTAGTAATCTAATACATTGCGTATGAAAATATCAACTCTGTAGGGCCCGTAGGCGAACTAGTTCCCAGACGAAATATATATAATGTAAACGTTGCTAGTTAAAGTCAGCAAATGTGTCAAAAATATTCGTTCCCCATCTGGAGCCCCATTTACCAATCCATTACATCATCCGATGATATGACGTAGCATTTTGATGACGCGTTCTGCAGTTCAAGTTCAAGGTCGCCAACAGAGCAGTTATGTGTTTGGATTGTACACGCAGGAGCTGGGAGATTATACAGACAGATTCTCTGTACTTATAGATCTAATACTTGCAGAAAACGGCATGATTATGATCTATTGGTATCAGAATACCTTCCTAGGATTTAGTAATTTCATAAGTGACAAGTTAATTGTGAAAATTCATGACGATACTGTATCCGGATCGAGGCCGAGGTGGGTCGCCGTCTTTTGATCTCTCATTTTCTATTCGCTGTCAATATTTTCTTCTAAATTGAATTCTTCATCTCGCCGAAAAAATATCATTAGAAAAGTTTCTAGTTTCAATACTTCATAGGTTCAGAACGATTGTACCTCATAGAAATCATTTGAAACAGTGATCTTCGGTCCTTTTGAAGTTCTCAATCAAAACTTTTGCACGTTGTCGTTGACAGTCGTGAGTCATTGGAAAATTTCAAACGCAGGTACTTGCTACTGTTACGATGGGAATGTAATTTAGAAGAAAATAGCTGGAAGTTTCTGTTTTTCTCGTCATTTACCGAATTTTCTGTCTTTCATGAAATTTTAAGGACAGGAAATGGTCTAAGAAACTTCAAAAACAGGAGCATAGCAACCGAACAACGCTGTAAAAACCACGTAGATCTATACCGGTACAACATCGAAATTGTCATAAAATTTTCATTAATTCTGATATCGTATTTATATCTAAAGGCTACTGTTAATAAAACTATTTTTCTTTGCAAAATTATCATTCGAAAGCCGATCTTAGCAACATACTAAATGAGTAGACCATTTTCGAGTTACAACTAATGACCGTTATAAACCTTCAGTTGAGGCACTGCTATGACGCACCTGCTTAGTTACGTCAAGTAGGGTTACTTCCGGTCTACCTTAGCAACGTCACATATTTGTGACATCAACGGTGTAAAATCGATCTAATCTAGTCAAAATTGAAAAAACTACTTTTCTTTGAATATGGAAATTATTATAATCGCTGCTTTTGTTTGTATTAACCTTTAATTTGTTTGTGTCATTAATGACAATGTAAATTATAAGTCATCGGATTTTAATTTTTTTTTTCAGTAATATCATACAGAGATAAATTATTCTAATGATTGAATATTGAAAAAGTGAAAAACAGGAAATTCTTTGAACGGAAAATTTAATGTCTTACATAAAAAATTAGAAAATAGTAACCCAACTAAATTTCTTTTTTTAAAACATAACAATAATTGTAATTTAACCCCCCCCCCTTTTAACCCCATTGCCTTTTTGTGCAAATATATCCCTAAGAAATTGTCAGTAAATAAAAGGTTCTAAGATTTTAATGACACTAAGTATTTCTGAAGTAATAAAAGCCGCTTTCTCTTCTGAATGCATCAATTCAGTATAAAAATCGGTACTAACAGGGTTTTTTTTTTTTGGGGGGGGGGGGTTAAAACTATTTTGATAAATGGCAGTGTGTGCTATTGGTAACTTGAGAAAATAAGAAAGATATGTCCCTGTACACCTGACGAAGGCATTAAAAAATGTTCAAAATTGAAAAAAAAATCTGAAAAACGGTACCTTGGAAAAATGAAAAAACCAATTGTATATAGATAGAAAATAAGGCGTGGATCTAAAACATTTTTCAAAGGATGGGGTTCATCCTGGCTCTGAAGTTGAGAAATTGGGAGCGTAGAAATAGAATAATGACATCTTGAGGGGGAGGTGAATTCAGAGCCGCAACATCCGCGCGAGTGCAAACTTCACGCAAAATAAAATGTAAATCCAATGAGATTCAAAGTTCAAGTAAACGTTTTATTTGCCGTATTCACAGATAGACTTTCTTGTATCTATTTAGTCTTGGTCCTTGAACATACATTTCAATACATACATCTGGCCTGCAAACTTTAAAATGAAAATTGTTCTCGTGAATCTCTGGGGGACGGAGTTCACCCCAGTCACGCCCATGGCCTGATCAATATTTTACAAACGAGGAAGGGAAAGCCGATAGGAGGAAAGGGGGGGGGATCAGCCAGGTAAGGAAAATATATCAGTCCTGAGTCCGAGAAGATAATTATTTCAGACATTTTTTTTCTCATTCTCCATTCTTTTAGATTCTGCATGATCTTTTTTCCGATTACAGAATCACAGATACAATGACATGCACTGTGTAAATCATTATTATCATTAGTGTTGTACATCGGAAGACTTTTAAGAATCGATTATCGGAAAATAATCGGAATGAGTAAACCGATCGATTATCGATTTAAATCGAAAAACAAAAGTCCATGAAAAATGGAACATAAAAGATAGAAAAATTGTATTTTTCTGCATAAAATTCAGAAAACTTTACTGTAAACAAAATATAGAGCATTCAATTTCAAAGTGTCTGCCTGTTTACACGCAAGACAACAAGTAATAGTTTATGTGACATGTGAAAAGAGGAAAATAAATACCTTTACACAAAATACCTTTCTTTCAGCGACAATCGATTGTAAGGAAATGAAATCGATAATCGGAATCGAAAGAGTTTTAGCGATCGACAATCGATTGTCGGCGACAATTGGTTCATCACACATTATCATGGTATTTGATCGTTAGCAGGGTACACCTTCGGGGGAGGGGGTACCTCTCTCCCCCTCCTTTTCAACCTTCCCTTACCTCCCCCTCCTTTTCAACCCTCCCTTACCTCACCCTCCTTTTCAACCTTCCCTTACCTCCCCCTCCTTTCTCCCTCCTCTCGCCCCTTCCCCCTCTCTCCTTTTTCCTTCCTCCCCCTCCCTTTCACCCTGTCCACCCCCTGATCACCTTCATCAGCTTTACCCGGCACCACTGACGTCGTTGGCCGGTTGCCGGGGTACTGGGTAGATGTACAGGTCAAAATCAAACATTTAAACACCTGTCGTGTCAAATCCCTATCCCCATTTAACTGTCACAAACAATAAATTCAGTCACATACACCTGGACACGTGTCCAGAGTCTCTTGTTATAAATGTCTCCTTGTAAAACGCCCCCCCCCCCCCTTTCCCACCCATTCAACTTCTACATAGAGCATCCCCTTTGACTGATACCTTTTGCTTGAATTTTTCCAACCCCAAATCATGTAAATGTTGCACATTTATGACGCTACAATGCCATTTGGTTGCGTAAATAGTTTATTTCTTAATCGTGATCACGTTATTTTTAGACTCAAATGTAAACCGGAAGTAGGGCATCTTGACAAAACGTCGAAGCGGAGTATAATATCCGAACGTGATCGGTAACTCGAAAATGGTCTATTTGATGGAAGTAGTTCCGGCTCTTCCGGTATTTTATCGTGTTCATTGGGGTATGAATGTGTACTTCGCCATTTTTCTGACGATCAATTAACCAATCAAAATGCATAGATTCGTGTAAACAAACTTATTTGGAAATTATATTGTTATAATCGGCGCCGACTTTTGATGGCCATCTGATATAAGTAAAGGGTTTGGTTATCCGGATTGCGTGCGCACAACCCTCCCACTTATCCGGATACACAGAGGTCTCAATAGACGCACAATTGTTAATTAGACATAAAACTTCTCACTATAAGGTCATAAGGTCACTATAGCTAACGCAGCTGCCTCTTGTAACACAAATTCTATGTAAATGGCTCTGCTGGCTGAAGCGAGTTCAAGATCAATCTTCCGAAAAGTCTGACCAACTTTTAGATAGGACAGATAATCAAGACCCAGCCTTCTCTGACGAGATTTAGGCAAAGCCCATCATCGAGTCCCGTCCTCACGGTTTGGCCAGTGTGCAACGTTGGGAAAGACACTGGTTGGTCCAGTACCATGCCCAGTGTTCTTTTGATGACTTTGGGATCATAACATTGGTAAAGCAGGCGACCGACTATTTCTCATATGTGTGGTTGAAGTTTGATCTGCCTTTGATCCATCTGATTTTGTTTACTGAGTCATCGTAAGATGAAGGATATTAAATTCCTAATGATTTTCAGAATTGTTATTGTAAAATTTCCAAAAAGATTTTACAAGTTTAAGATAATAAGTTTTTTTTTTAATTTGTATATTTTTATCATGGAAGTCCGGAACATGGGAGCAAGCTCTAGCGTATCTGATATGCTGAAAGATGAAAATGTCGTACGATGGCAATTCGGAACATCTCCATCAAGCCAAGGAAAATTAACTATGTTAAAGCGAAAGTCCTCTCTTTTGTCGTAAATCTTTCTCTGAATTTCTCCGTTATTGGAGAGTAATGATATAAATAAAAAAAGCTTACCCTACGGGTGCCTTTTGAACGACATTTCATTGTGTGTCTATTCAGTTCAGGTTTTTGTAGGACACGTATAACGGGGTTTGGTGAGATTTAATGTATGGTCACCCAATAACAAAACAGCATCGGGGTATAAACATTTTGAATGAGTATCTATTTACGCGAAGGTAACGAGTAATTTTGGCTTCACATTACGCTTATTGAATGGGATTATCTGTAGGATGAAAAGACTAGATGACGCCTTTAGTATCATATAATTTGACCTCATAAACTCGGGCTTGTCTTCAATGAAAGAACAGCATATACCTATTGTAAAATTTATATTTCAAATTTGTTACAGCTTCAGTGAATTGATGTAGTTAAAGTCTTCATCCATTTATAAACCATTAATTATATGATAGAATTAAAAAAAAAGAAAAAAAAAAAAAGAAAAAAGCCACGATAGTTCTTTATAGCATGATGTATTCATTATTTTTTCAGTTCAAGTTATGTTGGCACGTTGGACATTATTTACATTATGATTTCGCTTTTACAAAATTTGCATTTGGATATAATTTGTGATTATGCTTGAAGGTTAACTGCATTCTGTCCACACATAACTTATGTAGTGCGGGATTGTGATTGACCATCCTGAGGGATAATAAATGACTAGTAAAGAGTTGGGTCACATTCATCGAATATATATGTAATAAACTTATTTTGAATGTAGAGAAGAAACCTGAAACATGTTCCTTTGTTTGTTTTTTGTTGTTTTTTTTTCAAGTAAAAGAAAAGAGTAATGGTGTACATCATTTCTTTGTTGTTGGAAAAAAATGACAGTTTATATTGAAATTTGTTCAGATAATTGGAGAACGCAGACTAAATCTCAACAAAATCAACCTTAAATAAACATGATTATAAGTACAAGAAGATTCTTCGAAGGCATTGTTTTCATTCTATTTGAAGATCTATTTTTGTTCATCCTAAATATAAAAAATGCAACTGATCTAATTTGAGTTTTTTATATTCACTATTTTCTTGAATAATGTTTCTCCATAATGTGAAAAACGTCTATTTTTGTATTTCGTGAGGTGGATTTTGAAATACTCACTTTTTCTTTTCTTGTCATTTCAACAACAAAATCCCACTACACGCAGGTGTGTAATAAATTAACACTCTATAGACGGAGATATATCACATCTACATTTGAATCGTCTTGGATTTTAAAACAGTGTTTCACACAGCACATTTTAATCTTGCATGTAAATATATCGATCAAACGTCGGTAAAGAATTTCAATTCTTTTTTATTACTATTAAAATGTTTGTTTCAATATCCTTAATTGTATATTGGTAATCAAATCATATACGTGTATTCCATAAGATCATTCTATCTGTTTTATCCTGAGTCTCAAAATCCACAAAGACCGATATCAGATTTGCATCTAAATTTGATACCAATTAGTACTGCTATTGATTATCTGAAGTAGTCACAGGAATGATTATGGTTTAAAGTTACATATTGTCTCGCAGAATGAAGATTTACTTTAAGATTTTCAGGGTTATTTTTCATATTTTAAAATATAGACTGCAATTAATCGAATTTGAATATGAAAAAAACATATCAACCTTATATCTATGTATGGTAGGCTTATATACAAATGTAGATATAACAACGAAGTGACTCACCGATGTTTCTTCTGACTTTAGTTTCATTTTGTTAGCTATCTCTATATGTCCACTGCCAAGCCAATGCTAATCCTTCCTTAAAATTGATCGTTTGTATTTCTCTTCTCAGATTCTGATACAAATGTAACACATTTTCGTTTTCGCTTACGTGTTACGCCACGTGTTATCCGTCCGAGTTGTGTGGGTTTTTTGGTGATATTTATACCCTTATGCACATAAATGCTTGCACGTGTTCACATTCGGACTTCTACCGAGAAAACCTTGTATAAATTTGGGTAACCATTTCACAAGCAATTATTTAGCATAGCTTGGAAGCCAGGGCATATGTGACTGTGGCAACCATACATTTTCTAATTTCTTTTTTACATCGATATACTCGCTTCAATTGAAATTTGAAAGAAATTAATTAAGAAAGGTATTATACTGACGATACCATTTGTTACTTTAAATTGTAGAAAGACAATGGTTTTAATTCAACATAGCTAGATTCACTTGCTTTCATTGTTTTCATTTTCGTGCGTGAACGTCGACGGCAGGAGCTTACTCATCCCGGGCACCTGGTCCCACCTCTAGCTTGCTAGGGGTCCGTCAATGCTCAATTTGGTGCTCTGTTGTGGGTGCTATTGAGAATATTGCCAGAATCTTTTTTAACTGATTGCTGTTATCGACAGATGATCGATATAAGTGACAAATATGTCTCACAAGACTTGGTCACAGCAAAACATAAAAAAACCCTATGCGAAAACACAGAGGAGACAAACACATCAAGAGGCACAAAATGACAAAGAACATCGAATACAATATCAAACACAAATCAAAGCACTGAAGGTACTGAGAGCGAATAGGGGAATAGCTAAATATCAGAATATGATATGACATTGTATCATTTATGCTCTTTCCTTCATAGACAAGTTTATGCAACTTGCAACAAGTATAGAATAATACTGAAATGCTAATCCATAATTATGTCATTAGAATTAAAAGATGACTGTCCTCGAATTATTCACATTCAAAAGCACCAATACTAAGTGGCCGACCCAGAGGGTTGACTAAGGGGGGTAGGGAAGGTAAGTATAGTGGAAGAGGGGAGTTGGTTGTCGAGCAATCTGAGACAATCTCTAACAAATATCTTCCATTAACATTCCTTGAATTCTATATAGTTCAAATGAAAAAAAATATTCCTTTAAATTTTAAAAGATCCGTAATGCTTTGGCCCCTCCCTCATCAATGAAATAAAGACGTATCCACGCATGTACATTGTTCTATTTTTTGTGTTTACATGTTTGTTTGCTCACTACATAAACATGCGCTTCTGCGTAACAAAACAGCTTGATTCTAAAGTAAACAGAGCTACATTGTTTATACATAGAAGCAGCATCGGCCCTTCACTTTCTCCGGCAGAAGAAGATTGGAAGATTTCATACGTCAAGATGCTGAACACCCTGTGATTTGATTGGTTCGTCCTTCAAATTATACATGTACGGAATTGGGGTCCTCTAGCGTAAAAAAATTCAGGTGATCACTTAGAGCTATTCGCTCAAAAACTAAACATAAACCAACGAGACCAATCGACAATCGGTGCCGACGTAGGACGGCTATATGCCACACAAGTTGCAGCTGGTGTAGTTATCCGAATTACGTGCGCATATCCCTCCCACTTTTCCGAATACCCAGAGGTCTAGAAGAGCGCACAATTGTGTTGTAAAATAACCTCCTCATTGTAAGATGATCATACCAACAGTCAGCATAACGCAGGGGCCCAAAGCAACACACAGATGGATATAGAAAACAGACAGTACGAAATACAGTCCGTGCTCTACTGGATGTAGCGAGTTCATGCATGTGATCACCCGAGGAGTCCGACTGACATTCAGAGTGGACAGGTGTGGTCGGGGACTTGTCTTGTCTAAATATGTTTGGACAGGGCCCGTCATTGGGTCGTGTCGTCTCAGTCAGCCAGAGTGCAATTCTTAAGAATGCGCTATTTCAAGGCTGTAGGTAGGTCAAGTACCAAGCCAAGTGTCCGTCTGGTTACAGCAGGATTATATCCACGGAATAAAAGGTGTTCGATGAGTCTATCCAATTTTTGGTAATACTGTCTACATTTTTTCCTTCTTATCTTGTTTATTATGACATCATAAAAGGCAGGTTGTGAAATATCTAAAGTAATATATTCTCTTGCTTGTAAGGATGCGAATTTAATTAAAAGAAGCTGGATACATTTTTTTTAATTCCAGAAAGTTTTAAAAAGTGATGTTACACAAAAGGTAGTTTAGGATCGAACAAATAGTTCTCTCCCCTTTAACAGACAATACATATTCATAATGAAAAGCTATGATTTAAAAAAATTCAAATACAGAAGATCTGTGAGCCCCTTTAAGTAAATCACTGAATAACAGACTCAGCCAATGTAAGTATTACACGTCTTCAAATTTATATCATTATTTAAGAACATATGAATTTGTAGCATGGACCAGAAAATAAAAACAAAAAGCTTAGAAAAAAATAGGAAAACCTCTTCGTTCAAAAGATAAAAACCACCAACCAAATGAATGTATTGTCAAAAGGACTAGGTTGCAGTACCGACAATAAAGCATCCCCCCCCCCAAAAAAAAACAAAGGTCAAAAAAGCGAAAATAAAGATTAAATAAGAACAACAAGAGATGCCAAGAACACAAGGAATACCGAGCACAAAAGGCTGTATCAAAATACTGAACACAAAAGGCTACATATACACTAAGTAGTCCAATGGGTGACCGGTTCCGAGTTAGGATGGACATCTGCCGCGTAATAAGTAGCAAATGTTGTAGTTATCCGGGTCAAGTGCGGACAACCCTCATTTAACCCAGCAGTATGAAAAACGCACAATTGTTATGTACAATAGTCTCCTTATTGTAAGATGTCGATAGGCTAAATGTAGGAACGGCACATTTTCAATTCTTACAGAAGTTACAGATTTCAATATAAACATTGCGTCTGAATCATCATTCGCCTTGAATACCATATATATTATCCTAGTTTCACCATAAGAAAACTCGACATGGTACTATACCAATCTACAGCTTTGCGCCTAAGATTTCTCAAACATTGCGCTCTGACTGACTGTGACAACGTAACTCTAAGATGGACTTTGTGCTTACGTCGTTAGAGAGGACAGTACCCCGACCACCTATCCTCCTTGAATGTCGGTCGGAATGCTCTTGTGATTGCATGCTCGAGTTCGCTCCAGCCGTCAGAGCACTGTCTGTTTTAGTACGCTCTATTTTTTGCTTATTCCTACACAGATTCATTTGTGTGTCCATTAGGACTCCGCGTTTCTGTTTTCTATTGTCATCCAGGAGACTACCATATACAACTATTGTGCGTTCTACGTTACCACGTGGTAAACAGAAAGTGGAAGGGTTGTGCAAACATAATACTGATAACAGTATTTACTATATATTTGGCAGATGGCCATCCTAAATCGGCATCGATTGTCCATTGGTCTCGATGGTTTATGAGGTGTCTTTTGTGTTTGGTGTTTTGGTGTCTTGTATGATTTTCTTCGTCCCTTTTGAATCTTTTGTTGTGTTTGTCAACTCTGAGTTTTGCTGCGGGTGCTTGAAACATAGTCTTGTGGAAGATCCCCCCTTTCTTTTACAAATATGATGATGACAAATATGGATAATGACAATATCCCTATATACTGCACAAAATCGATAATTCAGAAAATTATAAACCGAAGGCACCCAAATGTTTTATGTCTTCAAACTCATTGGCATCATTTCAGAGCAGAAAAATTTTACAGCATGAACTAGGATAAAACAGGAACCGAAGCAAACAAACAAAAACCTCCACCACATGAACTGAGTTTTATAAAATATCTACTAGTAGGTTTTTTATTCTGAAAGTAGAATACTAAATGTAGTCAAATTGGTCTCTGTGAAATCTTCATTCATGGGATATTACGTCATTGCTTTCATCAAATAAAGTACGTGTAGAATAACTCAAATGTAAATCCACATGACACTGTTACACTGATCCTGATCAGATAGCACATATCAGGAATTACACATAGAAATTTCATTAAATCTCATTACGAAAGGCTAATAATATATTATACATTAAAGGGTTCAAAAATGTTCTGAACAAGGTAACGTCCAAAAGTTTTTTTTTCGCGAAGCATTTGTTCGATAAAGACCTCTTTTGGTAAAATTGCTTTAAACAACTAAAACTTGCCTCAATTGTCGTATAATTAGAAAGAATTCATAAAAAAAAATCTATGAGGCTATAAAGAAAAGGGAACTTAGCCTTGCTTTTTGGTTTACCTGTAAGCAGTGTATTAACTGAAGGTTCCTTTCCGTTTTCCTTAGAAATAAGAAAATATATATTCCTGTTTCAATGTTAAACGTCTTCAAATTGAATAGCATCATTTAAGCACAGATAAATTGGCAGCGTGGACCAGACATGCACGTTTCGGGTACTTAACCCTCGTCAGTGATCCTCAATTCTAAACAATGTAATATGCCAAAAAGGTATGAAAGTTACAATGTCGAGAAAGCGTACCGAAAGACGTAGCAGGATGGGTGGGATATGATGCTGCAAGACCAACTTTTTATAGATTTCAAGAAATTTTGATAACAGAAATTTTAGAATGTGTTGAAGAAACGATCAACCGAAATTGATCGAACTTGGCTACATGTGCCCTCGGGGACTCCTGGTCAACCAGCAGTGACACTCACCAAGTGGTATAAATGTTAAACGTCTTCAAATTGAATAGCATCATTTAAGAACAAATAAATTGGCAGCATGGACCAGACATGCACGTTTCGGATACTTAACCCTCGTCAGTGATCCTCAGTTCTAAACAATGTTATATGCCAAAAAAGTATGAAGGTTACTATGTCGAAAAAGCGTACCGAAAGTCGTAGCAAGTTTCTCGTGTCCTATTTACTAATCACGAGAAAACGTCGGTAAAACTGATATTATGTTTCGTTATCATTAAATGTAATTATGTAAATCTATATAAGCCTCTACGTTTTTATTATCGAGGTAAAATTATGTTTTCCTGCTTAATCTATAGTTTATTCTTGTATATTACATGTAACTTCATCATTATAATAATTTTCAATCATAACGTGAGTTTTCGATATTCGAAATACCATCCACAAACCAAGTCGTAGCGTTATAGTATTCTTTCGTTATTTCTTAGAAAAGACTGTCACGATATTCACCGAGTTTTTTTTTTTTCAATTTACTCGGATAAGATACCAATGTTTCTCGCTAATAACTATCTAAAGAACTGTGGAAGTGAGAATGGTTTCATTTTCAGAATAATAATTGTTTGTATTCTGAGCATCTTGATGTCATTCTCCTCTATCTATTAAAAATCTACGTTACGAGAGGACCTTATTCATATAAGTTGTTCTAAAGCCCCGTTTACACTATCAAAGTTTTCTTGTACAAAAGAAGGGAGGAGATCTCCAACAAGACCCCGTTGCAGCATCAACAGCAAAACACCCCGATGCAAAAACACAAACGACGAGTACAGCACGAGACGAAAAAGAGAAACACGACATGTAAACATTAAAAAACACAAAAGACTACACATAAACCGACGAGACCAATGGGCAACCGGTGCCGACTTTGGACGGCCATTTGTCACGCAAGTACAAAATGGTGTAATCTTGGATTACGTGCGAACAACCCTCTCACTTCTCCAATTACCCAGAGGTATCGAAGAACGTACAATTGTGGTGTAAAACAACCTCTTCACTGTAAGATGACATCAAGAAAACTTGGTCAAAGCTTTTGACGGTAACTTTGATAGTGTAAACGATCCAAGAAAACTTTGATCAAAGTCCGTCGAAGAACTTGGATGGACTTTGACGGAATAGAACTCCATTCTATTTTCTTGAAACTTTGACGGACTTTGACGGGAATCGACCAATCAGAGTAGATATTAAAAATTACACCAGAAGTATATACAGTATTGATGATAGAAATAGAGGCAATTTAGAACGTTAAAAGTAATGAATATAACAACAAAGATAAAAGACGCGATGCAGTGAATTCCATCTATGTTTTTTTTATAAATCCTTGAACTCGTGCTAAATTGATCCATATAGCCCAATGAATAACTACAAACATAAACTATCGATTTTCATGAAAAATATTCACAGTATTTACAGGAACCATATCTTTTTTTTTAATTTAGTTTATTATATCAGTCATGTAGTTATGTTGACGATGTTATTTAGAGTGTAACATACTACAGACTGATGATTTTTTCTTAAATTCTCCCAGTACAAAAATCCCACCCTCCCATCCCCGTCAGTACATATATCTTCCATACGTGATACTGTAGGTTTATTGTCCAACTCTAATGTACGCATCGCACCCTATACGTGGGAGTTGAGTCAAGTTAATCGACAGTTAGAGTATCATGTAAACATGTATTTAAATTCCTGTATTTTTTCTTTGAATTTTAGCTATCGATTATACAGTTAACTCAACGCCCCGCTAAATGTAAATGAAACATGAAACAATTCAATATTTCATATGATATATGTTCAGCAGTGACACAGGGCTTTCATGAACCGATATTCAAATAAATATTGACGAGCTGGACACAAACACGTACTCACGCTTTCATAGCTCAACCGGAAGTCCTACAGGAACCATATCTGTTTTGGTGCATATTGACCACGTTTTCTTGTAAAAGTCGTTCAAAGAACTTTGATAGTGTAAACAGACAAGTTTGTCAAAGAAAACTTTGACCAAGTTTTCTTTGACCGACTTTGACCAAGAAAACTTTGATAGTGTAAACGCGGCTTAAGAAAGATACATCGATATATTGCACTTTAATCAGTCATTGAAAGTCAAACAAAAACATAAACAAAATTAAGATTAAAAAAATCATTGTCGATTGGCAAACAAAATCTTTCCTTTTTCTCGTGTGTTTATCGAAGTGTGTAAGGGTGTGTGTGTGTGTGAAAGAGAGGGAGAGAGGGAGGGTGTGTGTGTGTGTGTGTGAAAGAGAGCTAGAATGAGGGTGTGTGGGTGTGCATGAACTCTGCAGTTGATTCAAATTGATGAAAATTCCAAAGAAGTCGACACTCGGAGATGTAATCTAGGATAAAGGGGATAGATGTGCTACTGCTATGCCAGAGACTGATGTTTACTTTGTTATAAATGGTTGTGGATCTTTGCTCCATCGAATCCAGTGAACACACGGGCAGCTCTTCGGTGAAATATATCAGAAATATATACATTTCATTGTTCGCAATTACCAAACTAACGGCCGCCACCATATCTTGTTGTCCGTATCAACTTTGGTAAACAGTGACGTCATGCATTTTACATGTAGTCATTTTTACCATAGAAAATCCCCGTAGACATTTTATTTCTCGTCATATGTTTAGCTAAGCTACGCAAAACCAAAATGGGGGGCATTTTCTGTTAAGACTAAAAGTGTCCTATAGACTGAATATCAATTTTTAAAATAACAACTGTATATGTCGGCGAAAATCGCAAAAACAGGATGCTCTGGATTTAGTGAACAGGACAGTAGGTGACGTTTTATATTTAATTACGCCTTAGAATTGACCGCTCTCTTTGACAAGAAAGCTGCGCCTATATGAAAGGAAAAATTACAAGGGTTGCCACAATCTAACTTTTACTTCTTTGGATGAATTCAGATTGATGTACTACTAATGAAGATTCGGCATGTGCAAATATCCTGACACCGCATTATTACCGGCAGTCATGACTGCCGGTATACTGTAATCAATCGTGACATACTTGCACGGATAAAATAACTCTTGGCAATATGATTGGTGGACAATTACAAAATATGCAAATATTCGTCAAGGTTATTTAGAATCTGTGCATAAGATACTTCCATCAGGTCGGATCAAGAGTCTAGATGACTTGAAAAATGAAAGTCATATCGTATCAGTGCATTTTCATCCGAAAGATGCATCGAAAAGTCTTTGTACCGATAGGTCCTACAACAATCACAGATCCTCGGAAATTTCCGTAGCTTGAATCGGAAATAAAAACGGAAAAGCCCGGAAATGTGCGATTGGTCAACAAGAACAAAATCGTCTAAATTCCAATTTTTTCTTACTAGTATTTTACAACATTTATTAAATTAATGTCAGCTAACTGCCGGCAAGCTTTTTGTAAAAGCTAATACTTGTAGACATAATCTTGAAGTCCCCGAGGGCTCATGTAGCCAAGTTAGATCAACTTCGGTCGATCGTCTGTCTCTTCAACGCATTCGAAAATTTCGGTTTTAAAAAAAATCTTGAAATTTCTAAAACGTGGGTCCTGTAGCATCATATCCCACCTATCATGCTACATTTTCGTTACATTATTGAAAATTATATATACTTTTCACACTCGTTGATCATATTACATTGTTTAGATTGTAAATTTGATGCTGTAAATTTTTGCTGTAAATTTGATGCTGTAGATTGATGCTGTAAAATTTGTAAAAAAAAATTATTTGAAATTGTAAATTTGATGCTGTAAATTGATGCTGTAAATTTTTCAGGTCTTAAATGATGCTTTTGAATTTGAAGACGTTTAACATTGAACTGCTTGGTGAATGTCACTGCCGGTGAACCAGGAGTCCCCGAGAGCACATGTAGCTAAGTAGGTCCTGTAGCATCATATCCCACTCATTCTGCTACGTCTTTTTGGTACAATTTTGGACATAATAATTTTCGTACTTTTGGCCATATTACATTATTTAGACTGAGGATCACTGACGAGGGTTTAGTACCCGAAATGTGCATGTCTGGTCCATGCTTTAATTTTTCAGGTCTTAAATGATGTTATTGAATTTGAAGACGTTTAACATTAAGGATCACTGACGAGGGTTCATTAGCCGAAACGTGCATGTCTGGTCCATGCTGTAAATTTATCTGCTCTAAAATGAATCTAATGAATTTGAAGACATTGAACTATTGAGGAATTCATTCAGCAATATACAGAAGGAATAGATATTCCTTTATTTACAATAAAGCCCTGACGTTTAAACGTATCTCGTCTTAAATCTACTATGTTTTATACGACAAATGGAAAATTGCCGACTTATAAAAGCTTTCAACACATGAATAAGAATCTAGGACGAAAACACTACATACATCTATTTTAGAGTTGTCATTTTTGCACAAGATTTATTCAAATTAGCTTTATGTCATTGTACTTTAGAGAAAGATCATGGGAACAGCCTCTTGATTATCGATTTTCATATCAGAGTTTCGAATGTTGACAGCTAAATGATAGAAACCAAAAGCATGTCGAAATTGTTGAGTGAATAATTGGGTCGTACTAAATTTATGGGACACACTGATAGATCTTTCAAGCCTGACTGATGAGAATAGATGCAATCATTTAATCTTTTAAACTTGTGAGATTTTGAATCATAACTTACTGATGCATTTTCCCGAGTCCTATTTAGAATTACAGGAAACACCCTTTTTGAATATACAAAGTGTACAAAACATCCCTACTATATAAGCCCAACATTGAGGTTGTTTTAAAATTTTGCTATGGTCGACAACACTTTTAGTAAACAGGCAATGCATAATTGTGAAATTTTTTATTTGTTGATTTAGGATGTTTAAATCGATTTTTTTTCTACGCCTTAGAAACACTCATGACTATTACCACGTTGTCTTTTCTGTAAAACTACAGAAACAAGTTTTCTAGCAAGTGGTATATATTTTTTGAAGACGTTTAACATTTATCCATTGATATCCATTTGAGATTCCGTTTTCCACCCTTTGTAGAAAGTTTTTGTTGTATTGTTAGTTTTGAGTTTTAAGGTTTTGTATACAATTGATTTCTTGATTGTTTTGAAGTTCATTCAATTCCAGCGCACGTCATATTTTGAATCAGTTACATAGTATAAAATTTATTCAGTGGTACCGTCTACAATTATAATTTCCATAATGTCACCAGACGGACACTAGGCTTGGTACTTGACCAATCTACAGTCTTGTACAAGCGCATCCTTGAGACTTGCACTCTGACTGACTGTGACGACGGGACTCCATGACGGGCCCTGTCCAAACCTCTTTAGAGAAGACAGGGCCCCGACCACCTGTCCTCTCTGAATGTCAGTCGGACTCCTCGGGTGATTACATACATGAGCTCGCTACAGCCGGCAGAGCACGGACTGTATTACGCATGCCCTCTTTTTATATCCATTTACATATTCATCTGTGTCTCTGGGGCCTCTGCGTTTCACGGTCTTGTTTGTGTGATGTCATCTTACAGTGAGGAGGTTGTTTTACACCACAATTGTACGTTCTTCGAGACCTCTGGGTAATTGGAGAAGTGAGAGGGTTGTGCGCACGTAATCCAGGATAACCACACCATTTGCTACTTGCGTGACAGATGGCCGTCCAAAGTCGGCACCGGTTACCCATTGGTCTCGTCGGTTTATGTGAAGTCTTTTGTGTTTGATGTTTACATGTCGTATGTCTCTTTTCCGTCTCATGCTGTACTCGTCTTTTGTGTTTTTGCATCGGGTGTTTTGGTATTTGATATTTGATATTTAGGTCCAAAAACGGTGTTTCCTTATTTGTAACGTTTGCCTTGTTAAGTGTTAATTCTTGTGGATAAATTTCATTCTTATATAATTCAAAAGCAGGATTGTCAATGGTTAGAATATCATCCAGATACCTGGAAGTGTTATTGAAACATTTCAGATCATCAAATTTTCTTTGCTTTTGAAGATTTTGGATAAATTCTTTCTCATAAGTGTATAAAAATAAATCTGCAACAAGAGGCGCACAGTTAGTACCCATAGGAATTCCTACAACGTGCTTGTATAGATCCTCACAAAATCTAACATAAATATTGTCCAAGAGGAAGGACAAGGCATTACACAGGTCACTACATATCCATGATTTGTATGATTTGTAGTCTGTCGAGGAATAGAAACTCTTCGATTCCGATGTACAAATGTAAGTTTTCCGCTCTCGATCAAAACACCATTTAATGAGATTAGATAATCGATCGTTCATTTTGTCATGAGGAAGTGTTGTGTACATATAAGAGAAGTCGTATGAAGAAATCGTATTAGCTTGGAAATTTCCAGATTTCATTTTGTCAATCACATCCCCTGAATTCTTAATAGACCAAAATAAATTTACATCGTTCCTGTTTAGAACCGATTCACAATAACTAGTTATGTGTTCTTTAATAGCAGTAAGTGCTGACGTCAGATTTCTAGACAAAATCGTAGTGGAGCAGTTACTAGAATTAGCAATAAATCGAAATTTGTAAGGAGACTTGTGCAGTTTCGATATGCAATATAGTGTTGGGAGATCCAATTTAGAAATAGAGATATTGAATGAAGTCAGTTCACTGTTATGCTTGCTTAAAATGTTAGATGCACTTTCATTGCTTTTGATATATGAATTAGTAGACGAAAGTTCCGAAACCAAAGTTGATATGTAGTAACGTTTTCAAATGATAATGGTGTTGTTGACTGCTTTATCAGCTGGTGCAAAGACATATTTTTCATGTAATTTACTTAGTTTGGATTTGAAATATCTTTCTGATTTGGAACGTGGATTTTGAAAAAGATGAGGGTTTTTATGGAAGTTATCTTTTCGAATATCCGTTATATCTAAAATGAGGTTTTTCCAGTCATTCAGAGCATATAAGTATCGGTAAAATCGAAGGACAATCGTTCATAGCTGTTTTATCTTAATAAGGTTTTAGGTGTGTAGGAACACTCAATATGAATTTTATCTGAATTGATGCACAATTTGTGCAATATAATTTTCTTTATTTCATCAGAGAGATAAGAAAATACAGTTGTTAAGACCATATGTCTTAAGTATGCATAAGTATGCATGCTTATCATAAGACAATCAAAGAATACAGGTGGTCGGGCACTATCTTTTCTAAACAGGTTTGGACAGGGCCCATCATTGATTCCTGTTGATAGAGTCAGTCAGAGTTCAATTCTTAAGAATGCTCTCATACAAGTGTTTTAAACGTCTTCAAATTCAATAGCAATATTTAAGAACAGATACATTTGCAGGATGTACATTGGTCAAGTACCAAATCCAGTGTCCGTCTCGTGACAGCAGAATCAAAACGCAGGTAGTGTAATATTGTTTAAGTCGCCTTTTTTCAATAAGAATGATGAGATATGCAAAGAAAAAATGGTTGATAAAGTATTGAAAACAAAAGTGAACAAGATAATGAATAAATACAATGGAAAAACAATAGATCAAAACACATATGTCAATACATATTTCAATAGTATGTAGATGTAAATTATAACAAATTATGACAAGTTCCTCTATACACTAAATATCACCAGTTTCTGCTATCGAAACTTTACTTTAATATTTTCATTTATAACTTATCATTCGTTATTTCAGTTTGGTTGATTTGAACTAAAATCCATGTATATAATTTCCGTTCTTCCATTTTAATTTTTTCATACTTTAAGCTGTTTAACCCATCCTTGTCCATGCTAGAAACGGCTTTATTTACCTGTGCCAAACTGAAAAAAATACAAGTATCGTATGTATAAAATTTGATTTTTTTCAAAAGTAATGATTTTGTTTAAATAATAGAAAATGAATGATAATCATATTTGTTTTGTTAAATTTCATAGAAGAAGGGAGGGGATCTCCAACAAGACCCCGTTGCAGCATCAACAACAAAACACCAAAACACCCGATGCAAAAAACACAGAAGATGAGCAAAGTATGAGACGAAAAAGAGACATACGAAATGTAAACATTAAACACAAAAGACTACACATAACCGACGACACCAATGGGCAACCGGTGCCGACTTTGGACGGCTATTTGCCACGCGATTGCAAATGGTGTGGTTATCCTGGATTACGTGCGCATAACCCTCTCACTTCTCCAATTACCCAGAGGTCTCAAAGAACGTATAATTGTGGTGTAAAACAACCTCCCCACTGTAAGATGACATCACCCAAACAGACCGCGAAACGTAGAGCCCCCAGCAACACAGATGAAAATGTAAATGGATATAAAAAGAGGGCGTGCCCTTTGCCACAAGATAGAATATATAAACTATAAAAGTTCAAGATATCTTTCCGTACAAATGTTAAACGTCTTCAAATCCATTAGCATCATTTAAAAGCAGATAAATGTACAGTCATCAAAATAAATATTATCAAACGAAAATGCTATTACCATGTAAATATAGCGCAACCAAGTTACAAAGAATCCAGCAAAGTGTCCACAACCAAAATGCTCGTTCATATGTCATCTAAAGTTGCTCTCACAAAAGAATGAAAACTAATGCTCAAGAGGAATCATCTCTTGAACCAGTCAAATACATTGTGCTCGGCTTCCCTCAATTTTGCACTTTTTATGCCTTTTATAAAATGGTGCTTTAAAAGCTACACATCTTCAATTATTGTATTTCATAAAAGTTCCAGACTGTACAAATCTTACGTGAAAGCTAAAACAAGTAAAATACCTTTCTTAAAAACATTCTTAAAATGACTGAAAATAAACAAACACATAGTTGTGTATCTTTAATTTGAATCACTTCTTTCCTCTGAAGGAATCATTAATAAATATGTATCTGCAAAATGGGCTGGACAGAACAAATACATGCAATCACCCAGGGAGTCTGACCGACATTCAGAGAGGTTTCGACAGGGCCCGTCATGGAGTCCTGTCGTCACAGTCATTCCTATTTCAAATGTTCGTAACCACTCAAATTTAATTGTAAGATTATTCTTAAAAGTGAATCAGTACTTACTTAACCCCGCTCGCTTCATTTCCCTTGTCTCGTTTATGCAACACTGTACGATATCTGCCTATCTTCAGAGCATATCTTACAACCTTAAGCTTTTTAGTCTGGATTCTTAAAACAAGAAATTGACATTACTTATTGTGTCGTATAATCTGAATAATATTACGCTTGATGTGAAAGACAAATGAAGAAATTAAATTTTATCATACGTGAAATCCCACATATTTGCCATTAGCAAAAGCAATCAATTGATATAACTTTAAATTCTTTTTCTTTTTCTTAATTTGCTCAGATTAGATAGTATAAAGGCTATACCTTCTCCACATATCGTCATCCTCACCTCCCCAACCAAAATATCTGTTAGAAAATCCATTCACCTTCTCCATCTCTCTCTTAGATAGGGAGGACACACCCCCAAAATAGGCGCCATATAGGAGACTGTGTGTATAAGATAAGGACGAGTATTGGAAAAAATAAGTTTTTTATTGCGATCAAATGTTTTTTACTTTAATTAAAGATATGACAAGTATGTGTACCTTAAGTAGACAAATATCAGAAAGAAAGAGAGAGAGATCACTTGCACTAAAAACAAAGGAGGGGATCTCCAACAACACCAGGTTGCAGCACCAACAGTAAGACCCTAAACACCCAATGCAAAAACGCAAAGAAGACAAGCACAGAGAGAGACGCATAAGGGACAAGGAACGTCAACGCACAACACAGAAAAATCAAACACAAAGGACTACACATAAAATAACGAGACCAATGGGCAACCGGTGCCGACTTTGGACGGCCATCTGCGGAAATAGCAGACGGTGTTATTATCCACGTAATCCAGGATAACCACACCTTCTGCTATTTCCGTAGTTTGTTGTTGGAGATCCCATCCTTTGTTTTATCCTGGATTACGTGCGCACAACCCTGCTACTTTTCCGATTTCCCAGAGGTCTCGAAGAACGTACAATTGTGGTGTAAAACAACCTCCTCACTGTCAGATGACCAAACACAAACAAGACCGCAAAACGCTAGGGCCCAAGCAACACAGATCAGTATTTAAATGGAAAGACACATACCAGATTAATATGTAAATAGAAAGACACGCCCCAAAAAATAGCCGTCATATAGGATACTGTGTGTAAAAGATATGGACCAGCATTGAATGAAAAAAAGTTTTTTTAGTAAGACCAAATGCTATTAACTTTACTTCAATATATAACTAGTTCATGTACAAACTCCTCGGGTGATCACATGCATGAGCTCGCTGTAGCCGGCGGAACACGGACTCTCTTTTGATTTTTAAAACTATTTACATATGCATCACTGTGTTTCTTGGGCCCTGCGTCATGTTTTCTGTACGTTCATCTTGCAATGAGGAATTTATTTTACGCAACAATTGTGCGTTCGTCGAGACCTTTGTGTTATCGGAAAAGTGGGAGGGTTGTGCGCAGGTAATTGCACTGGAAATAGTTCATAAGATAATTCAGTGAATGAAAGTTACGAAATTAATGTCCACACTAACTCACACAACTTGCCATTTATGAATGAAATATCCCCCCTTATTGATCTCTTTTGAATTTTGTTCTGAGAGCTAGGCGTCTTTCAGATAAGCTTCTCAGTCAGGGATAAGTTTGTGACCGACAAACATCGCCACTGAGGAAGTTCTACGGTCGATGTGGGGAACTCGTCATACACTATGATGTCACACTCTCCAGAATGGTGAATGATATTCTGTCATAGACCGTTTGAACCATCCTACCAAAGATTGTACTCTATGTTTTCCGAAATGGAAGTAACCGGATGTGACAATTCTAACGAACTGCAAGCAGGAGATACTTACTCTTCCTGGGCACCTGGTCTCACTCCCATATCGGGAGTTTGCTTCTATTCACACCTCTAGCTTGTAAGGGGTCCGTCGATGCTTAATTTTTGTGCTCTATTATATTGTAAGTGCTGTTGAGATTATCGTCAGGATCTTCTTTAACTCATTTATATCTAGTGTAGTACCTCATTGAGTATTGATATCTAGTGTAGTACCTCATTGAGTATTGATATCTAGTGTTGTACCTCATTGAGTATTGATATCTAGTGTTGTACCTCATTGAGTATTGATATCTAGTGTTGTACCTCATTGAGTATTGATATCTAGTGTTGTACCTCATTGAGTATTTATATCTAGTGTAGTACCTCATTGAGTATTGATATCTAGTGTTGTACCTCATTGAGTATTGATATCTAGTGTTGTACCTCATTGAGTATTGATATCTAGTGTTGTACCTCATTGAGTATTGATATCTAGTGTTGTACCTCATTGAGTATTAATATCTAGTGTTGTACCTCATTGAGTATTGATATCTAGTGTTGTACCTCATTGAGTATTGATATCTAGTGTTGTACCTCATTGAGTATTGATATCTAGTGTAGTACCTCATTGAGTATTGATATCTAGTGCAGTAACTCAATGAGTATTGATATCTAGTGTCATTGTTTAGGGTTTATCATATTCTTATTTTGAGAGAACTAGAAATACTGTAAGTATTACCGGTATTTGAATTTGTCGACAGCAACGGCCATATGTCTCGGGTTCCCATAGCAACCATATACATTATTATCATTTTCTGGAATGTGGTCCACATCATGGAAAATAAAGCAGGAGTAATTGTGGACAGCAAGTGCCTCCTTAAATCCAATATTCATTAACATTGCACGGTTAAATTTCGAACCCTCCGCCTGAAAAATAATATAATTTAGTCGAAGATGATTTTTGAGCATTATTTTTCTTGACATTTATTTCTTTCTATAATTCATTAGAAAGAAAATCAGATTGTTAAAGATTTCTTTATCATGTTACCGATCGATTATCCAGGTGTGCTTGTACAATACTTATTCCCCGTGTATCATTGTTAAAAAGCAAACTTTAAAACTTTTAGTATATTGTGCTTGTTATCGTGAAAATTTGAGATTGTGTCAATGCATCACCTTAATAGAACAGATAAAATCCTTGCTTCATGACATAGACGGTAATATACAGTACATGAGCGTCATTTTCAACAATAGTAGGGTCGTGTTCAACCATTTTACACCCCCTCCCTACTTCTATTGTTTAAGGAATTATCGATATTGGATCATTCTATGATCAATCTTGTTTGTATTCAAACTCGCCACCTGTTATAAGCCATATCATCAATATCAAATAATAGAGAAAGAAGTAGTATCCTCCGTAGGGAAGTTTAATATAATATATAATAATGAAATTTTTCTGCCACTCTGCCTTTATAAAGTAAAACGCTGGGTTTTGTTTACCAGCAGTGTTGGATATTACTTGAAAGGCCGAGTGGCCGACAATTTGTGGATATAGAGTGTTCATTGTTACAAATAATAAAGGTTCTCCTATCTAACAATTCGTAATAAATTTATGAAATAGACTGTAAATACTAAAGGAAAAGGACAGTATTGGCTGACATGTACATTTCGATTATGCAAAAGGGAATCGTGAGATTCTTTGATTTCCAAGGAAGATATATTAGCAACAGCCCAATTCTTGTCCGTTGTTTTGAATTTATTTCTTTTTCTTCGTTTTGTCTCTATTTGTGATATGACGTTGGAAATTCTCAAATTGATTATTTGTAGTGTCAAATTTGCAATATCATACCACATCGTCTGCTACAGGCGTAGCAGATGGCCGTCCTAAATCGGCACCGGTTGCCCATTGGTCTCGTTGGTTTATCTGTTGCCTTTTGTGTTTCATGTTTCTATGGTGTGAGTTGGTGGTCCTTGTCCTTCTTATGTCTCTTTCTGTGGGTGTCTGCTCTGTGTTTATCCATTGGGAGTTTTGGAGTTTTGGTGTTGATGCTGCAACCGAGTGTTGTTGGAGATCCCTTCCTTTCTTTTTCAATGATACAATTAATTTTCTTGAATGATCGTCCTCTTTACGGTGTTCACAGGTAATCCTCGGTATTACCTCGATACCTCAAATATATGAGGGGAACACCCAATTATAAGACAAACCTGGGCCAGATTCATACACAATATAAGCGTCTCCTGCTGGTTTCAAGGAGTTTGTTAATTACCTGTTCAATGACAAAGATGCCGTAATCTAGTTGTTGTTTCTGTAAGAACGGATGTAAATTATTGAGTAAGATCCGGAGATGGGGTTCCCTGTTCCTAAAAGCTATAATGATAGCTACGTGATGTCTGGCGATACAATCTGGTGGGCTATACCTTCCTCCTGGCTTCAACTTGGAAAACTTCTTCCCCTGTTCTTCAAACGATATACTTTCCATTTTTAAGTGAATGTTTCCAACTGAAATAGATGTGAATAGGCAAAAACTACTCATCTTAAAGTATCACAATATCCGCGTTCATATATGAATGGGGGGAAATTATGAATCATGGAATAAATTAATTTACAACTTACCCAATCCCGGCGGCTTTGACGGACATAATTTTGAACAAGATGAATACATCTGGTCGACTTTTGTCTTATTATTCTTATTCTTTTGAATCCAATCACATTTCTGGTAGAAGAATTCATAGTAAGGCATTTTGGAAGTGGCTGTCAAGAAATCAAATTCTTTATGTAAATTGAAACATAAAACGAATTGTTCTCTTACTTATGTAATGGATCTTGATTTTCTAATAGTAAACGACATAAATCCTGGCTTGCAGATGTAATGTCTTGGCAAAAAAACATTCATCGACTAGGTGCACGTTCACATGGAAATTTCGAAAAAAAAAACTGCCTAAAACATAGAGACTCTTCTATCAATTTCATTAGTTTTAATTTAATATCACCGAAAGGTCATTATTGCAGCTACAATAAAGAAAGCAGGGCATCTTCAACATCAACACACCAAAACACCTCAAGTGGAAATAAAAAGAAGACATAAAAGTGACAAGAAACATCAATCACGACATCAAACACCACACATAAACCAACGAGACCCATGCATGTCCGATTGGTGCCGACTTAGGACGGCCATTCTGCTACGTTAGTAATAGATGGTGTGGTTATCCGGATTGCGTGCTCACAACCCCATCACAATTGTAGTGTAAAATAACCTCTTCATTGTTCGATGACCATTAAAACAATACATCACAGCGCAGTGGTCCACGAAACACAGATGAATATGTTAATGTACATATAAAACCGGGCGATGGGGCTCCTCCGGCTGTAGCGAGTTCATGCATGTCATTGCCCGAGGAGTCCGACGGACATTCAGAGAGGACAGGTGGCGGGGACCTGTCATCTCTAAAGAGGTTTGGAGAGGGTCCTTAATGGAATCACAGTCACTCAGAAAGCAAGTCTTAATAATGCGGAATAAAGATACGGAAATGTTCAAAATCTTTACTTTCTTAGAGAACCTTTCAACCCAATCATAATGCACCAGTCACATGCTTCGGATAGTAAATCCTATCAGTGTTGCTGAAGGAAATGCTGAAGTAATTTTCAGATATATTTTAGTACCGCCCGCTTGTTTTTATTTTGAATTTCAATTTTTTCAATCTCCAAAGATTGCGCGCCTTCAAATTTCCTGAAGGATCTAATCAAATAAAATTTAAGTGCAATAAAGGAAATGTAAGCGTAATTTCACGTTCAATTTCATCAGCCAAATGTTTTGAATCAAATCCATAATGACTTTGGCCTTTGACAATTTATCTTGAAAATGAATTTTGGTTTATCCTCTCCTCATTAGGAACATCTGTGAGAGGTTTGGTGATCCTGCAATAATTACATTGTCTGCAGTTCTGGTCATAATTATTTTAAGCTGAAGTCCATGGTGACATTGACCTCTGAAATAAATAGGAATCATGTTCTCTCTATAAGCAACCCATGTGGAAGGCTTAATGCTTCTATGATGATTGTTTTGTCTTCTTTGTTTTTTGAAGGGTTTAATCCTAACTCCTCCATGAAATTTTCCTTGTAAATTGATAGGGTTCATCCACACTCCAACATTTGTCGAAGGTTTGATGTTTTTATGATGATTGCTTTGTCTTCTATGGTGTTCACAAGGATTTTAAGCCTATGTAAACAGTGACCTTGACCTTTTGTCATTGACCATGACAATCAATAGGGTTCGTCCTCTCCACATTGAAAACATTTGTGAAAGGTTTTATGCTTCTATGATGATTGCTTGTCATCTATGCTGTTCACAAGGATATTAAGCCTATGTCTAAAGTGACCTTGACCCTTAACCTTAAAAATCAAGAAAGACACATAAGCTTGATTTGTGAAATTTGTGACCCGAAATTACGCAACAAAAAGGAATGCAGAACAGGGAAATCAGTGAATGAAAGTCAAATACAAAAGCGGAAGTCAGATTCCAAAAAGAAAAAAAAAAAACAATCGAAAGACTTTCGAATTTCGGAATCAAAATACGGAAGTGTTCCGAGTCTTTCTCTTGTTTCAATTTTTGAATTTCGCAAAGAATGAGCGGCTCCAAACATGGTTGATTCAATAGCAAAGTTTAAAAAAGTCGATTTCCAAATAGCATTGAATTCACATAAATACGCAAACAATCACATGAGAATAGATCGTGAAAGGCACATCAACTAGATTGGTGAAATTTCATACCCTACATTACATAACAAAAAGGAAATTAAAGTCAAATACAAAAGCGGAAATCAGATTCTAAAATCCACAATCGAAAGGCTTTCGATTTTTTAAAAATACATTACAGAACTTTTAACGCGAAAAGAAAATAGGACACAAAGAAGGAGCCAATGTTAAAGCTCCGTAGAACACAAATGACATCTTATCTAATCAGCCATCTCAAATGCAAGTGCAGAAAGCTTTGTAAAATGCATTAGGCACGGTCCATTTGATATACAGGGGGGGGGGGGGGGGGGCTCGGGTTTTTTTTCGAAAAAAATTATTTTGTTCTGAATTTTTATGAAAAAAATTAATTTGCTTATGGTGTGACAGAAAAAAATAATCTTGCTCTTACAAGTAATCTGAATTTGAAGAATAACGGTAAAATTCACTTCAAATACCTGAAAATTTTCGGCTCCCTTCGCTCGCCACAGTTTTCATTTTATATAATTTTTTTTGGCTCGCTTCGCTCGCCATACTTTTCTTCTTTAATGGCAAGTTCATATTTAGAAATATCAGAAGTATACATGTGACTGAAAAAGGGGTTTCCTTAAATGCTTAAATACATTATCAATATCATTTATCACTATTAATAGATACATGTATCACCATAGAGTCTAAAATTTATACACAATCTTTGGAAGGCAATTTAATCAAGTTATTCACTTGTTTACATTTCTAAATTCAAATTTTTTTCTCTAAGGAGACCCTCCCCTCAGGCCCTCTTACATGCTACATGACCTTGTATACATTTTTTACTGAAAGTTAAATTACATTGTAAAAATCTTTTATCTCTCTCAGTTTGGAAGTGAATACAAGTTTTACACAAGAATTTAGTAATGTTTAGAGCAATTTAAGAAAAAAAAAAAGAATTCTGTTGAAAAAACACAAGCATTTCTAATACCGGGTATACACATCAATAATTGTTAGAAAAAAAATTTCCTTGCTCCAACTTTGCGAGAGAAAAATAATTTTGACCCGGTCCGGGGCGAAAAAAATAATCTTGCTCCGACAAAAAAATCCCAAACCCTCCCCCCCTCCTCCCCCCCAAGAATATCAAATGGACCGTGCCTTAAAGTTGGCGCTGTTTAAACGTACCCGTAATAATGCAAGAATGGTATCCAAGTAGGTAGGACCAAAAAGGAAGCCATTCTTCTAAACTAGTATAATATTTTCGACTTGCCGGAAGAGAGTTAAATGTAGAGCAATTTACATTGATTTTTACATCGCCACCTATAATAAATATCGATTCTACGAAAACTTCTAAAGATATTTAAATAATACGATCAACATAAACATTCTGCATAGAAGCAAAGGTGAATCCGGGCGCCCGGGGAGAGTAAGTATATCCTGTTTGCTAGAAACACCCGTTACTTAGGCCGTGTAGAAAATAGTCTTATCCGGTAAATTGTGAAATTCGGTGTTTTGGAGGGCTCTAAATTAGAATAATTTTCTATATTCCAAAACTTTTTCTTAACTGCTATTTCTTTAATGTTTCATTCATTTATTCAGTTGTTGTTTCCTTGAGATACAAGAATGAATCTTAAATTAGATATACATAATAATAAGATATCATTGTTTTTCAAATGTACATGAAAATCAGTAAAAGAAATAATTTGACTCGTTCGGCCCTCTGTCAATGGGTATCGGTCCTCAATTTTCAAAATTCATTTTTTTTTATTTAAAATTTTTTTTCGTTCGCTCGGTTCTATTTTTTTATAACAAATTCCGAAGAACTGCAAATCAAATTGGTATGGCCTTATATGGTTTAATATTTTCACTGTATCATCTACCTTTTTTATTTTCAGAGATACAGATTTGATGGAAGACCTAAATAATTGTATGCAATGGCAGGGAGATTTGGAAGATTCTCATACAAGGAAGGGAGGAGATCTCCAACAAGAACCCGTTGCAGCATCAACAGTAAAACACCAAAACACCCGATGCAAAAACACAAAAGACGAGTACCCGATGCAAAAACACAAAAGACGAGTACTCGATGCAAAAACACAAAAGACAAGGTCAGTGACTACAAAAAAGGCAGAGACGATGAAATTATATGAAAGAATAAAATGCTATAAGATTTCTTATCCCTTGATGTGCGATAGAATAAAAACCGACTTTGACACATTTACCGATTTTGACTTGTGACGGGTGTCGCTTCCAAGCAGGAGATGTTAATATTTCCGAGTACCTGATGCCATTTTCAATTAAGATTCACTTTTGATCCTATTGGCAAAAAAGTCGATTTGTTTTGTTTTGTTTTGTTTGTTTGTTTTTTATTTTGTATGCCTCTAAATCATAATATTATATTCTGATTTTAGGCATTGTGCTTTGGGTTATGTCCTTACGCCATTTCCGTGTGGAGCTTATAAAAAAGTTCCCCGCGAGGGGTTTGACAGTAAGTGTTTTGAATATTTTCCCTGACATGGTAGCCATGGCACTTTCTATATAGACATAACCTAAGACAGTGCATTGCATGTAATATTATATATTGTTTTCAATTTCGTGAATGAACATCGACGGCGGGTGCGGCTAGCCAACAGAAGATGCTTACTCCTCCCGGACACCTGATCCCACCTCTAGCTTGCTAGCGGTCCGTCGATGCTCAGTTTGGTTTTCTATTGTGAGTGCTGTTGAGATTATCGTCAGGATCTTCTTTAACTCATTATGAGCTATGCACTTATGCCCTTTGCCGTGTGGAGCTCGTAAAAAATCCCCTCGAGGGGTTTGACAGTAAGTGTTTTGAATATTTTCCCTGACATGGTCGCCAGAGCACTTTCTATATAGATATGGCCTCGGACAGTGCAATGCATGTATTTCATATATTGTGGGTAATACACTGATATCTTGCGAAAGATGTGTTTCTCAGTCAGATTTGAGTATACCAATACTTACCTAGAACAGATAATGCAGAAGTTGCACTAGCATTTCTCAATTTGGGTTTATTAGCTTCCTTTTTCTTTACTGCTGATGTGGTTTTAATAGTCAGTACAGTTCTTGGATATTTTTGTTTCAATGTTCTTTTCGAAAATGTTGATCGCTGTATACTTGAAACATTGAAGAAAAACTTTTGTATTGTCCTCACTCCCACCAGTATATTACTTGTCTTTCTGTTGATTATAAATCCCATGAGTAATTCACTGATTACAAACACTAAAAATAAACAAAGACATATTCGTAACAATACGTTTTGCCGTCTTCCTTTAGTGTCTCCTTTTTCCTTCCTAGAAAATATTTGCATGGTGAATTCGATGTAGGATTCTTTTTGGCGGGAAAACGCTGTATTGGACTTCAGTAATTACTGTAAAGGAACCAATAAGATTATCTAATAATACGTAGTTACTGCCATGACAATACTTTTTAATCCAAACTCAGATTATAATTTTCTTGGATTTCTTTAGTCTATCAGAATTTACCCTTGTCTCAATTTGTATGACTAGTTAAATCTATTATATATCAAGGATTCATATGATAAAAATAGCAAAGCTTTGTGTCGCCCCCTCGGAAATTGACAGCAAATAACATATTGGAAAATAACATGAAAGAATGTAGATATATAGTAGATTGAGCCCAAATCAAGTGGTATTCTGTGATATGAAGGGAAAATCTGTCTAATAATAAAAATACCTATTAACTGATTCAACAAATGCACCAATTTATTGTGAATGAAAAACTTTTTTAAAATAGTTATTATACCTCTAGCATACTTATTTATACCTACATCAATTATCTATATAAACGAATAGCAAATTTTGCGTTATAAATGAATCAATTCTTAAGCAGAATTTAATATTCGAAACACGTTTCTGGTGCATGGAGATTGGTTTGAAAATTTCTTCAAAAAAATAAGGGAGGAGATCTCCAACAAGACCCCGTTGCAGCATCAACAGTAAAACACCAAAACACCCGATGCAAAAACACAATGGACGAGTACAGCACGAGACGGAAAAGATACACACGACATGTAAACATCAAACACAAAAGACTACACATAAACCAACGAGACCAATGGGTAACCGGTGCCGACTTTGGACGGCCATCTGATCTGGCACGCAAGTAGCAAATTGTGTGGTTATCCTGGATTACGTGCGCACAACCCTCTCACTTATCCAATTACCCAGAGGTCTCGAAGAACGTACAATTGTGGTGTAAAACAACCTCCTCACTGTAAGATGACATCACACAAACAAGACCGTGAAACGCAGAGGCCCCAGAGACAAAGATGAATATGTAAATGGATATAAAAAGAGGGCATGCGTAATACAGTCCGTGCTCTGCCGGCTGTAGCGAGTAAAAAGTATAGTGTTGGAACACTTCCGTATTATTATACTGAAGAAACCAGTTGTAATCTTCCATAAAAGGTTTATTAGATAGGTTTCAAAGCATAAAATTGATCCTGTCGACTAAACACATTGAATTTCTACCTTACCAATGTTATGGTTGACTAAATACTAAATGAACATCTGTTTTCTTGGCTGAGAGATTCAGGTTACTTTGGTAACAGGTGCGTACATGCACATTCTGTACCATATGTTTTATATCTTCTAGAATACTCAGGTACTTGCAAATAGTATCTATCCATACATGGTAACTCAATGAAACTCTTTTTCTCCTTCTTCTCCTTCTCCTTTTCATTTTTCTATAATTTTATGCTATAAAGGGTTATAAAAGCTTCCTCAATATTCGATGATAACTATGTCAAAACGCATTCATACATCTTTTTAGTATACTTCAGAAATGTTTGTCCTTCATGGGGTTTAAGAAACAAACTTTTAAATTAGCTATTTCAATGTAGAAACATTTTTCTCTTATAAAGGCTATTTTAATATATGTATCTTATATTGTGAAATCTGTCTATCACAGTTTTATACTTGGTTATTCTTACTAGTTTCAAATATCCAAGAATTCATTTTCTGTTTTCTAACAATATCGAAATTATTACTTTTCAAGTAGTCTTATGAAACTAATTATTTATTCATTCATCTTTTTATTTGATCGATTTATTAAGCGTAATTCTATTATTATTATGATTTTTTGTTTTAGCTATTATTTTATACTTTCTATTTGTAAGTCAAACTTGTCTGAACGATACTGTTATTAATGCTGATAATTATTGCTATTCTTCAGGATTGATTAATTATTTGCTTTCCATTTTTCTCCATCACAATTGCTATGATTTATCAAAAGTTATCATTAGTGGTACTAAAATTAATTTTAGTAGCGCCCTCTAGTTTTATTTTTCGAATTAAATGTGCATTTATTTGCAAAGAGTGCGAAGCTCTAAATCTTTGTTTGGTCAATTCAGTATCAAAGTTAGATCAAATGTCTGAAATATGTAACATTTGAGGGATGGTGCTAGGATGATAATCTCCTTTTATTATCGATGATGTGATTCGATAAATTGACAATCTACCGAAATAGCAAAGTAATATACATGATGTCAAAGTGATATAGGACCAAAACAAAGCTTCTCTCATACACATACTGGGAAAAGTTATTATTACAATTGAAATTTAAAAACATTCAATCTTGGGGAACTGCTCCACACTGTAAAGAAGTATTGTACTTCCAATGTTAAAGCTGAACTTCAAGCTATGGTACTGTACTTCTGCAGTCAAAGATTTACTATCAGCTTAAATTTTAGTACTGCACTTCAAGTCTCATCCTACACTCCAAAAGTTATTACTGCTTTTTTAAGTTTTAGTACTGCACTTCTAGTTTTAGTTCTGAATGTCTATTCTCACTTTTTAATTTTCCACAATACACTTCAAAGTTTAATACTATACTTTCTGTTTCAGTAATCTACTTTCAACTTAAAATTGCTTTTCATCTTAAGTCATATTATTCAAGCTATTTACAGTACCCTAGACTATCAAATTTGATTTTGTCCTGCCTTTGTCTTATTTTTGCTTCATATCTATTGATGAAGTGAAAAAAAATATTGATTTACTTACCTAGAACATGTTTTCATCGTTTTAACATTAGGTTTTTCTTCCACCCTACGGTTAAAAGGTAGTATCACGTGTTTTATGTTAAGTCGCAAAATGCATCTTGAAGTTTTTAAAAAGTCGTCGATTGCCTTAACTTAATCACTGATGTGTAAAGATATTCACAAAGAGATGAAATCACTCGTTGGTATGGTAATATAAATCTTAAGGAAAAGGTTTAAATTTTAAAGGTTTCTTATTACACTGGTTAAAATACGAACAGGAAAAACAAGTTATTGCTTTATTAAAAGTAAGCAAAGTTTTTAATGTACGCTTTTCTTTCAAGCTACTTGGGGAAATTTTTATATATTATAAGTGATTTATAATTAAGTTTTTCCGCATTTATTGCAATTTGCAAAGTATAGAAAATATAAATCTTCATATGAAAAATTACGTCTTGTTATTCTTCTTTTATAAATAGTTAATATTTGTCGTCACATACCTACTCGTAGTAAATGCCAAAGATAGTAAACTCTGAGTAACCGATCACTTAATTATGTATGCACCATCTTCTTCCTATGAGCTTTAATTCGCAGAGTGGTAATACCCTGCTTTTAAATGCAAAATTTCCATGTCTTTTCACATCTTTATTCAGGCATACACGAATTCAAAACCATTCATTCGCTTTAAGGGTAGTGATGTGAAACCTTTGTCATGCAACATATTTTTTCGTGATAGTTATGTTGGGTGGTGTCTTATATCTTAATTACAGTTGAAAGTTTGAAGATGATGAGACTTTTAAAAACTAGTATTTTAAACGATATTGAGACACTTTGAAAAGTGATGTGTGATTGTTAAAGTGCTGTAATCTCTTTTGTCAAAATTCAGTTATACCTGAAGAGATATTGAACGTGTGTTTGATAATACGGAAGTGTCCAATTTTCATGCACCAGACACGTGTTTCGGACATTAAATACTCATCAGTAATGCTTCCAGCCAAAGCGATTTTGAGGAACCGCCAAAATTTATTTTAGTAGCACCCTCTGGTTTTATTTTAAGATTTTTTATCTGTGTATTTGCTTTACAGAGAGGGCGCGGTTCCAAACTTCCTGTAGGGTCGATTCAGTAGCATATCCAAATTAAATCTATGTTCAAAATAGCATTGGAGGAATGGTTCTAAGATGTTAACCTCCTTTAATTTCCATGATATATTTCGATGAAATGAGAAGTTTCCAAAATTGCAAAAGAAAAAGATATATATATATATATATATATATATATATATATATATATATATATATATATATATATAAGCACAAAAAAAGGTACAAGCGACCACGACACTAAACGTGTTTAAACCCAGCGGAAGGGACAGCACATCTTTGTTGGGCTGATCCGACATTGTCTGAATAGTGAACGTGGTTGTTTTCACCTCTTTTGTGCTGTCTATATATATATATATATATATATATATATATATATATATATATATATATATATATATATATATATATATAAAAGCACAAAAAAGGTACAAGCGACCACGACACTAAACGTGTTTAAACCCAGCGGAAGGGACAGTACATCCCTTGAGCCCTCTGGATACACGAATATGTACTTGTATCCAGACGGAACAAGGGACAGTACAAGGGACAGTACGGCTCAAGGGATGTACTGTCCCTTCCGCTGGGTTTAAACACGTTTAGTATATATATATAGACAGCACAAAAGAGGTGAAAACAACCACGTTCACTATTCAGACAATGTCGGATCAGCCCAACAAAGGGCGAATGCACGTCGCTTGGAAAAAAAAGATATAAAAGCACAAGAAAAGGTACAAGCGACCACGACACTAAACGTGTTTAAACCCAGCGGAAGGGACAGTACATCCCTTGAGCCCTCTGGATACACGAATATGTACTTGTATCCAGACGGAACAAGGGACAGTACGTCCCTTATTCCGTTCGGACACAAGTACATAAAAAAAAAAACAAAAACAAAAAACAAAAAAACATACACACACTCTCATGCTAGTCAGAACCTGTACTATACTGAAGCTCGAAAGGCTATAACTAGTAGCCAGGTAGGTAATATTCTCAATTCATGAACCAAAGCAGACCCCGCGAGGGGCGAGACCAGGTGCCTAGGTAGAGTCAGCGTCTCCTGTTTGCATGCAACACCCGCTGCCAAAAAGTCTGGACGGACTGATCGATAGAAACACGTCCAAGACTTCTATAGGTTCAAAATTTAAGAAAGCTGAAAAGATGCTCCCTTATTGATTAAGTAACATATTATCAAGTGAGTAAAATCAAACAAAATACCGCCTCCCCCCACTTTCGAGCTTCAGTATAGTACAGGTTCTGACTAGCATGAGAGTGTGTGTATGTTTTTTTGTTTTTTGTTTTTGTTTTTGTTTTTATGTACTTGTGTCCGAACGGAATAAGGGACGTACTGTCCCTTGTTCCGTCTGGATACAAGTACATATTCGTGTATCCAGAGGGCTCAAGGGATGTACTGTCCCTTCCGCTGGGTTTAAACACGTTTAGTGTCGTGGTCGCTTGTACCTTTTCTTGTGCTTTTATATCTTTTTTTTCCAAGCGACGTGCATTCGCCCTTTGTTGGGCTGATCCGACATTGTCTGAATAGTGAACGTGGTTGTTTTCACCTTTTTTGTGCTGTCTATATTATTTTTTTCTAGAAAACAACATTGCATTCCTTTTTTGGGATCCGTTCCTATTCTTGTGAATATGGTGTATGCTAATGTGTGTATGTATTGTCAGTTTAGTTGTATCATGAACTCAAACTTGTCGCACCGGTCCTCTGAGACAGCTCTTTCCATGTTTTATAGCTATGTATTAATTACGTTAAATATATGAAAATTCGGGTCGCCGTTGAACATTATGATGTCGGGTTTTGAGTGCTTTCAAAAAGTTTCAGACTTCTGTCAATTTTTATAGTCTTTACTTGCTATTTTTATGAGATAGGTTCTGCTTGATCTTCCCTCACGGGTACTATTTCTTAACACGCCCTATTTATTCTGATTGGATACGGAGGTCAATCTCCGAAATCGACGACGGTAGCTAGATTCGTTCTTTACACCTTATAATTTTTCATTTTTACAGTTTGTATTTTTAACCTCCTTTATGTGGGCCTCTCGTGATATGACTTTCTATTCACACTGACCCGCGCGTTGTCAGTTTAGTGAGTATCTCTCTTCAGGACGGACGTGTTTTTAATTGGGGGATTTTTCGTTTCATTTTACTTATTCAACGAGTCCCTTACGTTTATATAGAGTGGGGGGAGGCGGTATTTTGTTTGATTTTACTCACTTGATAATATGTTACTTAATCAATAAGGGAGCATCTTTTCAGCTTTCTTAAATTTTGAACCTATAGAAGTCTTGGACGTGTTTCTATCGATCAGTCCGTCCAGACTTTTTGGCAGCGGGTGTTGCATGCAAACAGGAGACGCTGACTCTACCTAGGCACCTGGTCTCGCCCCTCGCGGGGTCTGCTTTGGTTCATGAATTGAGAATATTACCTACCTGGCTACTAGTTATAGCCTTTCGAGCTTCAGTATAGTACAGGTTCTGACTAGCATGAGAGTGTGTGTATGTTTTTTTGTTTTTTGTTTTTGTTTTTTTTTTATGTACTTGTGTCCGAACGGAATAAGGGACGTACTGTCCCTTGTTCCGTCTGGATACAAGTACATATTCGTGTATCCAGAGGGCTCAAGGGATGTACTGTCCCTTCCGCTGGGTTTAAACACGTTTAGTGTCGTGGTCGCTTGTACCTTTTCTTGTGCTTTTATATATATATATATATATATATATATATATATATATAATATTTCAAATTGTTAAAGGGCCAAATCAAATCTTCTGTCAGGCCACAGAGCTGGAAAGAAGTAATTAATACACCTAACAAACATCAGGTCACGGGGAACGATTTTAACTGCTCCACACTGCACTTTTTTCAAAATATTTATAATTCAAAAATTCCTTATGCAGAAAACTAGTTATACCAATGTTAAGAAGAACATTTGTTACCATGGAAAATTACCCTTTCCATAGAAAGTACGACACATAGAAATAGAGTCATGTTAGTGCATAGTAGAAGGCAAGCTTGTCTTATTCTGACGTGCACTAGTTGTTAACATAAAACGTTGGAAATTGTAATTTTCTTACCTTAGATATGATTTCGACATATATATTCTTAATGCCGTAAATTTATCTGTTCTTAGATGGTGCTATTGAATTTGAAGACTTTTAACATTTGAACCACTAGGAGAGTGTCACTGCTGGTTGACCAGGAGTCCCCGAGGGCACATGTAGCCAAGTTCGATCAACTTCGGTTGATCGTCTGTCTCTTCAACGCATTCTAAAATTTCTGTGCTCAAAAAATCTTGAATTTTCTAAAACTTGGGTCTTGTAGCATCATATCCCACCCATCCTGCTACGTTTTTCGGTACATTTTGAACACAATAATTTTCACACTGTTTAGCTATATTACATTGTTAAGATTTAGTATCACTGGCGAGGGTTAAGTACCCGAAACATGCATGTTCGGTCCATGCTGTAAATTTATCTGTCCTTAAATTATGCTATTGAATTTGAAGACGTTTAACATTTAATCACAATACAGAAGTGTTCCAACTCTTTATCTTCATGGAGAAATTTTCAAACGAATTTAATGCACCAGATATTTGTTTCGGATAGTTAATCCTAATCAGTGGTACTGTCTGTCACACTTTAGTTTTCAAGACTTATTTTCGATGTCATTGAACTCATTTTTGGTGTGTGAGTATATCTCAGTGTGATACAGATCAATTATGAATTTGGTTCCGATTGACCTTTCTTTACAAGAGTTATGGCCCTTAGACTTAGCAAATTTCATGACATCCTCAGTTTTCCGGGCTTTTTTCCATGCTATTGCAGATATTGATATGACTGTTTATATGTGAGTACTTCTTAGAGTTAAACAGATCAAGATCGAGTTTGGTTTTGATTTACTTATTTTTAGAGGAGTAATGGTCTCTGCACTTCTCAGAAAATCTCAGTTCTTCGAATTTTTCCCGGCGTTTGTTGCAAATATGAATTAATTTTTTTATATGTGAATACATCTTAGACATTTGAAACACTTACTTTCAACCCCATCTCGGGGACCTTTTGTACGAGCTCCACACTGCAAAGGGCACAAGTGTGACACAAATAAGATAAAAAAGATCATGACGACAATCTCAACAGCACTCACAATAGAAAGAAGGGAGGAGATCTCCAACAAGACCTCGTTGCAGCATCAACAGTAAAACACCAAAACACCCGATGCTGCAAAAACACCAAAGACGAGTACAGCACGAGACGGAAAAGATACACACGACATGTAAACATCAAACACAAAAGACTACACATAAACCGACGAGACCAATGGGTAACCGGTGCCGACTTTGGACGGCCATCTGTCACGCAAGTAGCAAACGGTGTGGTTATCCTGGATTACGTGCGCACAACCCTCTCACTTCTCCAATTACCCAGAGGTCTCGAAGAACGTACGATCGTGGTGTAAAACAACCTCCTCACTGTAAGATGACATCACACAAACAAGAGCACCAAATTTAGTATCCACAGAGTGAAGAGCAAGGTCTGGATATAAAATACGTCCGTATGAATTTAAAAATATCAGAATTAATGTGCTCCCTCTTTGATTCAGAACTATTTTTTAAAATCATTTATCTTTAGCTTAGTTTTTATTCTTTGGTTCATATATTTCTTTATGTCTGGTTGGTGGTAAGTATCGGAACAAATATTCATTTCTAGTTTACACAATATTCGTTGGTATCGGATATAAACAGTGTTGCATGTAATATCCAATGTCACTGAATGTTTCGATGTTTTGGTGGAACTGTAACATCAGATTCTTTCTGTACTGTTCATACAATGTGTTGACATTCTGATTGTGATCATTAGTAAAATACAGTCGTACAATTTGTCCAAAATCTGATTCCTTTATTCACAATCAAAAGGCTTACAAATTCTTAAAAAAAAACCATATACTTAAGAGTTAAAGAGGATCCTGACGATAATCTCAACAGCACTCACAATAGAGCACAAAATTAAACATCAGAGGGCCCCCAGCAAGCTAGAGATGGGACCAGCAGACGGAGACAATAACATAGTCCACAGAAATTCCGTATTAAGGCACGGTCCATTTGATATTCTGGGGGGGGGGGCTTGGGTTTTTTTTCGAAAAAAATAATTTTGCTCTGAATTTTGATGAAAAAAATGAATTTGCATATGGTGTGACAGAAAAAAATAATCTTGCTCTTACAAGTAACCTGAATTTGAAGAATAACCATAAAATTCACTTAAAATTCCTGAAAACTTTTCGGCTCGCTTCGCTCGCCACAGTTTTTACTTTCTATAAAAAAAATTGGCTCGCTTCACTTGCCATAGTTTTCTTCTGTAATGGCAAGTTCATATTTGAAAATATCAAGAGAATGCATGTGACTGAAACAATTAAAATGCTTAAATACATTATCAATATAATTTATTACTATTAACATCATTAATAGATACATGTATCACAATAGTGTCTAATTTTATATACAAGTTTAAATTGGGAGGAGAATTTCAATAAGTATTTCACTAGTTTTCATTTCTAGCTCTTACATATTACAAGTACATGACCTTATATGTACATTTTGTTTACTAAAAATTATATATCGCATATTGTAAAAATCTTTCATCTCTCTCTGTTTAGAAGTGAATACAAGTTTTACATAAAAATAATGTTTGGAGTAATGTACATGTAAGTAGAAATAAAGAATTTCTATTGAAAAATCACAAACATTCTTAATACTCACATCAATTGTTATAAAAAATTTTCCTTGCTCCAACTTTGCAAGAAAAAAATAATTTTGTCCCGGTCCGGGGCGAAAAAAATAATCTTGCTCCGACATAAAACCCAAGCCCCCCACCAGAATATCAAATGGACCGTGCCTAATAGTTCGATGGGAAAAGCTGGGGTCTAAGGTTTCCCTCCCTCTCCAAATTCATTACATCAGCTCGTGAATTTTAATGCTAAAATTTCAGTGTATCTTTTAGATTAGCCGAGACGGCAGTTGTATACAGTGTCGATATTCTCTCAATCAATGCTATTGAATCCTGACCTACCTATGACACGCATGATTCATATTTTAAAGCAACATTTGACATAGTATGCGTTACCTACATATAGTCAACCTAGCATCAACAAAAGTAGTTACATTGGTTAATTGTATTATTATAACGGCGAATTTTCCATCTTGCATTTGTAATACGCAAGATCGCAAATACAGCGCGTGCATCGTGTCCGTTGATTTTTCATTTAGTCACCTACCTAAACCAATGTTCAAAACTTGGGAACCTCTTCTGCAATCGAAGAGTGCGCGAGAATATTCACGAGTATAGTCTTGTTTAGACGTATTTGCGATCTTCTGTATTTAAAACAAAATAATGAATTCAATAGGTACATGTATGCTCCTTTTCATAAACAACCCTTCTGTGTCATGAAATTTGTGAATGATGAAAAGAATATTTTAGGGCGTTCTACAGCTTAGTAATGCTGGCAGAATTGACACCGCAAGAGTGAAAGAGTCTAACAAATATATTTTTGAACAAATTACAATGACAAATATGGATAATCACCATATCCCTGTATAAATCCATTCAGCCGAACAATGCTCAGTCTGGATATTACATAATGTATGATTTTGTCAATTATGTGCAATAGTCCATTTTCCAGAAAATATCTATGACCGTTTTAAACCTTGATTTTATATGTACAGTTACCAGACATCACATCATTTGGCAAAATTTTCAATTGTGACGTCAAATCTGATCGCACTGTCTTGAAGCACCTTGATCCGTTGTCATGCTTTCTATTGTGACGTCACAATGAAAATATCGCCAAATTTTGTGATGTCTGGTGTCTGTCCGCCTTATGAATCTATTGGAAAATCAGCTATTCTGAAGCACTCCTGTGGAAATGGTATACCTAATGACAATAAAAAATTAACAATACGAAACGAAGCAAACAAAAACTTCCCTTTTAAAATATCAAAGTACTTAAAACCAGAGGGTACAGCTGAAATACATTTGGCTTTTACAGAAAATCACATCGGCGTTCATCAGATAAAGATCATAACGGCAATCTCAATAGCACTCACTCTGAACAATGAGGATTTACTATCCAAAACACGTGTCTGGTGCATAATTTAAAACTGGTTTAAAATTTTATGCAAGAAGGCAAAGAGTTGGAAAATTCTGTATAATTAAATGGATATAAACGATGAAAAAGTGTCTTAATAATACAAATATAATTGTAATAATTATTCATATGGTATTCCTTCTGGAAAATGTCTTGTATTACTGATGAGCATTGATTCTTTACATGCAAAATGAGATAAAATGAGATAAATGAGATAAACTCACTCCCATATCGGGAGTTCGCTTCTTTTCATATGGTGGAGATTTTTGTTTGTTTGCTTTGGTTCCTGTTTTGTCCTGATTTTGTATGCCTTCGGTTTCTGATTTTTGAATTATCGATTTTGTGCTGTATACAGGGATATGGTCATTATCCATATTTGTCATTTTTACCACTGTCCATGTGTCACTGCTGGTGGACAAATTGTCCCCGAGGGCACTTGTCGGGCAGTCTTTTGCTTCAATGGATAGTACACAAGAGACCTACAAAGTGGCTGGGGCGTCGCCCACTATAAAAAGGCCCCAACCTGTTGCGTCTACGGACACATACGCAACAGGTAACTTAGGTGTCCCTAGAATTAGTCTAAATGACATTAGAGACGAGACCTTTGTAGTGAGTAGTAACCATGAGTTTTGGTACAAACATGCAGATGGGTATATTAAAATCAAGCCCTGTAAGATTGAAGTGGTCGATATTCTAAAAGAGCACCAATTTTCACCAAGCGATTGCTCAGTTTCTAAGTGCGGCACGAAGAACTGCAAAACTTGTAACATCCTAATAACAGACACTTCATTCTCAAGTAATCTCACAAAACAAACATTTAACACGCATAGTTTTGAAAACCTTAACTGCATGACATCTAATGTTGTGTACGGAATAGAGTGCTCACTTTGTGGATTGATTTATGTGGGTGAAACCAAAGGTAAGCTCCGAACCAGAATGTCAGGACACCGGTCAAAAATAAATAATAAAGGAAGTCAACTCCTTTACCGACATTTTGACCAGGCCGATCATTCGGTTTTATCTATGAGAGTCAGAATCCTGGAGAAAATATATCACCCCACAAACAATCCCAATTTGAGCACACCTTTCCGTCGCAACAGAGAAGAGTTCTGGATAAAAAATCTTAACACTGCAGCGCCCTATGGGTGCAACGATAACATCAGCACTATAGGAAACTTAACAAGTCCCGGTTGTCAATCGGTAAATGTGACTAGCTTATTCAACAGACAACAAAGAAGACCTCGAAGTCATGGCATTCGAAAATACAATAGGCCTGAGATACATAGTTTCTCCTTCGATGACTTGGTTCCATTTTTGAATGAGCCTCTAGGCCTGCATTATATTCGTACCAAATTATACTCTGTTCCTTTACGGAAGTTGCACGAAATCTACGATTATACGAAGGACCTCACATATACCGATACACGTTCCCCAGAATACAGACTACAAGGAGTCATATTGGACATTTCTACTTTTCGTTTATTTCAAGCAGTTAGATCAGATAAATCAGAGGAGAAAACAAACCGCCCTTTCATTAAAGTAAGATTTGCAAACAAAGGTATTGATAACTTGAATCTTGGTCAAATTTTGAATCACAAAACTGTCACAGAAAAAATCCCACCATATTTCAAAAGAAAAGAAACTCCTTGTATTTCCTATAGCTACACACCAACAGTTGCATCTAAAATTTACAATTACAAACGATTCCTGCAGTGTATTGATTTAAGTAATCCCTCACTACATCCACTTCCCTGCGAATGTTCCTCATCAGATTTCAACTACTCTCCTTGTGGACACGTTATTACTGGTGACCTTAGTATAGTCAAGAACGACAAGTTGAGAGAATTGTTAAAAAAGGGTCCCAAATACAGAGAAAGTATGTCCTTTACATGGAACCAAAATGTCAAAATTATCATGGACTCTTGTGAGGAATATGCAAGACGTTGGGCAAAGAAAGAGGATGTACAGCTCGACACCCTTTCCGAATGGATAAAATCAATCAGAGGGTTACTTTTATCTAGAATTAACCGATTAAAATCAACTGTGAACACCAGATTCGTGTCTATATTTAAAGACCCTGATGTTATCACAGAGCTCACCTACCTCCAAGAACATTATGTCATCACACCAGCGGACAAAGCCTCAAATAATTTCACATTTACTTGCAAAAAGTACTATTTCGACAGTCTAGTTAAAGAGTTGGGTTTAAATTCGACACCTGGAAATCCCACTTACACCCCAACAAACCTTTCTGCCTCTGAAATAATAGATAACCACAAATCAGCTCTTACTTCCTTTGGCTTCGACACTACCAATTTAGATTTAGATTTACCATACTTGTACTGCATACCTAAAATGCATAAGAATCCGTACAAACAACGTTTCATCGCTGGTTCCTCAAAATGTTCTACCAAATCTGTATCGATCTTACTCACCAAAGTTTTATCTGAAATCAAATCTGGGCTTCAAAAATATTGTTCGACAGTGTATTCTCGCAGTGGTATCAACCAGATGTGGATTTTAAAGAATTCGAAGGAACTTTTAGAACATCTGAAATCCACTCATTTTAGTAGAGTCCATTCGATCAAAGCATTTGATTTTTCGACACTTTACACTACAATTCCACATTCTAAATTGAAAGAAAGACTCGCAAAAATTATAAGTAATGCGTTTACAAGTAAGAACGGTAATCGCAAATACAAATTTATTGTTGTTAACTATGACAAAACCTACTTTGTAAAAGAAAAGTCCGATTCTGAAAATAAGTACACTGAAACAGACATTATTCAGATGTTAAACTTTCTGATCGACAACATTTTTGTGGTGTTTGGAGGAAAGGTCTTCCAGCAAATTGTCGGAATTCCAATGGGGACCAATTGTGCCCCACTCCTTGCCGACATTTTCCTTTACTCGTACGAAGCTGAATTCATTCAATCCTTGGTCTCTGAAGGGAAAAGATACTTAGCTTCTGACTTTAACTTCACTTACAGATACATAGACGATGTGTTGTCCATCAATAATCCAAAATTCGCGGATTACCTGAGCAGTATCTATCCTTCGGAGCTTGAAGTCAAAGAAACCACAGAGACAAATAATTCAGCATCCTATTTGGACATAATGTTGTCCTACGACACTGATGGTCACATGAACACCTCACTCTATGACAAACGTGACGACTTCAATTTCAGCATTACAAACTTTCCTTTTCTGAGTAGCAACATCCCTTCATCGCCTGCTTATGGCGTGTTCATATCTCAGTTGATACGCTATGCCAGAGCAAGTACCAAATATACGGATTTTGTTCTGAGAGCTAGGCGTCTTTCAGATAAGCTTCTCAGTCAGGGATATGTTTGTGACCGACTAACATCGTCACTGAGGAAGTTCTACGGTCGATATGGGGAACTCGTCATACACTATGATGTTCCACTCTCAAGAATGGTGGATGATATTCTGTCATAGACCATTTGAACCATCCAACCAAAGATTGTACTCTATATCTTCCAAAATGGAAGTAACCGGATGTGACAGTTCTACCGAATTGAAGCGACGGGTGTTGCATGCAAGCAGGAGATGCTTACTCTTCCTGGGCACCTGGTCTCACTCCCATATCGGGAGTTCGCTTCTTTTCATATGGTGGAGGTTTTTGTTTGTTTGCTTTGGTTCCTGTTTTGTCCTGATTTTGTATGCCTTCGGTTTCTGATTTTTGAATTATCGATTTTGTGCTGTATACAGGGATATGGTCATTATCCATATTTGTCATTTTTACCACTGTCCATGTGTCACTGCTGGTGGACAAATTGTCCCCGAGGGCACTTGTCGGGCAGTCTTTTGCTTCAATGGATAGTACACAAGAGACCTACAAAGTGGCTGGGGCGTCGCCCACTATAAAAAGGCCCCAACCTGTTGCGTCTACGGACACATACGCAACAGGTAACTTAGGTGTCCCTAGAATTAGTCTAAATGACATTAGAGACGAGACCTTTGTAGTGAGTAGTAACCATGAGTTTTGGTACAAACATGCAGATGGGTATATTAAAATCAAGCCCTGTAAGATTGAAGTGGTCGATATTCTAAAAGAGCACCAATTTTCACCAAGCGATTGCTCAGTTTCTAAGTGCGGCACGAAGAACTGCAAAACTTGTAACATCCTAATAACAGACACTTCATTCTCAAGTAATCTCACAAAACAAACATTTAACACGCATAGTTTTGAAAACCTTAACTGCATGACATCTAATGTTGTGTACGGAATAGAGTGCTCACTTTGTGGATTGATTTATGTGGGTGAAACCAAAGGTAAGCTCCGAACCAGAATGTCAGGACACCGGTCAAAAATAAATAATAAAGGAAGTCAACTCCTTTACCGACATTTTGACCAGGCCGATCATTCGGTTTTATCTATGAGAGTCAGAATCCTGGAGAAAATATATCACCCCACAAACAATCCCAATTTGAGCACACCTTTCCGTCGCAACAGAGAAGAGTTCTGGATAAAAAATCTTAACACTGCAGCGCCCTATGGGTGCAACGATAACATCAGCACTATAGGAAACTTAACAAGTCCCGGTTGTCAATCGGTAAATGTGACTAGCTTATTCAACAGACAACAAAGAAGACCTCGAAGTCATGGCATTCGAAAATACAATAGGCCTGAGATACATAGTTTCTCCTTCGATGACTTGGTTCCATTTTTGAATGAGCCTCTAGGCCTGCATTATATTCGTACCAAATTATACTCTGTTCCTTTACGGAAGTTGCACGAAATCTACGATTATACGAAGGACCTCACATATACCGATACACGTTCCCCAGAATACAGACTACAAGGAGTCATATTGGACATTTCTACTTTTCGTTTATTTCAAGCAGTTAGATCAGATAAATCAGAGGAGAAAACAAACCGCCCTTTCATTAAAGTAAGATTTGCAAACAAAGGTATTGATAACTTGAATCTTGGTCAAATTTTGAATCACAAAACTGTCACAGAAAAAATCCCACCATATTTCAAAAGAAAAGAAACTCCTTGTATTTCCTATAGCTACACACCAACAGTTGCATCTAAAATTTACAATTACAAACGATTCCTGCAGTGTATTGATTTAAGTAATCCCTCACTACATCCACTTCCCTGCGAATGTTCCTCATCAGATTTCAACTACTCTCCTTGTGGACACGTTATTACTGGTGACCTTAGTATAGTCAAGAACGACAAGTTGAGAGAATTGTTAAAAAAGGGTCCCAAATACAGAGAAAGTATGTCCTTTACATGGAACCAAAATGTCAAAATTATCATGGACTCTTGTGAGGAATATGCAAGACGTTGGGCAAAGAAAGAGGATGTACAGCTCGACACCCTTTCCGAATGGATAAAATCAATCAGAGGGTTACTTTTATCTAGAATTAACCGATTAAAATCAACTGTGAACACCAGATTCGTGTCTATATTTAAAGACCCTGATGTTATCACAGAGCTCACCTACCTCCAAGAACATTATGTCATCACACCAGCGGACAAAGCCTCAAATAATTTCACATTTACTTGCAAAAAGTACTATTTCGACAGTCTAGTTAAAGAGTTGGGTTTAAATTCGACACCTGGAAATCCCACTTACACCCCAACAAACCTTTCTGCCTCTGAAATAATAGATAACCACAAATCAGCTCTTACTTCCTTTGGCTTCGACACTACCAATTTAGATTTAGATTTACCATACTTGTACTGCATACCTAAAATGCATAAGAATCCGTACAAACAACGTTTCATCGCTGGTTCCTCAAAATGTTCTACCAAATCTGTATCGATCTTACTCACCAAAGTTTTATCTGAAATCAAATCTGGGCTTCAAAAATATTGTTCGACAGTGTATTCTCGCAGTGGTATCAACCAGATGTGGATTTTAAAGAATTCGAAGGAACTTTTAGAACATCTGAAATCCACTCATTTTAGTAGAGTCCATTCGATCAAAGCATTTGATTTTTCGACACTTTACACTACAATTCCACATTCTAAATTGAAAGAAAGACTCGCAAAAATTATAAGTAATGCGTTTACAAGTAAGAACGGTAATCGCAAATACAAATTTATTGTTGTTAACTATGACAAAACCTACTTTGTAAAAGAAAAGTCCGATTCTGAAAATAAGTACACTGAAACAGACATTATTCAGATGTTAAACTTTCTGATCGACAACATTTTTGTGGTGTTTGGAGGAAAGGTCTTCCAGCAAATTGTCGGAATTCCAATGGGGACCAATTGTGCCCCACTCCTTGCCGACATTTTCCTTTACTCGTACGAAGCTGAATTCATTCAATCCTTGGTCTCTGAAGGGAAAAGATACTTAGCTTCTGACTTTAACTTCACTTACAGATACATAGACGATGTGTTGTCCATCAATAATCCAAAATTCGCGGATTACCTGAGCAGTATCTATCCTTCGGAGCTTGAAGTCAAAGAAACCACAGAGACAAATAATTCAGCATCCTATTTGGACATAATGTTGTCCTACGACACTGATGGTCACATGAACACCTCACTCTATGACAAACGTGACGACTTCAATTTCAGCATTACAAACTTTCCTTTTCTGAGTAGCAACATCCCTTCATCGCCTGCTTATGGCGTGTTCATATCTCAGTTGATACGCTATGCCAGAGCAAGTACCAAATATACGGATTTTGTTCTGAGAGCTAGGCGTCTTTCAGATAAGCTTCTCAGTCAGGGATATGTTTGTGACCGACTAACATCGTCACTGAGGAAGTTCTACGGTCGATATGGGGAACTCGTCATACACTATGATGTTCCACTCTCAAGAATGGTGGATGATATTCTGTCATAGACCATTTGAACCATCCAACCAAAGATTGTACTCTATATCTTCCAAAATGGAAGTAACCGGATGTGACAGTTCTACCGAATTGAAGCGACGGGTGTTGCATGCAAGCAGGAGATGCTTACTCTTCCTGGGCACCTGGTCTCACTCCCATATCGGGAGTTCGCTTCTTTTCATATGGTGGATATTTTTGTTTGTTTGCTTTGGTTCCTGTTTTGTCCTGATTTTGTATGCCTTCGGTTTCTGATTTTTGAATTATCGATTTTGTGCTGTATACAGGGATATGGTCATTATCCATATTTGTCATAAAGACGATTCTGACGACGGTCTCAACAGCACTCACAATAGAGCACCAAACTGAGCATCCACGGACTCTAAGATGTGGGACCAGGTGCCCGGGGGGGTGTAATCATCCCCTGTTTGGCTAGCCGCACCCGCCGTCGATGTTCACGCTCGAAAACGAAAATAATATCCACAAAGCATGCACTGTCTATATAGAAAGTGCTATAGCGACCATGTCAGGGAAGATAATCAAAACACGTAATGTCAAACCACACGCGGGGAACATTTTTAAGAGCTGAACACGGCAAATGGCATAAGTAGGACACAAAATGAGATAAAGAAGATTCTGACGACAATCTCAACAGCACTCACAATAGAGCACCAAATTTAGCATCGACGCACCCCTTGCAAGCTTGACGTTGGACCAGGTGCCAGGGAGCTCCTGTTTGGCTAGCCGCATCCGCTGCCGTTGTTCACGCACGAATACGAAAACAATATCCACGAAGCATGCACTGTCTTAGGTTATGTCTACATAGAAAGTGCTATGGCGACCAGGTCAGGGAAGAAATTCAAAAGAAAGGAGGATATCTCCAACAACACTGGGTTGCAGCACCCATAGCAAAACCCCAAAACACCCAATGCAAAATACATAGAACAGACACCCACAGAAAGAGACGCAAAAGGGACAAGAAACACCAACTCACACAATCGAAACATTGAACATAAAAGACCACACATAAACCAACGAGACCAATGGGCAACCGTTGCCGACTTAGGACGGCCATTTGCCACGTAAATAGCAGACGCTGTGGTTATCCTAGATTACGCGCGCGCACAACCCTCCCACTATTCCAAATTCCCAGAGGTATCGAAGAACGCACAATTATGGTGCAAAACAACCTCCTCACTGGCAGATGGCCACTCACAAACAAGACCGTAAAACACAGGGGTCCAAGCAACACAGATGAATATGTAAATGGATATAAAAAGAGGACCTGCGTAACACAGCCTGTTCTCTGTCGACTGTAGCGAGCTCATAACACTCATCTGTGCTCTGCCGACTGTAGCGAGCTTAAAACACTTACTGTCAAACCCCTCGCGGGGAACCTTTTGACGAGCAAATAGCAACTCTGCTCTATTTATAGCAGTCATATCGGCTGTGCTGACCAAGATAAAGATTACTTTACCTTTTTTTCTTCTTACCTTTTTTACATGTTTTCAGGTGCCGACTAAGTCTGTCACTTAATACTAATCAATCGTATAGCCATGGAGTTCAAAAGTAAAGAGTATCCCTCCTGACACAGTTTTACATGCTTTCAGAAGTATTGATACGTGCATGTCTGGTCCATGCTGCCAATTTATCTGTTCTTAAATGATGCTATTCAATTTGAAGACGTTTAACATCTATACCACTTGGTGAGAGTCACTGCTGGTGGACTAGGAGTCCCCGAGGGCACATGTAGTCAAGTTCGATCAATTTTGGTTGATCGTTTCTTCAACGCATTCTTAAATTTCTGTTATCAAAATTTCTGGAAATTTCGTAAAAGTGGGTCCTGCAGCATCATATCCCACCCATCCTGCTACGTCTTTCGGTACGCTTTTTAGACATATTAACGTTCATACTTTTTTGGCATATTACATTGTTTAGATTTGAGAATCACTGACGAGGGTTAAGTACCCGAAACGTGCATGTCTAGTCCATGCTGCCAATGTATCTGTTTTTAAATGATGCTATTCAATTTGAAGACGTTTAACATTTATACCACTTGGTGAGTGTCTCTGCTGGTGGACCAGGAGTCCCCGAGGGCACATGTAGCCAAGTTCGATCAATTTCGGTAAATCGTTTCTTTAGCGTAGTGGAACCGTGAAGGGAATGCAGGACTCAAGATGCTACTGTGTTTAAACATTCACTTCGTCATCCTTGATCCACCCTTAAATGAAAGTAATATACTTTGAATTTAAGGGACCTTTTATGACAGATGCATCAATTAATCCTACGAAATTTTACCTCAGGTGTCTTTTTCAACATCAAACTCCACTGATAAAATATAACGTCGTCGTCAATGAAATTTAAATACATTAATTTGATTTTCGTTTCGGACGATTGACCGACATTGAAATAAGAATTATATTTGTACACGTATATGATTGCAATTTCTCAAATACGTTGTTCTGCTTTACTGTCACCCCATTCGTCAAGCTGTGCGTCTTATTGGAGCTTCACCATAAAGAAATGGTTGTTTGGTTTCGTATGAGGGAACCTCGGCGCGGATCAACTAGACCTTTTTTCCCTTATTTGACTGTATTAACGCCTTATATTTCTTTGAATAATACTTTTTTATTCCTTTTTTTCTCGGAGCTTCAGTTTTGTAGCTCAGTCGCCTTTGAGCTAAAACAATTCTCTGAAAATGAAATAGTACTACTGAAAATGAAATAGTACTATAGAAAGAAAGGAGGAGATCTCCAATAACGCTCGGTTGCAACACCCAGAGCAAATCCCCCAAAACTCCCAATGCAAAAACCTAGAGCAGACAATCACAGAAGAGACGTAAAAGAGACAAAGAACACCAACATAAAAACACAAAACACATAAAACAACACATAAAACAAAGAGATCAAAGGGCTACTTATGCCGAATTTGCACGACTATCTGCCACGCAAGTATCAGACGATGTGGTTTTCCGTATTACGTGCGCCAAACCCTCCCATTTTCTGATTACCCAGAGGTCTCGAAGAACGCACGATTAAGGTGTAAAATAATCTCCTCACCGTAAGATGAGCATACAAAAAGACAGCATGACGTAGGGGCCCAAGAAACAGATGGATACAAAAACAAAACGAATGCAAAATAGAGTCCGTGCTCTGCCGGCTGTAGCGAGCTCATGCATGTGATCACCGGAGGAGTCCGACTGACACTGATAATGGACAGCTGGTCGGGGCCTTGTCTTCTTTAAAGAGAAAATATACATAAATCATTATGTGAGGAAGGAAAATAAGATAATTATCTGTAGTGTCCGTAGAATGTAGTTGAAATTGGAACGGGAACAAACCTGTTCTTCGCTTCATGGTGATATAAATAGTTTAATGAGCATTGGAGGGATGGTGCTAAGATGTTAAACTCCTTTAATTTCGATATTTATCGGTGAAATGGCAAGTTTCCGACATCGCAAAAATATATATATATATATGATGTCAAATTGATAAAGGGCCAAAACAAAGCTTCTTTCAGGCGACAGAGCTGGAAAGAAGAAATTAATGCACTTGACAAACATCAGGTCACTGCAACATGAAATAAATCTTTATATTAATAATGTCGAAGGGTTCCAACTCTATACCTAATCCAGTTGCTGCTTCTATAAGTAGCCACTTAAGTTATACAACAGCGGCTTGAGATGGTCTTCTCTGTTCCTGTAGGCGATGATAACAGCCATGTGGTGTCTAGCCAGGTATTCAGATGGCGAGTTGCGACTTCCGGGAGTCAGATCTTTGTACTGAGTTTCCAGATCTTCAATGGAGACGCAAAACAGAATAGGAGGAGCACCCATCAACTCTCTACTGTTGACTTTGTTTCAGGTTGCATATTAAATTTTGTAGTATTGTTGTATGAATATGAATGATTAATTATTGCTTGTTTAGTTATGCAAGTAGTTTTCTATCACATTGTTAACAAAATACTTAATACAACACTGGACATCCCTGATGTCAATCCTTTCATAAGAAATGGGGGGTGATCTCCAGCATGACCAACCTCTACCCTCAGATATGTTAATCCATATGTTGATCAAAATTGACACAAGAAAATATGAGAGACAATACATCAATTAAGAGATACCAATTTGGACGGTCATCCGAACTGCGAAGTTATCTGGATTTCATGCGTATAACACTCCAACTAATGTGGATAAACACAGGTTTTTGAGAGACAAAGCTGTTGTATCAACATTGTACGAGTAATGAGATGATCACCAACAAGACGCATGTAAACACCACTATGTAAAAACACAGTAAACACCACTTTGTAAAAACACAGTAGACTCCACTATGATAAAACACAGTAAACTCCACTATGTAAAAACACAGTAGAGACCACTATGTAAAAACACAGTAGACACCACTATGTAAAAACACAGTACACACCACTATGTTAAAACACAGTAAACACCACTATGTTAAAACACAGTAAACATCACTATGTAAAAACACAATAGACACTACTATGCAAAAACACAGTAAACACAACTTTGTAAAGACACAGTGGACACCACTATGTAAAAACACAGTAAACACCACTATGTAAAAACACAGTAAACACCACTGTGTAAAAACACAGTAAACACCACTATGTAAAAACACAATAGACACCACTATGATAAAACACAGTAGACATCACTATGTAAAAAAACACAGTAAACACCACTATGTAAAAACACAGTAAACACCACTATGTAAAAACACAGTAGACAGCACTATGTAAAAACACAGTAGACAGCACTATGTAAAAACACAGAGGACACCACTATGTAAAAACACAGAGGACACCACTATGTAAAAACACAGTAGACACCACTTTGTAAAAACACAATAAACACCACTATGTTAAAACACAGTAGACACCACTATGTAAAAACATAGTAAACACTACTATGTAAAACACAGTAGACACCACTATGTAAAAACACAGTAGACACCACTTTGTAAAAACATAGTAAACACTACTATGTAAAAACACAGTACACACCACTATATAAAAACACAGTAAACACCACTATGTAAAAACACAGTAAACACCACTGTGTAAAAACACAGTAAACACCACTATGTAAAAACACAGTAGACATCACTATGTAAAAACACAGTAAACACCACTATGTAAAAACACAATAGACACCACTATGAAAAAAACACAATAGACACCACTATGTTAAAACACTGTAGACACCACTATGTAAAAACATAGTAAACACTACTATGTAAAAACACAGTAGACAAGCAAAAAAACGTAAAAGAACCAGAGACACCAAATATGACACGAAAACTCTAAACACAAAAACCTACATTGACCAATGGGAATTAGGTGTTGCATCTGGAAGGCTTTCTGCAAAATTGGTGTAGCTTTCTGGATTACCTGAGCACAGCCCTTTCACTTGTCCGGTTACCAAATAGTCTCGAAGACACACAATTTATGTGTTTAATAATTCCTCACTGTAAGATGACCATACAAACAAGACAGCAAAACTTAGGGATACATGTACAAGTAACTCACAGATGAATATGTGAATGGATTTCAAAATCATGGGGCAATATGACTGATTCATTCTTACCTAGACAAGGTGGTTTTGCTATACAAAGAAAAGTTCATACTTTATATTCCTTGTTCTCTGTCAACTCTATGCCATGCTTCCTCATAAAATCACAATTTTGATACAGAAACTCCATATTAGATAGCATTTCTAGTGTTTTTGACATTCGTGACACTTGTCTTATTATTTCCGACAAAGATATAGCTATATTATCTTAGTAACTTTTAGAGTGTGTAAGAAAGCTCAATATGAATTTTGTAAACCTGTTGCTTTGAAGTTAGATGCACAAAACAAAAGCAATTTGTGCAAAATTTGTTTCTTTACTTCATTAGAGAGATAAAGAAATGCAGTTGTTATGGTAGAGAAGACTTCCTGTTTAACTGAATATGAAATGTGCCTTAAGAATGTTTAATTTGTATTGCTAGTTCTACTTAATAACAATTGTGGGTGACCATATTGTATTTATGCAGTTTTCTCTTCTATTTTAAACAAGTATTAGCTTTTACAAAAAGCTTGCCGTCAGTTAGCTGACATTATTCTAGAAAGGAAAAAATGGAATAAACGATTTTTATTCTTGTTAGACCAATCGCACATTTCCGGGCTTTTCCGTTTTTATTTCCGATTCAAGCTACGGAAATTTCCGAGAATCTGTGATTCGTTGTAGGACGTATCGGAACAAAGTCTTTTCGATGCATCTTTCGGAAGAAAATGCACTGATACGATATGACTTTCATTCGTCACGTCATCTAGACTCTTCAGCCGACCCGATGGAAGCATCTTATGCACAGATTCAGGATAACCTTGACGAATATTTGCATATTTTGTAGTTGTTCACCAATCATATTGCCAAGAGTTATTTTATCCGTGCAAGTATGTCACGATTAATTACAGTATACCGGCAGTCATGACTGTCGGTAATGAAAGGGGCGAATCTCCAACAACACTGGTTGCAGCACCCACAACAAAACACCAAAACAACCCATGTACAGTAAAAGACGCAAAAGGGACAAGGTACAGCAAAATCAACACAGAAAACATGAAACACATAAACCACCAAGGCCAACTGACAAGAGGTATCGACTAAGGACGGTCATCAAGACGTGTCAACACTAGACATTGTTTTCATATTTCTTATTAAAAATTAGTTTACGATCATGTTCATTTTTACACTGAAGTATGTGGGGGTTTCTTCGTTGAGATAGTGTAGTCCTTCGTGCTTCTATTGACGAATGTAACTGAGGGATTGACGGGATGAAAGGAAGAAGAGGAAGGGCGCGGGAGAAGGGGAAGGGAGGGTAGGGGAGGAGGAGAAGGAAAGGGAGGGAGGGAAGGGAAAGGCAAAAATGAAAGTCAGACGCGAAATCAAAAATTAGAATCCACATTCATAATTAAAGGCATACAATGTCATTGAAAATACAAAACAAAAAAAATCAGTTTTATGAAAGTCAAACACACAAACCAAAATCAAAATCTGAAAGTCAAAATTGACAGGAGTGATGTAGAATTACATAGTCAAACCAAAATTTGCTAACATAACGTTCTTTCATAATACAATAAAAATGAGAAGAATGATAAAATACGTAAATAAAAAATGGTTGACAAAGTATTGAAAACAAAGTGAACAAGATCATGTATAAATATAATAGAAAAAGAATAGATCACTTATGTTAATATATATTTCATTAGTACTTAGATTATATTCTGGAAAATTCGTCTAAACACTTAATAACAACAGTCTGCTATGGAAATTTTACTTTGTTTTATAACTCTGTTCATAACTTATTATTCATTATTTCAGTTTGGTTAATTTGAACTAAAATCCATGTATATAATTTCCGTTCTTCCATTTTAATTTTTTCATACTTTAAGCTGTTTAACCCATCCTTGTCCATGTTAGAAACGGCTTTATGTACCTGTGCAAAACTGAAAAAAAAACCCATAAAAGTCTTGTTTGCATAAAATAGGATATTTTCAAAGTAATGATTTCGTTTGAATATATGATAGGAATTCAAATCATATTTATTTTGTAAAATTTCATAGAAACTATAACAATTCAAAATATCTTTCTTTAGAAGTCATCGCAATAAACATAATCAAACAAAAGAGGTATTACCATGTAAATATAGCTTAACTAAGTTACAAAGAATCCAACAAAGTGTACAAAACAAAATCCTTTTTCATATGTCATGTAATATGCTCTCACAAAGAATGAGAACTTATGCTCAAGAGGAATCAATTCTTGCTTGAGAGAAACCATGTCTAGCTAGTCAGAATACATATCCCACTCATTCTGCTACGTCTTTTGGTACATTTTTGGACATAATAATTTTCATACTTTTTGGCCATATTACATTGTTTAGACTAAGGATCACTGACGAGGGTTTAGTACCCGAAACGTGCATGTCTGGTCCATGCTGTAAATTCATCAGGTTTTAAATGATGCTATAATTTAAGGACGTTTAACATTTGAACTACATGTATTTGGTGAGTGTCACTGCTGGTGGACCAAGAGTCCCCGAGGGCACATGTAGCCAAGTTCGATCAACTTCAGTTGATCGTCTGTCTCTTCATCGCATTTGAAATTTTCTGTTACAAAATTGCTTGAAATTTCTAAAACGTGGGTCCTGTAGCATCATATCCCACTCATTCTGCTACGTCTTTTGGTACATTTTTGGACATAATAATTTTCATACTTTTTGGCCATATTACATTGTTTAGACTAAGGATCGCTGACGAGGGTTTAGTACCCGAAACGTGCATGTCTGGTCCATGCTGTAAATTTATCAGGTTTTAAATGATGCTATAATTTAAGGACGTTTAACATTGTACTCGGCGTCCTTCAATTTTGCACTTTTCATGACGGTTATACAACGGTTCTTTCAAAGCTATCCGTGTTCAATGATTGTATTTCATAAAGATTTCAGACTTTACAGTTCAAACTTGAAAGCTAAAACAAATAAAATACCCTTTTCATTTATTCTTAAAATGGTTTGAAATAAACAAACACATGTTTGTGTATCTTTAATTTGTATCACTCTTTTCCTCTGAAAGAAGCATATGTATCTGTATTTCACAATGTTTTCCAAGCATTCAAAATCCATAGTAACATTATTCTTAAAAGTAATCAGTACTTACCTAACCCCGCTCGCTTCATTTCCCTTGTCTCTTTTATGTAAGACTGTACGATATCTGCCTATCTTCATAGCATATCTTACAACTTTGAGCTTTTTAGCCCGGATTCTAAAAACGAAAAGATTGGAATTACTCATTGTTTCATTTATCGTGCATAAGAATATATATTACCCTTGATGTGAAAGAAAAATGAAGTAATGGCCAATACGTTTAGTTTAATTTTCATTGACAATCCTGCATACGGTATACTCCAAATATTTCCCATTAGCAAAAACAATCAACTGATTTAACTTTTAATTCTTTTTTTTTTTTTCTTAATTTGGCCGGATTAGTTACATGTAGTATTAAAGAAAGACAATACCTTCCATATATATCGTCGTCCTCACCGCCCCAACCAAAATATCTGTTAGAAAATCCATTCACCTTCTCCATCTCACTCTTAGATAGGGAAGACACACCCCCAAAATAGCCGCCATATAGGAGACTGTATGTAAAAGATAAGGTCGAGCATGGAGTGAAAAAAAATATTTTGTAGTTAGATCAAATGCTTGTTAATTTAATTAAAAATATAACAAGGTAGATCAAATGCTTGTTACTTTAATTAAAAATATAACAAGTTCATGTACCAACTCATCGGGTCATGCATGATCTCGCTGCAGCCGGAAGAACACGGACTCTGTTTTGTATGCCTTCTGATTTTTATATCCATTTACATATCCATCTGCGTGTTTCTTGGGCCCTACGTCATGCTGTCTGTTTGTACATTCATCTTACAATGAGGAATCCATTTTACACAACAATTGTGCGTTCTTCGAGACATTTGGGTAATCAGAAAAGTGGGAGGGTTGTGCGCAGGTAATCCAGGATAACCACATCGTCTGTTACTGACGTGGCAGATTGCCGTCCTGAGTCGGCACCGATTGCCCATTGGTCTCGTTGGTTTATGTGTAGTCATTTGTGTTTGATGTTTCTGTGTGATTTGGTTTTACTTGTACCATGTGCGTCTCTCTCATGTCTGCCTTGTGTTTTTACAGTGGTTGTTTTGGGGTTCTGCTGATAGTGCTGCAACTAGGAGATCCCCCTTTTCTTTAAAGTAGACATATTTCCGCATTTCAGTAACAAAAAGAAACAAATGTGTAAGAAAATTCATAAGTGGAGAGAGAGAGAGAGAGAGAGAGAGAGAGAGAGAGAGAGAGAGAGAGAGAGAGAACACTTCCACTGGAAATAGTTCAAAAGATAATTCAGCGAATGAAAGTTACGAAATTAATGTCCACACCAACTCAATGGTGACACAATTTGCCATTTATGAATTAAATATCCACCCTTATGGATCTCTATTTTATATTAGTACTGTCTTTGTAAGGTAGAGTCCTCTATTTGGGTCGTAGTTGTAATGTTTCTGTTTTTATTTTGTCTATGGAGACAAGTGCCCGATTTAGTAATGACACCTAGCGAAGTACCTCATTGAGTATTGATATCTACTGAAGTACTTCATTGAGTATTGACACCTAGTGTAGTAGTACCTCAGTGGTATTGATATCTAGTGTAATACCTCATTGAGTATTGATATCTACTGAAGTACTTCATTGAGTATTGACACCTAGTGTAGTAGTACCTCATTGAGTATTGATATGTAGTGTAATACCTCATTGAGTATTGATATCTACTGAAGTACTTCATTGAGTATTGACACCTAGTGTAGTAGTACCTCATTGAGTATTGATATCTAGTGTAATACCTCATTGAGTATTGATATCTACTGAAGTACTTCATTGAGTATTGACACCTAGTGTAGTAGTACCTCATTGAGTATTGATATGTAGTGTAATACCTCATTGAGTATTGATATCTACTGAAGTACTTCATTGAGTATTGACACCTAGTGTAGTAGTACCTCATTGAGTATTGATATCTAGTGAAATACCTCATTGAGTATTGATATCTACTGAAGTACTTCATTGAGTATTGACACCTAGTGTAGTAGTACCTCATTGAGTATTGATATCTAGTGTAATACCTCATTGAGTATTGATATCTACTGAAGTACTTCATTGAGTATTGACACCTAGTGAAGTAGTACCTCATTGAGTATTGATATCTACTGAAGTACTTCATTGAGTATTGATATCTACTGAAGTACTTCATTGAGTATTGATATCTACTGAAGTACTTCATTGGGTATTGACACCTAGTGTAGTAGTACCTCATTGAGTATTGATATGTAGTGTAGTAGTACCTCATTGAGTATTTGATATCTACTGAAGTACTTCATTGAGTATTGATATCTACTGAAGTACTTCATTGAGTATTGATATCTACTGAAGTACTTCATTCAGTATTGACACCTAGTGTAGTAGTACCTCATTGAGTATTGACACCTAGTGTAGTAGTACCTCATTGAGTATTGACACCTAGTATAGTAGTACATTTTTTTTGTGTACCTCATTGAGTATTGACACCTAGTGTAGTAGTACCTCATTGAGTATTGACACCTAGTGTATTAGTACCTCATTGAGTATTGACACCTAGTGTAGTAGTACCTTATTGAGTATTGACACCTAGTATAGTAGTACCTCATTGAGTATTGACACCTAGTGTAGTAGTACCTCATTGAGTATTTGATATCTACTGAAGTACTTCATTGAGTATTGATATCTACTGAAGTACTTCATTGAGTATTGATATCTACTGAAGTACTTCATTGAGTATTGACACCTAGTGTAGTAGTACCTCATTGAGTATTGACACCTAGTGTAGTAGTACCTTATTGAGTATTGACACCTAGTATAGTAGTACCTCATTGAGTATTGACACCTAGTGTAGTAGTACCTCATTGAGTATTTGATATCTACTGAAGTACTTCATTGAGTATTGATATCTACTGAAGTACTTCATTGAGTATTGATATCTACTGAAGTACTTCATTGAGTATTGACACCTAGTGTAGTAGTACCTCATTGAGTATTGACACCTAGTGTATAGTACCTCATTGAGTATTGACACCTAGTGTAGTAGTACCTCATTGAGTATTGACACCTAGTGTAGTAGTACCTCATTGAGTATTGACACCTAGTGTAGTAGTACCTCATTGAGTATTGACACCTAGTGTAGTAGTACCTCATTGAGTATTGACACCTAGTGTAGTAGTACCTCATTGAGTATTGACACCTAGTGTAGTAGTACCTCATTGAGTATTGACACCTAGTGTAGTAGTACCTCATTGAGTATTGACACCTAGTGTAGTAGTACCTCATTGAGTATTGACACCTAGTGTAGTAGTACCTCATTGAGTATTGACACCTAGTGTAGTAGTACCTCATTGAGTATTGACACCTAGTGTAGTAGTACCTCATTGAGTATTGACACCTAGTGTAGTAGTACCTCATTGAGTATTGACACCTAGTGTAGTAGTACCTCATTGAGTATTGACACCTAGTGTAGTAGTACCTCATTGAGTATTGACACCTAGTGTAGTAGTACCTCATTGAGTATTGACACCTAGTGTAGTAGTACCTCATTGAGTATTGACACCTAGTGTAGTAGTACCTCATTGAGTATTGACACCTAGTGTAGTAGTACTTCATTGAGTATTGACACCTAGTGTATAGTACCTCATTGAGTATTGATATCTACTGAAGTACTTCATTGAGTATTGACACCTAGTGTAGTAGTACCTCATTGAGTATTGATATCTACTGAAGTACTTCATTGAGTATTGACACCTAGTGTAAAGTACCTCATTGAGTATTGACACCTAGTGTAGTAGTACCTCATTGAGTATTGACACCTAGTGTAGTAGTACCTCATTGAGTATTGATACCTATGTAGTAGTACTCATTGAGTATTGACACCTAGTGTATAGTACCTCATTGAGTATTGACACCTAGTGTAGTAGTACTTCATTGAGTATTGACACCTAGTGTAGTAGTACCTCATTGAGTATTGACACCTAGTGTAGTACCTCATTGAGTATTGACACCTAGTGTAGTAGTACTCATTGAGTTTGACACCTAGTGTAGTAGTACCTCATTGAGTATTGACACCTAGTGTAGTAGTACCTCATTGATTGATTGACACCTAGTGTAGTAGTACCTCATTGAGTATTGACACCTAGTGTAGTAGTACCTCATTGAGTATTGACACCTAGTGTAGTAGTACCTCATTGAGTATTGACACCTAGTGTAGTAGTACCTCATTGAGTATTTGATATCTATTCTAATAAGACTTGAGATTTTCTCCCAATATGTACCATGGAACTCCCCTGGTGTAAAATATCCAACAAACTTCCAGTGCGCTAAGCTCCGCCCATTCACGTGCTTTATTAGAATAGAAATAACAACTAGCTAGCCGTGATTCACTGTCCAGTAGTTCCACTCGTCACATGAACCAATCAAATTATCACATCGCCGCTTCGCGTCTCGTTGATGATTTGATTGGTTCATGCGACTCGTGGAATTACTGGACAATAAACCACGGCTACCTAGTTGTTATTTCTTAAGTGTAGTACCTCATTGAGTATTGATATCTAGTGTAATATCTCATTGAGTATTGATATCTAGTGTCAGTGTTCAGGGTTTCTCATATTTTGATTTTGAGAAAGATAAAATACTGTGTGTTACCGGTATTTGAATTTGTCGACAGCAACAGCCATATGTCTCGGGTTCCCATAGCAGCCATATAAGTTATTATCATTTTCAGGAATGTGGTCCACATCATGGAATATAAAGCACGAATAGTTGTGGACAGCAAGTGCCTCCTTAAATCCTATATTCATTAAAATTGCACGGTTAAATTTTGAACCCTCCGCCTGAAAAAAAAAAACAATCGAATCGAAAGCAAACTTAAAAAGCTTTATCATACAGTTATTGAAAATTTGAATCGTAAACGCATCGCGGCCTTCAATAGAACAGATTAGGTTTTGCCTCACTTTCAACAGTAGGGTTGCGTTCAACCATTTTAACCCCTTGCCCTTCTATTGTTTAAGGAAGTATCGATATTGGGGGTTTTTGATTACCAATCCTGTTTGTATTCAAACTCGCAACCTGTTATAAATCACATCATCCATTTCAATCACAAAGGCTTCTCATGTGCGTTCCCCATCCAGTCTATATAACGTAATAAAGGTATGCAATGGACTATGAATACAGTATCGACCGACATATTCATTTCAATTGTGTAAAAAAAGTCTTGCCAGCTATCTTTTAAGCAATAATTTCTAGATCTACCCCTATTTCCATATACGATAAACTGTCATCCAAATGTAACTATACAGATTGTAAAAGAAGGGAAGGGATCTCCAACAACACTTAGTTGCAGCACCAACAGCAAAACCCCAAAACGCCCAATGCAAAAACACGGCAGACGTGCGCCAAATGAGACGGAAATGGCACAATGAACGCCAAATCACATAGAAACATCAAACATAAATTACTAGACATAAACCAACGAGACCAATGGGCAATCGGTGCCGACTTAGGAAGTTCCCTATATGTCTTATATGGGTAAATCTTTATTTTTCTCCCTGTAATGATTTAGATTTTTTAAACAATTTAACTGAATTGATCAAGTTACTTCTAGTTCAAAATAAAGACAAGAAAAATTTAAAATTTAATTAACTAAGACACTTTTTAAAAATCTTGGTTTCCACCCCAAATTTCAGAATTTTTAGAGTTCATTATTTTGAAAAATAATTTTTGTGGTAAACATTAGCACTAAGGTCCTTCATCACAATTATAGGCATTAAAGCAATTCTATGAACCCTTTTCTAAAAGATCATTGCATTCAAAGGTGTATATTGTTATATGGCTGACAGTGTATATTAACAACAGTCCCATTTCTTATTTTGTTTTTTTAACTTTTTCCCTTATTGCTTTGTTTCTTTTCGTGATATGACGTTTGGAATGACAAATATGGATAATGACCATATCCCTGTATACAGCACAAAATCGATAATTCAGAAAATCGAAACCGAAGGCATACAAAATCAGGACAAAACAGGAACCAAAGCAAACATACAAAAACCTCCACCATATGAAAAGAAGCGAACTCCCGATATGGAAGTGAGATTAGGTGCCCAGGAAGAGTAAGTATCTCCTGCTTGCATGCAACACCCGCCGCTTCAATTCGGTAGAACTGTCACATCCGGTAACTTCCATTCCGGAAGAACTCTCAAAATGATAGTTCTGTAGTATCAAATTCGCATTGATTGATTATCTATGAATGATCGTCCTGTTCAATATTCACAGGTAAACCTCGGGATGACAGTGATACACTTGATTATCTATGAATGATCGTCCTGTTCAATATTCACAGGTAAACCTCGGGATGACAGTGATACACTTGATTATCTATGAATGATCGTCCTGTTCAATATTCACAGGTAAACCTCGGGATGACAGTGATACACTTGATTATCTATGAATGATCGTCCTGTTCAATATTCACAGGTAAACCTCGGGATGACAGTGATACACTTGATTATCTATGAATGATCGTCCTGTTCAATATTCACAGGTAAACCTCGGGATGACAGTGATACACTTGATTATCTATGGATGATCGTCCTGTTCATTATTCACAGGTAAACCTCGGGATGACAGTGATACACTTGATTATCTATGAATGATCGTCCTGTTCAATATTCACAGGTAAACCTCGGGATGACAGTGATACACTTGATTATCTATGGATGATCGTCCTGTTCAATATTCACAGGTAAACCTCGGGATGACAGTGATACACTTGATTATCTATGGATGATCGTCCTGTTCAAATTCAAGGTAACCTCGGGATGACAGTGATACACTTGATTATCTATGATGATCGTCCTGTTCAATATTCACAGGTAAACCTCGGGATGACAGTGATACACTTGATTATCTATGAATGATCGTCCTGTTCAATATTCACAGGTAAACCTCGGGATGACAGTGATACACTTGATTATCTATGAATGATCGTCCTGTTCAATATTCACAGGTAAACCTCGGGATGACAGTGATACACTTGATTATCTATGAATGATCGTCCTGTTCAATATTCACAGGTAAACCTCGGGATGACAGTGATACACTTGATTATCTATGAATGATCGTCCTGTTCAATATTCACAGGTAAACCTCGGGATGACAGTGATACACTTGATTATCTATGAATGATCGTCGTGTTCAATATTCACAGGTAAACCTCGGGGATGACAGTGATACACTTGATTATCTATGAATGATCGTCCTGTTCAATATTCACAGGTAAACCTCGGGATGACAGTGATACACTTGATTATCTATGAATGATCGTCCTGTTCAATATTCACAGGTAAACCTCGGGATGACAGTGATACACTTGATTATCTATGAATGATCGTCCTGTTCAATATTCACAGGTAAACCTCGGGATGACAGTGATACACTTGATTATCTATGAATGATCGTCCTGTTCAATATTCACAGGTAAACCTCGGGATGACAGTGATACACTTGATTATCTATGAATGATCGTCCTGTTCAATACTCACAGGTAAACCTCGGGATGACAGTGATACACTTGATTATCTATGAATGATCGTCCTGTTCAATATTCACAGGTAAACCTCGGGATGACAGTGATACACTTGATTATCTATGAATGATCGTCCTGTTCAATATTCACAGGTAAACCTCGGGATGACAGTGATACCTCAAATATATGATGGCAACAATCAATTTGAAGACAAACCTGGGTCAAATTCACTTTGTGTGAAAGTATCCTGCTGGTCATAAGATGTTTGTTAATTACCTGTTCAATGACAAAGATGCCGTAATCTAGTTGTTGTTTTTGTAAGAACGGATGTAAATTATTGAGTAAGATCCGGAGATGGGGTTCCCTGTTCCTAAAAGCTATTATGATAGCTACGTGATGTCTGGCAATACAGTCTGGTGGGCTATACCTCCCTCCTGGCTTCAACATGGAAAACTTCTTCTCAAGTTTTTCAAACATGATACTTTCCATTTGTAAGGGAATATTGCCAACTGAAAGAGATAAAAATAGGCGAAAACTACTTATCTTTACGTATCAACACATGGACTTTCATACATGAATTGGAAGAAAGAATGAATCATGAAATAAAGAGGTAGGGTCAAGAAGCCCCTAAAACGACCCTGTAAATTTCCTTGAAATTAAACTTTATGAGAAATACTTGATATATCACATGAAACATAATGAAAGTTTTCCACGTTTAATAAAAGGAACATATTACCAACCGAAGTACCAAAGGAAGTTTTATGACGACATCAAGTGAAGTCATTTTGATGTTATTAACAAAACATGGTAAAATTCGCGAATATGTGTTGTTAGTGGAAAATATCAATGTGGCCTCATGTGTCGAGAAACATTAAACTTTTACAAGAAGAGGATATATTGATAAATCTTTCATTCATAATTTTTTCATGTTTCTCGATTCATGTAGCCAATGTTTATTTTAAAGAAATATGTATGTTTGCTGCAATTTCTCGGAAAATTGCCTATTTAGGGATTTTCAAAGGGTTTCAAGCTGCTGATAAAGGCATTATTTAAAAACTCTGAACATGTAATTTATTGAAGAACTTAACAAAGTATCAAATCATAAAAAATATTCAATCAATTCAAATGTTAAGAAACATAGCCGATTTAGGGGTTTCGTTACCCTACCCATTCATTTACAACTTACCCAGTCCAGGCGGCTTTGACGGACATAATTTTGAACAAGATGAATACATCTGGTCGACTTTTGTGTTATTATTCTTATTATTTTGAATCCAATCACATTTCTGGTAGAAGAACTCAAAGTAAGGCATTTTGGAAGTGTCTGTAAAAGAAATCAAATGCTTTATTTAAGATATGACTGTCTTACTTTTGGTGTTCATGGGTGTATAATTCTGGTTGGTCACGTGCAAATTCCGTGAATCACGAAGCGATTCTCGGAAAATTTGCACGCGTCCAACCAGAATTATACACCCATGAACACCAAAAGTACATGTAAGACAGTCATTACTTATATTTACATTTATTCTAATTATCGGTCATTTTTATTTGCATGCACTTTGCACATTTTGCCTGTAACTGCGTCAAAGTATTTTAACGTTGGTAAATTCTCCCTACATGCAAAACATGAACGTGACGTCACAATAGCAACACAAGTTATTGGAATATAATTCTAGTTGCCTAATGGGCGTTTAACACGGGGAATCTACTAGTAATGTAAATATTTAAATTTAAAATAAAACGAAGTGTAATCTTACTTTTATCAGTGGATCTTGATTTTCTACCAGTGTAGGGAATAAATTAATTATGGTTGGCTTGTGCAATGCCTTGGCAAAATGATTCTTCAACTATATACACGTTAATACGGAAATTTCGAAATAAAACAGCCAAAAACGTAGAGACTATTCGATTTCATTTCTATTTCATTAATTTAATTTTAATTAAATTCATTGTCACCGAAAAGTCATTATTAAAGCTACAATAAAGATATAATCCAGATTACGTATAGTTTTTGTGTAAAATAACCTCCTCGCTTTAAGATGACCATACAAACAAGACAGCAGAATGCATGGGCCCAAGCAACACATAGAACACGAAAGAAAACTTATATAATGAACCATCTCAAATGCTAGCGCGGAAGGCATTTTAGAATGTAATATAGATGGCGCTGTTTAAACGCGCCCGTAATACATATTTCGATGTATTACATAAATCATGTTTCATATCTAATTCAAGAATGGTATCCAAGAAGGCAGAACCAAAAAGGAAGCCTTTCTTTTCTTTTTTTTTTAACCAATACAAAATTTTCGACTTACCGGAAGAGTGTTAATAGCCATTCTCTGTAAGGACCAAAATCGTTCAGCACGGCATGTCATGGATTTTGATGCTTTTCGGTATAATGGGTATATATTAAGTACTGGCCATGAAAATAATACTTTTCAGCCAATGTGACCTCTGGTTGCCATGGTAACGATGTAATTCTATTTATAGCACATTTGGGACCATGAAATAAGCCAGCTCTGGAGACTTCGTTGCCATGGATACCACTGTAACAGCTTGTTCATCTTTATATAATCTATTCTTCCTTACTTTCATTTTTACTTAGTACACTTAGATATGTGATATTTATTACAGGAAGCTTATTGTATTAAGCCAAAATCAGTCAAAATGAAGAGAAAAATAGAGGTGAAAATAAGGGCCAATTTAGTGTGTTTTTGACCATTTTCAATCTTAAATATCACGAAAGGCACCAATAGGAGACTAGTGATTTTCATAAATGGAAATGTATGTTTATTCACAAATAAAATGAATGAAAAATTGGAGTGGGTATTCAAGAGTTTTACCTAAATTCTGTCGTCAAAGACCGTTGCCATGGCAACATTAGACCTTTTTGCTTGTTTCATATCATCTTTGAAATTGATTTTATTCCTCTTTAGAGTAACATAAGATTGTCAAAATGTATGCATGTATAGATATGACTTAAATCTTTTACATAAGACCAATTAAAATGTTCAAGGTCATTGGCTTGATTTTCAAGGTCATTTATACTTTGAGATTCACATTTTGCATATAATATTGATTTTTTAATATTTTTGTTACCGATTTTAGTAATTTATTTATTTAAATATTTTCATAGGTCATATATATTATGAAAGTACATGAACATAAGAAAGACAAATCTTAGAATTTATTGAATTATAGCAATTCAATAGGAAAATATTTTTCCGTCAAAAAACAAGAAAAATACAGATTTCTTCCCTTTTTTATCAAAATAATCACCAAGAATTTAGATATTCGAAGATGTGAAGAAACGTAATCAATAGTTCTAAGAAATAAGTGATACATTTATCATTTTATGGCAAATAACCGTTAAGTTCAATATTTCAAGGATTCTAAAATATTGACACCTTCATTTTATGAAAAATCAGGATTTTTCGTCAAATCTGGTCACTTAAAGTTTAATGACCTTGAAAATTCAGTGGGTGACCTTGAAATATTTTCAAGGTCATTTTTACATCAAAACGCCTCTGATAGATGTATACATGAACTTCTGTTCCAATATCATGCGCACATAGTTTGATAGAGGTTTTGTTTAAATTCATCGTATTGAAACCTTTCAGCCGATTGTAGCCATAGCAACTAAATTTGATGCTACTTTGCATATAAAAGGACAAATTAGCCCAATTATTTTTTTATATTCATGTAGAGTTCAAAGATTATACTAATTGGATAACTAGAATTTGGACTTCAAAAATTGGTGCTTTTGTGAAATTTTGAACCTTGTAAAACAGTAAAAACATGCAAAAAAGGGTCTTTGAGTGCCCAAAATAAAGCCTTTTGATACCCTGTTTTGGCCCTATTTTTCATCTTCTATACATAAGGCATCCGAGATGAATGTAAAAAACTTAACTAAAAATAAGGATAAAAAGAAAATAATCAAAGCAATTTAAGATTTAAAATGTACCTGTTTCCATGGTAACGAAGCCTACAAATATGCCTTGTCCTATAGATTTTCCCGATTTTTGAAACTTCAGACACGGTTACCATGGCAACGACAACCTTTTTGAAAAAAACTGGGGTTGATTTACATACTAGTACTTCAAATTGAACTTCCATACCAAAAATCTTAAAAATCCATGACATGCCGTGCCAACATGTTTTGAGATTCTTTGGTTCTTACAGATAATTGCTGTTAAATCTATAGCAATGACAAATATGTACAAAGAGCGTATCTTAATCAAAGGGCAAAATCGATAAGTCAGGACTAGATTTCAATTTAGAGAAATATCAAACTGTTTAAAAGAAACAAGATCGTTGCATATTTTGCAAATTCAGATGTTCTAATATAAGGCTACCCGTTGAGATTGGTAGATGGGTAAATATACCCTACGAAAATATTTCTGTTATCAAAAAATCTTGAAATTTCTAAACGTGGTTCCTGTAGCATCATATCCCACTCATCCTGAATTAACATTCACCATTCTGGACAATGGGACATCATATTGTATGACGAGTTCTCCGTATCGACAATATAACTTCCTCAGTGACGATGCTAGCCAATCACAAACGTGAAGCGTATCCGAAAGACGCATAGCTATCAGAACAAAATCTCTTGCTCTGGCATAACGTATCAATTGGGATATAAATACGTCATAAGCAGGCCATGAAGGGATGCTTCTCCTTGTATTTTTTATATCGTTTTCATTTACGTGCTTGAACATCGATGGCGGGTGCGGCTAGCCAACAGGGGATGTTTACTCGGTCCAACCTCTAGCTTCCTAAGGGTCCGTCGATGCTCGATTTGGTGCTCTATTGTAAAACAAAGGAGGGGATCTCCAACAACACCCGGTGGTAGCACCCACAGTAAAACCCCAAAACACCCAATGCAAAAACACAAAGCACGGAAAGAGACGCATAAGGGTCAAGGAACGTCAACGCACAACACAGAAACATCAAACACAAAGGACTACACATAAACCAACGAGGCCAATGGGCAACCGGTGCCGACTTAGGACGGCCATCTGCCACGGAAATATCAGAAGGTGTGGTTATCCTGGATTACGTGCGCACAACCCTCCTACTTTTCCGATTACCCAGAGGTCTCGAAGAACGTACAATTGTGGTGTAAAACAACCTCCTCACTGTCAGATGACCACACACAAACAAGACCGCAAAACGCAGTGGCCCAAGCAACACAGATGAATATGTAAATGGATATAAAAAGAGGGCGTACGTAATACAATCCGTGCTCTGCCGCCGCGAGCTCATGTATGTTATCACCCGAGGAGTCCGACTGACATTCAGAGAGGACAGGTGGTCGGGGCCCTGTCTTCTCTAAGGAGGTTTGGTCCCGTCGTCACAGTCAGTCAGAGTGCAAGTTTTAAGAATGCGCTTGTACAAGACTGTAGATTGGTCAAGTACCAAGCCTAGTGTCCGTCTGGTGACATTATGATCATATCCACGGTATAAAAGGCGTTTGATGATTCTGACGCATTTTCGATAGTGATGTTGTTTATCTTTGATCCTTCTTATCTTGTTAATAATGTCACCATAAAATGCAGGTTGTGAAATACCCAAAATACTCTGTTGCCTGTATTGGTCCGAATTTCAGAAGAAGTTGACAATAATTTTTGTAAAATTTCCAGAAAGTCTTTACTAGTTTGTGAAAGCGAAAACCTTGTCCTAAAAGTTTCTTGGTAATTTGTAAATTTCTACTATGAAAATCCAAAGCATCAGTACATGCTCTAGCATACCGGATGAGCTGTGAAATATAGATACCATAGGACGGTAATCTAGGAACATCACCGTCAAGCCAGGGGAAATTTACTATGTTAAATCCAAAATCATCTCTTTTGTCATACACACTTGTATGGATCTCTCCGTTAGCAATTTTGATATTTAGGCCTAAAAATGGTGTTTCTGTGTTTGAAACGTTTGCCTTGTTTAGAATCAATGTGAAATGTTTCATTGGTACTTCTAGGTACCTGGATAATATTCTGACTTTCGGTAATCCTGTCTTTGAAAAGTATTAAGATGTTATTTATCCACAAGAATTGACTCTAAACAAGGCAAACGTTACAGATACAAAAACACCAATTTTGGACCTAAATATCAAAATTGTCAGTGGAGAAATGTATACAAGTGTGTATGACAAACGAGATTATTTTGGATTCAACATAGTAAATTCCCCTTGGCATGACGGTGAAGTCTCTAGATTATCGTCATACGGTATCTACATTTCACAGCTCATCCGGTATGCTAGAGCATGTACTAATATTTTGGATTTTCACAGTAGAAATTTACAAATTACAAAGAAACTTTTAGGTCAAGGTTTCCGCTATCATAAACTAGTTAAGACTTTCTGGAAATTTTGTAAAAATTACAGTCAACTTATTTTAAAATTCGGATCTATACACGCAACAGAGTACATTACGTTGGGTATTACACAACCTGCCTTTTATGGTGATATGATGAACAAAATTAGAAGGATCAAAGGTAGACAGCATAACAATCGAAAATACGTCAGAATCATCAAATGCCTTTTATACCGTGGATATGATCCTAATGTTATAGACCTTTCAACGACCGCTAGGTTTCGACTGAGAGTAACGACAACTCGTACCCTAATTGTCAGAAATCGGGACATTTCGAGCTTCTTCATAAACATAATGGGCAAAAATCACTTCGAATCATGAAATTTCTCATTTATTTATCTCTTTTTGGTTGTTGGACAAAGTTGGTATGATTCAGCACAATACTTTGATTTGTTTCATGTACTTAAGATAATAAATGGACAAAGAAAGATAGCACAAATTTGCACATTCGATTTTTAGACCGAAAAAAATTTTTCCTTCTGGTAAAACATTTGAAGGGAGGTAACTCCTTAATAATATCTGTAAAACTCGAGGGCCTTTAAACTAAGAAACGAAATGAAAAGAAAAGAAATGAAACGAAAAATAAAATTATAAATTTTACCGTTAAATCATACGTTTAAGATCAAATAGTGGTGATATTTCTTGTATTCTCCTCCCGTGTGCCGCGGGAACCAGTTCGTATCATAGTATCTACATTTCAGCTCTGTTAAGCCCCCTTCACACTTTCACGAATCGGCCCACGGATAGCTACGGATCGAGAAAAAAATTATATCCGTAGCTATCCGTAGCTATCCGTTGCAATCCGTAGCTCGATCCGGCACTAGTCGTGGCAAGTCGTAGCTATCCTTAGCAATCAGTAGCTATCCGGGCTGAGACAGAAATTTTTTGAACATGTTCAAAATTTTCTACGACTCCGCTACGGATGGATTTGTCGTAGCGGAGTCGTAGGGGTGTCTTAGCAACCCGTAGTGGAGTCGTAACAACCCTTAGCGCATCCGTAGCAATCTGGGACCATTTTTGTGATAAAAATAGTCATACGACTCCTACGGATTGCTACGACTCCCCTACGGATTGCTACGGATTGTGTCTGATATAAACTTAAAACCTATCTGTATTATGTGCGTCTTTTGTCAATATATGAGTTAATACTTCAACTATTCACTTTTTCCAGATTTTTATTTCAAAATCATAGGTATGACAAAAAAGAATTGGCTGAGCCTTCATAATTGATCATCGATTACAAACGGTTGGTGATCCGATGCGATTTTATCGATTATTAATCGGTTATGCAGAATTGTATCATTTACACTCAGTCTGAAAAGTGATTTTTTACGAGAATAATTACTGCAGCACCTCAAATGAGCTTGTTTTGATACATTTAAAGGCTTAATGTTGAAATACACTTTCTCTGGGAAAAAAATCAGGTTTTACTTATTTATATATTTTTATTTTCTTAAGGCAAACAAAACAAATTAAAGCAAAAAGCAAAAAAAAAAAAAACAAAAAAAAAAATTCTAACAAGACTTGAGATTGTTTCCCTATATGTACTATAGAACTCGCCTGGTGTAAAATCTCCAACAAACTTTCAGTTCGCCAAGCTTTGGCCATGCACGTACAACAGATATCGTGCAGAACAATATTAGACCAGCTAGCTGTGATTTGTTGTCCAGTAATTCCCCTCGTCGCATGAACCAATGAAATTATCACATTGCCGTTTCGCGGCTCGGTGATAATTTTATTGGTTCATGCTACTCGGGGAATTATGTGACAACAAACCACAGCTAGCTAGTTGTTATTTCTCAAAAAAGAAAAAATGAAAGATTTTGTTTTTACTTCTTTTCATACTAAACTGAAAAGACTGGATTTGCTATATCTGGGGGTCGGGTTAGTTCTTTGGTTATTTTCACCTATTTGAATATTTTTTTCAGAGACTTCTGCGTTTTTACAGTTCAAGATTGCTATACTGACACCGTTAAGTGTTTACCCTTAAAAGACTGACATACGTACATGTAATTTCATTTGACAGAATAGGAGAAATATCTGGTAGAAGAGAAGGGAATAGAAGTATGTAAAAAAAAAAAAGAAAGAAAAAAGAAAAAAAAAACATATCTAGCTGTCTTGTAATACACACATCCCCAACTTGTTTTCATAAAACGCACCGAAATTTGGTTTTTATGTGAACGTTTATTTGTAAAAGAAATGACATCGAAGTGTATATGTGCATTTGTAACGGCTTTCCTGATAATAGATTAATTCTACAAATAATCTAGCTGTAATAGATAAATAAGAAGATATGTGCACAAACGCGAAACAAAACAAAAGAAATATACATGTAAATGAATAATCTTCCTGCATTCCAGAAATTGTCGTAGATGGCGCCACTAAATGATTTTTTTTTTATACCATGAGACAATTCAGAGTTTTTTTTTATTGATTGATTTTCATTAGTGTTGTATAATCGTACAAATTTCATAATCAGAATTATAATCGATGTTTTAAAATTCAATTGGATTTTGATATTTGATATTTTCACAAAAAGTTACCAAAATGAATAACTTCAATAAGTAAGATGCTTCTATGGATGGCAAAACAGTCTAGAAAATATTTCTACTACAAAACGATAAAAATTCGCTCTTTAGTACAAGCAAAGAACGAGTGAATTGGCAAAAATAAACTATCACTGAGCCTGTCCTTACCTCTGAAAAAGCTCTGTTCGGTCGGTATCACTGTTTTCTCCGTTAATGTTTAATGTTACGTATGAGGGGGGGGGGGGGGGGTTCCATCCAACCTTAGTGTCTTGTTTAAGTGATTTTATGGGAACAAATCAAAAAAATAAATACAATTTTCAAGCGCATGAACATCAATAACCTACAGGTATTATTCAAATTCTACGAAGCGTTTGGTCGGTGTACCTTTTTTTCCGTTACGCATCTCGAGTTGAGGTCAGGGAACTTCGTTTCCGTTTCAAAGTACATGTATCTTGAGGAGAATCCGGATCCTATTCATGGTATTCCTGGGCTTACAACGAAACTGACAGAAAATGTACCGGACCTTTCAAATTATTTACGGTACGCATGTAGGTTGAACTCATGGATACTATACCCGAAGGTACAATGCTATGTAATATAATCCAGTTACTTTTCCTCCTTTTGTACGTTTTGAATTTCTAATTATAAAAATCTGTATAAATATTTTCTTTGCAAAAGAAAAAAATTCGTTTCGTTTCGTTACTTTTCATTTCTTTTCTAATGCGTTTCATAATTTAAAGAAACCCGTTAAACTCGGTGAATCTAGAGGTGTCCCGGGAACAAAGTGTTTGTCAAATAATACAGTTTGAATTGTTTCCCTTCTTAAGCAGATTTTATTTAGAATTTGGTATCTAAAATTCATTAATTTTCGAAAATTCGCTTGTCTTTATCAATTCAAAGTTCTTTAATGCTCTTCAGACACAGATTCAAATATCGTGAATCACTTTTCAAGGAACATTCTTGGATTTGAAAATTTTGCTGAAAGGCCTAAATGTTACCAGACGGACACTAGGCTTGGTACTTGACCAATCTACAGTCTTGTACCAGCGCATTCTTGAGACTTGCACTCTGACTGACTGTGACGACGGGACTCCATGACGGGCCATGTCCAAACCTCTTTAGAGAAGATAGTGCCCCGACCACCTGTCCTCTTTGAATGTCAGTCGGACTCCTCGGGTGATAACATACATGAGCACGGATTTTATTACGTACGGTCTCATTTGATATCCATTTACATATTCATCTGTATTGCTTGGGCCCCTGTGTTTTGCGATCTTGTTAGTGTGTGGTCATCTAACAGTGAGGAAGTTGTTTTACACCACAATTGTGAGCAATTGTGACGTTTTTCGAGACCACTGGGTAATTGAGAAGTGAGATAGTTGTGCGCACTTAATCCAGGATATCAACACCATTTGCTATTTGTGTGGCAAATGGCCGTCCAAAGTCGGCATCGGTTACCCATTGGTATCGTTGGTTTATGTGTAGTCTTTTGTATTCGATGTTTATATGTCGTATGTTTATTTTTCGTCTCATAGTATGCTCGTCTTTGTGTTTTCTCATCGGATGTTTTGCTGTTGGTGCCGAAACAGGGTTTTGTTGGAGATCCCCTCCCTTCTTTTAAAGAAAACTTAATTAATTTGGTAGCATCACGATTGTGGGTAACACACCGATATCTAGCGAAAGATGCGTTTCTCAATCAACTTTGAGTATGACAATACTTACCTAGAACAGAAAATGCAGAAGTTTCAGTAGCATTTCTCATTTTCGCTTCCACTTTCCTTACTGCTAATTTGGTTTGATTAGTCTGTTCAGTGTTTGGAAATTTTTGTTCCCATTTTTGTTTCAAAAAAGTTGATCGCTGTATACTTGAAACATTGAAGAAAAACTTTTGTATTGTCTTCATTCCCACCAGTATATTACTTGTCTCTTCTGTCGATTATAAATCCCAGAAGTAATTCACTGATTACAAACACTAAAAATAAACAAAGGCATATTCGTAACAATACTTTTTGCCGTTTTCCTTTTGTGTCTCCCTTTTCCTTCCTAGGAAATATTTGCATGGTGAATTCGATGTAGGATTCTTTTTGGCGGGAAAACGCTGTATTGGACTTCAGTAATTTCTGTAAAGGAACCAATAATATTATCTAATAATATGTAGTTACTGCCATCACAATACTTTTAATCCAAACTCAGATAATGGTTTTTATTGGACATCTTTCGTGTATCAGAATTTCCCCTTGTCTCAGTTTGTATGACTAGTTAAATCTATTATATATCAAGGTTTCAAATGATAAAAATAGCAAAGCATTGTGTCGCCCCCTGGGAAATTGACAGCAAACAACATATTGGAAAATGATATAAAAGAATGTAGATATATATTAGATTGATATCAAATCAAGGGTATTCTGGGATATCAAGGGAAAATGTGTCTATTATTGTAATGATAAAACTACCTATGAACTGATTCAACAAATGCACCAATTTTTAATATGCATGATTTACTTTTTTTATAACAGTTATTATACCTCTAGTATACCTATTTATATCTACATCTATTATCTATGTAAACGAATAGCAAATCTTGCTTTATAAATTATTCAACTCTCCATTAGAATTTAATATTCAAAACACCTTTCTGGTGCATGGAATTTGGTTTGAAATTTTCTTCAAAAAAGTATAATGTATTATTATACAGAAGAAACCAATTGCAATCTTCCATAAAAAGTTTATTAGATAGGTTTAAAAACATAGTTTTGATCCTGTCGACTAAGCACATTGAATTTCTACATTACTGCTGGTATGGATGATTAAATAATAAATCAAAATCGGTTTTCTTGGCTGAGAGATTCAAGTTACTTTGGTAACAGGTGCGTACATGTACATTCTGTACCACATGTTTTATATCGTCTAGAATTCTCAGGTACTTGCAAATAGTATCTATCCAAACATGGTAACTCAATGAAAATGTTCTTCTCCTTCTTCTTCTTCTCCTTTTAATTTTTCTATTATTTTATGTTATAAAGGGTTGTAAAGCTTCCTAAATTTTTTTGTTGATAATTATGTCAAAAAAGGAGGGGATCTCCAACAAGACTCAGTTGCAGCACCAACAGCAACACACTAAACACCCCAAGTAAAAACACAAAGAAGACACATACAGCAAGAGCCAAGGAACAGCAAACGAGACATCAAACATCGAACATAAAAGGCAACACATAAACCAACGAGACCTATGGGCAATCGGTGCCGACTTAGGACGGTCATCAGCCACGTTAGTAACAGATGGTGTGGTTATCCTGGATTACGTGTGCACAACCCTCCCACTTTACCGGTTACCCAAAGGTCTCGAAGAACGCACAATTGTTGTGTAAAATAACCTCCTCACTGTAAGATAATCATACAAACAAGACAGCACAACGCAGGGGCCCAAGGAACACAGATGAATATGTAAATATATATAATATATAAATGGGTAGGGGCGTACGAAATGCAGTCCGTGCTCTGCCGGCTGTAGCGAGCTCATGCATGTTATCACCCGAGGAGTCCGACCGACATTCAGAGAGGACAGGTGGTCGGGGCCCTGTCTCCTCTAAAGGTTTGGACAGGGCCCGTCATAGAGTCCCGTCGTCACAGTCGGTCAAAGCGCAAGTCTTAAGGATGCGCTGGTGCAAGGCTTTAGATTGGTGCAGTACCATGCCGAGTGTCCGTCTGGTGACATTAGGATCATATCCACGGTATAAAAGGCGTTTGATGATTCTGACACATGGCTATGCTGTCTGCCTTTGATCAAGACGCATTCATACATCCTTATCATATACTTAAGAAACGTTTGCCCTACATGAGGTTAAGAAACAAACTTTTTCATTGACTGTGTTAAAGTAGCTATTTTAATGTAGAAACATTTTTCTTTCATAGAAAGTATTACAATCTAAATTTGAAAACATTAAATCTTGGGAAACGAGTTTAACTGCTCCACGCTGTAATGAAGTATTGTACTTCCAATGTTAAAGCTAAACTTCAAGCTATGGTGCTGTACTTCTGCAGTCACTAGCAGCTTAAATTTAAGTACTGCACTTCAAGTCTCATCCTACACTCCAAAAGTTTTTACTGTTTTTTTTTTTATAGTTTTAGTGTTAAACGTCTACAAATTCAATAGAATCATTTAAGACATGCACGTTTCGGGTTCTTAACCCTCGTCAGTGATCCTCAATCTAAACAATAAAATACGGCCAAAGATTGTGAAAAATATTATGTCCAAAGATGTACCGAAAACGTAGCAGGGTGGGTGGGATATGATGCCACAGGACCCATGTAATAGAAATTCCAAAATTTGTTGATAACAGAAATTTTCGAATGCGTTGAAGAGACAGACGATCAACCGAAGTAGATAGAATTCGGCTACATGTGCCCTCGGGACTCCTAGTCCACCAGCAGTGACACTTATCTAGTGGTACAAATGTTAAACGTCTACAAATTCAATAGCATCATTTAAGAACAGATAAAATTTTAGCATGGACCAGACATGCACATTTCGGGTTCTTAACCCTCGTCAGTGTTCCTCAATCTAAACAATAAAATATGGCCAAAGAGTGTGAAAAATATTATGTCCAAAGATGTACCGAAAACGTAGCAGGATGGTTGGGATGCTACAGGACCAACGTTTTGGAAAATTCAAAGTTTTTTTATAACAGAAATTTTCGAATGCGTTGAAGAGACAGACGATCAACCGAAGTTGATAGAACTTGGCTACATGTGCCCTCGGGGACTCCTAGTCCACCAGCAGTGACACTTATATAGTGGTACAAATGTTAAACGTCTACAAATTCAAAAGCATCATTTAAGAACAGATAAAATTTCAGCATGGACCAGCCATGCACGTTTCGGGTACTTAACCCTCGTCAGTGATCCTCAGTCTAAACAATGAAATATGGCCAAAGATTGTGAAAAATATTATGTCCAAAGATGTACCGAAAACATAGCAGGGTGGGTGAGATATGATGCCACAACACCCACGTTTTAGAAATTCCAAGATTTGTTGATAACAGAAATTTTCGAATGCGTTGAAGAGACAGACGATCAACCGAAGTAGATAGAATTCGGCTACATGTGCCCTTGGGGACTCCTAATCCACAAGCAGTGACACTCGGGGACTCCTGGTCCACAAGCAGTGTCCACCAGCAGTGATCACAGCTTTTCCTGCCTTTGTGTTATTTTTGCTTAATATCTAGTACTGCACTTCTAGTTTTAGTTCTGAATGTCTATTCTCTCTTTTTAATTTTCCACACTACACTTCAAAGTCTAATACTATACTTTCTGTTTCAGTGATCTACTTTCAACTTTAAAATTGCTTTCCAGCTTAAGTTATATTATTCAAGCTATTTTCAGTACCTTAGACTATCAGATTTGATTTTTTTTCCCTGTCTTTGTGTTATTTTTGCTTAATATCTCTTGATAAAAAAAATATTGATTAACTTACCTTGAATATGTATTCATCGTTTTAACATTAGGTTTATCTTCCACCCTACGGTTAAAAGGTATCATCACGTGTTTTATGTTAAGTCGCAAAATGCATCTTTAAGTTTTTAAAAAGTCGACGATTGCCCGTAACAAAATCTCTGATGTGTAAAGATATTCACAAAGAGAAGAAATCACTCGTTGGTATGGTAATATAAATCTTAAGGAAAAGGTTTAAAGTTTTAAAACTTTTTATTACACTGGTACAAAATAGAAACAGGAAAAAAAGTTATTACCTTAAGTCAGCGAATATTAAATGCACGCTTTACTTTCAAGCTTCTTGAGGAAATTTTTGTATAAGTGTTCTTATAATTCGGTTTTCCCATCTTCCAATTTGAAAAGGGGGAAAATATTTTTTTCATATGAAACATTACGTCGTGTAACCTTCCTTTTAGAAATGAGTAATAATTGATGTCACATACCTACATATAGCAAATCTAAATACCACAGATATATTCGTTCGCTTATTATATGAGCACCATCTTCTTTCTATGGACTTTAGATTATATTCGAAGGGTGATTACACCCGGCTTTTAAAAGCAAAATTTGCATGTCTTTGCACACCGTTATTCAGGCATACACGAATACATAATCATACATTCGTATTAAGGTTAGTGATGTGAAACATTTTTTATGCATCATAATTTTTCGTGATACTTTTTTTTTGGGTGGTTTCTTTCAAACTCTGTCGCCTGCAAAAAAAATTGTTTTGGTCCGTTATCAATTTGATATCATATATATATTCCTTTTTTTTTGCTATTTCGGAAATTTGCCATTTATCGAAAAATATCGAAATTGAAGGAGGTTAACATTTTAGCACCACCCCTCCAATGCTATTTGGAGCATAGATTTTATTTGGATATGCTACTGAATCGACCCTACAGGAAATGTTGAGCCGCGCTCTGTAAAGTAAATGCACAAATTTAAATTCTAAAAATAAACAAGAGGGCGCTAATGAAATGAATCTGAGAGGCTTATGAAAAACACTATTGGCTTGAAGCATCACTGATTAGAATCACGTATCTGGTGCATGAAAATTGGTTTGAAATGTTCTTCAAGAAGGTATAGAGTTGGAACACTTCCGTATTTTTATACCTTTACAACGGTAAAAAATTAATATTCTCTTTGAAAGTGATGTGACTTTTTAAAAAAAAACTTGTTACTGTATTAACAATATGGAGATGGAAAAGTGATGTGTGATTGATAAAGTAATAAACATGGTACTTTCTATGTTGTCAAAAATTTACTTATGTCTGAAGTGATATTGAACGTATGTTTGAGTCACTTTTTTGTCAAAATGTTAATAATTGAAGGTTTCCGTAAGCAGAAAAAAGTTTCTACAAATGTGATTTTAACCATGGAGAGTTAACCTTTTCATTGAAAAAAAACTGCACAGATTGTACATGTATAGACAAATGTAAGTGCTTATCGTCGACGGCAAGCTTGTCTTATTTTGAAGTGGCAAAAATGGACAATGACCATATCCATATCCCGGTACAAAATCGATAATTCAGAAAAGCATAAACCGAAGGCATACAAATTGTCAATATTGAAATATATGTTTTATAGTACCAATTTTATTGTCACATCCGGTTACTTCCATTTCGGAAGATACAAGTAAATTCGGAGATTAGTTGGTCACAAACGTATCCCTGATTGAGAATCTTATCTGAAAGACACCTAGCTCTCAGAACAAAATCTGTATTGGACTTGTTCTGGCTTAAAGTGGACTTATACTGCTAACTTACAAAGTTGGGAACATGTTTTAAAACGAGATACGGAAGTGTTCCAACTCTTTACCTTCATGACGAAATTTTCAAACCAGTTCTTAAAAAAATCATACTCGTTTTTCTGAATAGTAAATCTTTTAAATCAATGGTTCTTATTAAATGCCGATGTGACTTTCTGACACAGCCAAATGTATTTTTTCCTTGGTTTTATTTTTTGAATTTAAATTTGTGCATTTAATTTGCATAGGGTGCGTATGGAACGCCAAATTAACATAAACTCAAAAGAATTAAAGAGCCCTTCAATTAATTATAGAGCTCTATAAAAGAATTAAAGAGCTCTCAAATACAATTATAGAGCTCTTTAATTCATACAAAGCCGATTTTTGTAATTAGAGAGCTCTTTAATTCAATTGAAGAGCTCTTCAATTGTTTTACAGAGCTCATTAATTTAATTAGAGAGCTCTATAATTCTTTTATAGAGCTCTTTAATTATAATATGGATATGTCCGTTTTAAAGAGCTCTCTAATACAATTGAAGAGCTCTTTAAAAGAATTAGAGAGCTCTTTAATTGAATTATAGAGCTCTGTAAAAGAATTAAAGAGCTCTGTAAAAGAATTGAAGAGCTCTCTAATTACAATAATCGGCAATGCATGAATTAAAGAGCTCTATAATTTAATAAGAGAGCTCTTCAATTCTTTTATAGAGCTCTATAATTAATTGAAGAGCTCTCTAATTCTTTTAAAGAGCTCTTTAATTAATTGAAGAGCTCTCTAATTATTTGAGTTTCTGTTAATTTGGCTTTCAATAGGTGCGCGGCTTCAAATTTGTGTAGGGTCCATTCAGTAGCAAAAATAAATAAAATGTGTTAAATAACATGATTCTAGTCTTATTCGGCGTTAAATTATAACTGAGTCTTTTTCAATGGAATGTAGACGAAAAGGAGTTGTCTTCCTTAGAATACATTAATTTTTATTTTTATTAGTCGCAAATAGAAATCTACGGGGACTAATAATATGTTAATATTAAGTACTGAAGTTTCTCGAAAAATGATAAAGGAAAGGGAATGATCTCTACAAATCGCAAAAGGACACTACAATATTTACTAGAACATTATACAAAACAATCGTAACAGACGTACAGAAACATCAAACATTGATGACAACACATAAAAGGAAAGAGACCCATGTGCATCTGGTGCCAACTTTGGACGGCCATTTGCCATTAGCAAATGGTGTGTTTATCCGGATTGCGTGCGCACAACCCTCCCATTTATTCGGATACTCTGCGTTTCGCGGTCTTGTTTGTGTGATGTCATCTTACAGTGAGGAGGTTGTTTTACACCACAACTGTACGTTCTTCGAGACCTCTGGGTAATTGGAGAAGTGAGAGGGTTGTGCGCACGTAATCCAGGATAACCACACCATTTGCTACTTGCGTGACAGATGGCCGTCCAAAGTCGGCACCGGTTGCCCATTGGTCTCGTCGGTTTATGTGTGGTCTTTTGTGTTTGATGTTTACATGTCGTGTGTCTCTTTTCCGTATCGTGCTGTACTCGTCTTTTGTGTTTTTGCATCGGGTGTTTTGGTGTTTACTGTTGATGCTGCAACGGGTTCTTGTTGGAGATCTCCTCCCTTCTTTATAGACATGCAATTGTTGTATAAACATAAAACTTCTCACTGTAAGGTGACACCACAAACAAGATAGTTAAACGCAGTGGCCTCTTGTTCATTGTAACACAGATTCTATGTAAATGGATCTAAAAAGTTCTATTGCATGCGTGTAACAGTCTGCTGGCTGAAGCGAGCTCAAGATCAATCACCCGAGAAGTCTGACCAACTTTCAGATAGGACAGAGATTCAAAATCCAGTCTTCTCTGACGAGACTTCAACAAGGCCCATCATGGAGTACCGTCGTCACGGTCCAATTTTTCATGATTTCTCGAAGTATAGAAGCAAAGATGTAGGTTTCTTAACAATGCCCTCGCAGACTATGCATCTTTTAGTATTATGCAAAATCAGGGACTTTCAGAGGAGTAAATGAAATGCAAATACCAAGACAAATTCAAAATCTATGGTCAGAAAGCGAAGTCCAAAAAGCAAATAAACAAAATACATTTTGCAAAGGACCTGGAGTACGTGTAAAACTTCAATGGAGAATAAATCAGCTGTCTATGGAGTAAGCATTTTGTATTAGATGTGTAATGTTCTAATTAGCACAGCGTATAATGTACCACCTCCAATGTATTTCGTACTTGCACTGTACTCTGAAGTTTTTTCATTCGATTTGTTTGACCTTCGTGTATCTATTAGCTTCAGTGTTATTGTCTCCGTCTGTTTGTCCTTCGTGTATCTATGTAGCTGTCTTCCTGTCTCCGTCTGTTTGTCCTTCGTGTATCTATGAAGCTGTGTGATTGTCTCCGTCTGTTTGTCCTATTTTTGTACTTTTACTTTCTGTCTGACATGAATTTTATCAAGAATTGTAAGCCTTTTGTGATTTTTGGAATCTGATTTCGGGTTTTTTGTTTTATGTCTCGTTGGTTTATGTGTTGTCTTTTGTGTTTGATGTTTCTGTGTTGTGCCTTGACGTTCCTTGTCCCTTTTGCGTCTCTTTCTGTGCTTGTCTGCTCTGTGTTTTTGCATTGGGTGTTTTAGGGTTTTGCTGTAGGTGCTGCAACCTGGTGTTGTTGAAGATCCCCTCAATTGTTTTACTTTTATTCACTGACTGATAAATGTCAAAAGGGTTTTTGTTATATGGTTTGTTAGAATCCGGTATATTACATAAATTATTAATTAAATTCTGCTCTAGATAAAGTGTATGTATTCTCAGTATTGTGATTAAGATCGAAGATTCAGTCTCAGAGTCGATATATCTAATAAGACGGAAGTATTCCAAATCATAACCTTCTTAAAGAATATTTTAAACCAATTTTAATGCACCAGACAAGTGTTACAAACCATAACCTTCTTGAAGAAAACTTTAAACCAATTTTAATGCAAGAGACAAGTGTTACAAATCATAACCTTCATGAAGAAAATTTTAAACCAATTTTAATGCACCAGACAAGTGTTCCAAATCATAACATTCTTGAAGAATATTTCAATCCAATTTGAATGCAAAAGACACGTGTTTCAGATACTTAATCGTCATCAGGTCAAGGGTCAAGGTTATTTTGAGGTTTATCGTGATATTTGTAATTCATGATGAGAGTATAGTGGGGGAGCGCCAGATAGCCTTTTTTTCATTACAGAGTTATGGAACTTTTTTCAAGTGAACTTAATAATGACCCAGTCCCATTTCATCTATTGAAATAAAATATGTTTAAACTAAATGACTAAATCCTAATTGAAGTTTTATAAGAATTATTCTATTGAAATTCGAATTTGTACAAGCAACAATGTACATGTTTATAACTTTGGGAATTTCACAACCTGCCTCAACTTCGGTTGATCTTTTTTTCCAAAACAGAGGAGGGGATCTCCAACAACACCAGGCTGTAGCATCCATAGCAAAACCCCAAAACACCCAATGCAAAAACACAAAGCAGACAAGCACAAAAAGAGACGCATAAGGGACAAGAAACGTCAACGCACAACACAGAAACATCAAACACAAAGGACTACACATAAACAAACGAGACCAATGGGCAACCATGCTATATTACTGTTATCAAAATTTCTTGCATAGCGTATCAATTGAGATATGTACACGTCATAAGCAGGTATATCAAAAAATGATAACATCGAGACAATCACCGAATTTGACAGGTTTCCATGGAGCTGTTGCGACTGGTGTTGCATGCAATCAGGAGACGCTGACTCTCCCTGGGCACCTGGTTTCACTTCGGAATGTTGTTCGTTCCGGGGTCGCAACCGCTCCGATGGGATTTCTCACGATTTAGCCTCGACTTTGAGACTGAATAACTGTTAGGTACTTCGTTGATGTTTATTTGATATGAAAGCCCTATCACCTACCATTCAAATGTTATGGCCAAGACTAACGTTTTTCAAAAGTATGCCAAACTTTAAGGTCACAAGGTCAGAAATTTTGTCTTCTATGGAAAGGTCTTTTCACAGGGAATATTCATGTGAAATATAAAAGCCATATCATTAATCATTCAAAAGTTTTTTACGAAAGTTCAAGGGTTTTTTTCAAAAGTAAATGAAACTGCAAGGTCAAAAATTTATTTTGGTATCCATGGAAAAGTCTTGTCACAAATGAGTTAAAGAAGATCCTGACGATAATCTCAACAGCACTCACAATAGAGCGCAAAATTGAGCATCGACGGACCCCTAGCAAGCTAGAGGTGGGACCAGGTGCCCGGGAGGAGTAAGCATCCCCTGTTGGCTAGCCGCACCCGCCGTCGATGTTTATGAAGTATGGAAATGAAAATATAAAAACTTCATGCACTGTCTGACGTTATGTCTATATAGAAAGTGCTATGGCGACAATGTCAGGGAAATATATTCAAAACACTTACTGTCAAACCCCTCGCGGGGAACTTTTTTACGAGCTCCACACGACAAAGGGCATAAGTGTGACACAAATGAGTTAAAGAAGATCCTGACCTGACGATAATCTCAACAACACTCACAATAGAGCGCAAAATTCAACATCGACAAGAAATTTACATGTAAAATATCAAAGCCCTATCACTTGCCATTCAAACGTTATGGCCAAGGTATTTTTTTTTGCGGACAGACAGACGGACGGACGAAAAACTATATGCCACCGAATCTCCGATTACGCGGGCATAAAATATATGAAGTGTTGTAATAGGTTTATGTTAAACTGTCATTAGGAAATATTGTTAGTTGCATACGACGCTATTTTTTTTGCTATTTCGGAAACTGGCCATTTTACCGATAAATATCATCGAAATTAAAGGAGTTAAACATCTTAGCACCATCCCTCCATTGCTATTTTGAACATAGATTTTATTTGGATATGCTACTGAATCGACCCTACAGGAAATATGGAGCCGTGCGCTCTCTGTAATGTAAATGTAAAAATCTAACTTCAAAAAATTAAAGAGGGCGCTACTGAAATTAATATTTGGTGATTCCGCTGAAAGCATCACTGATGAGAATTTAATATTAGAAACACGTGTCTGGTGCATGTAAATTGGTAGAGAGTTGGAACCCTTCGACATTATTGCATACGACGCTACAGAAAAGTTGCATCATGGTAACATTTTGACTCGATGATATATACAATGTATTTTATATTCTAATGTGACTTGATTCTTTTTCCCTATTAAGACAACAGACGCGAGCCGGGCTCTATTCTCCAATATAGCCCCTATTGCGATAAGCCACGCCTACCCATTTTCTGAAAGCAGATAAACCGGCAGGAACTGGTTTTTACCAAGAATCGAAAGGTCTAAGTTTGGTCATCATTAGAATAGAAATAAAAAATGACAAGCCGGGCTGACGCGGCTCGGTAATAAATGTGATTGGCTGAGGACGCTCGGGCATTATGGGACAATAGAGCCCGGCTTGTCATTTTTTTATTTCTTAAATACAGAAGTGTTCCAACTCTATACCTTCATGATGAAAATTTCAAACCTATTTTTCTGCACCAGACACGTGTTTCGATCATTAAATTCTTTGAGTTGCCTTAAGATAAGATTTGTAAAGGGACGTTGCATTATATCTTATACAACGTTAATATGTACATTCGTTTTCAGTTTGAATAAATTTCCCATTTTGTGGAGAGTTAAAATACGAATTTGATGGCTGACGATGTACTAACGATATTTCTATAAGCAATAAAGCTTTCAAATGTTCAGATCCTGTACAATATTGTAAATTCATACTCTGAACTACAGATAATGCCTAAATGAAATTCTTTCAAACTTTAAGCTTTGAAGTTTTCCTTCATTAAAATTTTAGTTTCATTCAATTTTTGTTGCTGTATGCAAGGTGATCTTTTGGTGACTGATGGATTTCTTAGATTTAAGCAAGTTACTTTTTGGAAACGAAAATAAGATGAAATCAGGAGGTTTTACCTTTTGTTCCCGTTGCAAAAGGCTATACATTCTTATATACATAATTATATTTGTATTCTTAGAATTCTTGGTAGGAATATCATCCTTACTAGAAGATATGCTACGTGGACGACATGATTATTCTAGCTCAAAGAGTATACGATTTATCTACAGAAATAATGAGACAATTGTCACGAATGTCAAAAACTCTAGACAACTTAGAAATCTTGGACAAAAAAGGATAACAAATTCAAGTGTGTTACATGTGCATAGAGATGGGTTTGATCACGCGGTTGGCAATACTCCGAAAAATATGCTAGAAATGCTATCCAGTATGGAGTTTCTGTATCAAAAATGTGATTTTATAAGAAAGCATGGCTTAGAGTTGGCAGAAAGTAAGGAATACGAAGTGTGCTCTTCTCTATGTCCAGCAAAACCACCTTGTCTAGGTAAGACTGGATCATTCACCTGGCAGCTTTGATATTAATTAACATATTCAGCTTGGTCATCTGTTTGTTACTTGGGTCCTGTGTTTTGCTGTCCTGTTCGTGTGGTCATCTAACAGCGATGAGACTTTTATACACTACAGTTGTGCGCTCTTTGAGATAAGAGGGTAAAAGGACAAGTGGGAGTGGTGTGAGCACGTTATCAGGATAAGCACACCAATTACTACAAACGTGGCAGATGACCGTCCTAGGTCAGTACCGCTTACCCATTAGTCTCATTGGTTTTTGTGTAGTTTTTTTGTGTTTAGAGTGTCCATGACGTATATGGCGTCTCTTGTCCATCCTACGTATCTTTTTGTGCATGTCTATCATATTTATTGGTCTTCCTGTTTTCATTGGTTCCTTCCTGTTTTGTCAATTTTGATTTGGTTTGAGTGTTTTGTGGCCCCTGTGGTTTGTTGAAGTAATGAAATGTCCTTTGTTTGCACTATGGGTATGTTCAGCCGTGGTCATTTTTCTATACCCTAAGAGTAGAAAGAAGGGATGATGATAAAGTTTTTCAAGATATTTTAGGAAAAGAAATATTGATTTTATTAAGCGCAATTAAAAGTGAATTTCAGCTCCTTTGAATAATAATCATCAAAGAAGTACCTATCAGGTATTCAGTCGAGGCAACAGCTCCATGAAAACGTGTCCAATTCAGTGACTCTCTCGATGTACATATCAGGTAAATATTTCTTATTTCGTAATAATGAGAAAAGAAAGGAGGGGATCTCCTGGAACACCCGGTTGCAGACCTCATAGCAAAACCCAAAACACCAAATAAAAACACAGAAAAGACACCATACTTCCAAAACCAAATAAGCTCATATTCATCTATAATAGCATATTGCATATAACTGAATTTGCTACATCAGATAACTATACATGAAACCTGACAAAAAGTAAATTATAAAATGTTGATTGGTTTTCCCTCCTGTTCAGTTGGGCGTGTGGTGACGGCAGTCAGTAGTCCCTCCTTTGAAGACCTGGAAACTCAGTACAAAGATCTCATTTCTGGAGGTCGTCACTCGCCATCTGAATGTCTGGCTAGACACCACGTGGCTGTTATCATCGCCTACAGGAACAGAGAAGACCACCTCAAGACGCTGTTGTATAACTTACACGGCTACTTACAGAGGCAGCAACTGGATTATGGAATATTTGTTATAGAACAGGTAAGTATTTTATTGATTCTTTATTGGAGACAGCAATTTTATAGTGTATATATAGATAAGATAAGATAAGATAAGATATGCTTTATTACCTAAAGAAGGGCCCGTAAGGGCATGATATGAACATTACAAGATACTATAGTAAAAATTAAGGAAATGAGTATTAAATAAATAATATTACAAGCAGTTGCAAGCATTCAGATTTTCACTCTTTGCTACATGTGAATGTCACTGGTGTCTATAGAAATATATGATAAACGCAAGATAATGCTAGATACTGAGACAGTAATTAATGGAGTGAACACATTGTAAAAAGTAGTGGGAATGCAGGGGTCACCACGAGACGATGCTACAGGACAAATTGTCCACATGTGACCACTGCATAACCACCAGATCAGTAATGGAGTGTACACATGGGATGAAATGGCAGGAATGCGGAAGTCACCACGAGACGGTGCTGAAGGACAAGTGGTCCACATGTGACCACCGCACAACTACCAGATCAGTCCATGATGAGAAAAAAAAATAAAATAAAAAAAAAAAATATAATAATATATATATATGACATGACATGAACATGACAAGATAAGAAGGAAACAAGTAATTATATATATTTCTAAAACGTGGGTCCTGTAGCATCATATCCTACTCTGCCTGCTACGTCTTTCGGTACATTTTTGGACATAATAACTTTCACACACTTTGGTCGTATCACATTGTTTAGATTGTGGATCACTGACGAGGGTATTGTACCCGAAACGTGCATGTTTGATCCATGCTGCAAATTTATTATCTGTTCTTAAGTTATGCTATTGAATTTGAAGACATTAAACATTTACTATATCGCAGAAACAATTTTCTTAGTGAAAACTACAGTTTCTCAAATATATACCATTGATTGAGCAGTTTTCTTTTAGACGCCTCGTCTTCATAACGCAATCTTTGTAGTTTGAGATATATAGGGAATAGGGAATGTTTTCTTGAAAGAAAGGAGGGATCTCCAGCATGACTTGGTTAAAGCAAGCACACCAAAACATCCTATGGGAAAAAATTGACACAAGCACAGCAAGGGACACAAAATGGTCAAGGTACACCAAATATGACTTAGAAACATGCATAAACCAATGAGACCAATGGGTTATCTGTGCCGACTTAGGATGACCATCTGCCTAAATAGATATATTCATCTGAATTACGTGCGCACATCCCTCCCTCTTTTACGGTTACCCAGAGGTCTAGGTACCTAGATGAACCAATGAAACATTTCAAATCATCATGTTTTCTTTGCTTTTGAAGATTTTGGATAAATTCTTTTTCATATGTGTATAAAAATAAATCTGCAACAAGAGGCGCACAATTAGTACCCATAAGGATCACTACAACTTGCTTGTAGAGATTCTCACCAAATCTTACATAAACGTTGATCAAGAGGAAGGATAAGGCAATACGCTGATCAAGAGGAAGGACAAGGCAATAAACAGGTCACTACATGTCCATGATTTATATTCGGTAGTGGAAAAAACCCTTTGATTCAGATTTTTATTCACACGATTTTGTTTATTTAAAGGTAATCCGCATAATTTGGATTATGAATTAAAATCATCATCAATATATTTGTACATAATTCTAATTAAACTTTATGGTTTCTTTTATAAAAGCATAAGGATTGAACAAACTCTTCTAAATAAAAGTAAAGAAAAATATCACCATGAAGCGAAGAACCTGTTTGTTCCCATTCGAATTTCCTTCCACATACACTACACTTATATCTCATATCTTTCTTCACATTATGACTTTCTTTAATAGTATTGCATTTCAGTTATTATTTGGAGAGAATTGTTCTATTTTAAAGGCGAATTAACTACATAAATAACCTCCAGAAAAAAATTGATTAAAAAAGTATTCGTCAAAGATATTAGGCGTTATTACAGTCAAATAAGTGAAAAAAGGGACAGTTGATCCGCGACGAGGTTCCCTCATACGTAACCCAACAACCATTTCTTCATGGTTAAACTCCAATAAGACGCACCGCTTGACGAATGTTAGAAGATTGGGTGACAGTAAAGTAGAACAAAGTGTTTGTGAAATTGCAACCATATATAGATATAGTTCTTATTTGAATGTCGGTCCATCGTCCGTAGCGAGATTCAAGTTAATGTATTTAAATTTCATTGACGGCATGATTATGTTTTATCGATGGACTTAGAGTTAGATGTTGAAAAAATACACCTTGGGTAAAATTTCGTAGGGTCAAATGTCGCTATTTTATTGATGCATCTGTCATAAGAGATCCCTAAAATTCACAGTATATATCACTTACATTTAAGGGTGGATCAAGGATGACTAAGTGAATGGTTTATACGCAGTAACATCGGAGTCCCACATTCTCTTCACCGTTCCGCTACGCTAGAGCAGTCAAATAGACCTAAGGTTTCCGATGACAGGTCGGGTAAAGCAATAAACTTTTATGTTCTAATTCGTTTTACTCAAACGATCATAAATCATTTAAGGTGGGTCCCTACTCGTGAATTTAACAGATGAATTTTGTATTTTAAGGTTATTTTCTATACATTATAGTAAAAATGACATAATGAACACAGACATAGATAGGTAATTTTGTTTTCATTAAAGATACAGTACATTAAAGAAAGATACCCTAGAACTTAAAAATTGAGAAATAACAAATATCCGTCGTATGCTTTTGAACCCTCCAAATTCAGTGATGATATGAATATGTTTATTTGCTTTGTTTTATCTCATGATAACAAGTCATATAGAAGAAATACAACACATAAAATGATATTGTAACATAAATCTAAGTATGATATATCTCCAAACATTAGGGTACCCCCTTATAATTACATAACATTTTGGACCAAGAATATGTACTAAATCCAACTTTTTGCAAAAAATAACAGATGAATTTTTTTCATTTTGTAATATTTCATAAAATTATGTATGTTGATGAAGAAAAAATCACAAACAGGTACACAATTTTTGAAATGATCAAGGTATGGCTCCAAACATAGGGGTACCCCCTTATAATGATATCATATTTTCGACAAATAATATAGTATATCACATTTTTGTGCAAAAAACAACAGATGGAATTTCTTCAGATTGTATCATTTTATACGATAATATATATAGATGGTGAAAAATCGCATACATGTATACAATTTTATAAATGATCAAGATATGGCTACAAACATAAGGGTACCCCCTTATAATTTCATTACATTTTCAACTAAGAAATTATACTATATGATTGGTGTGGACATTGATAGATTGCACCATCTTTTGCTTCTTTTGGCATTTAAGATCTTCTGTCTGTGTTTTTCAATGCGCTCGCTCGTCCCTCACCAGCCATTGTAAAACGTTATACGCAGACTGCTGCATATAAGGAAAAACCTATAACGGTTCGAGTAGGGAGCCACCTTAAAAGATAAATAACACATGTATTGGAGTAGGAGGCGAAGCGCTCAGATTTATTAACATTAAATTACATAGATAATTATCGCGAATCTTCATCATCGTCATCATCATCGTCATCGTCATAGTCCATCAAAATCGTCTACGAAAAACATCATGGTAATTTCATAACTATAATAGAAAAATAAACGAGTTAGTAATAAATCAAAAATCAGAGATAATACAATATACAATGACAAATGTATGCATTATAGAGGGAGGATAGGAGGGGGTCGAGGAAAAGCGTGTGACTGCTTCAAATCTGAGCCTTCGAATGACCTTATAAATTCCTTTCTCACTAAACTGACCACTGACCAGTAAATATCCAATCAGAATATCCGTTACAAAACCCCCGTTTACTCCCGTAACATCACATGTTCAATAACTCTGTTGAATACATGTCTAATAAAGGAACGATCAGGAAAAGGAATAATATCAATACATCTGAAAGCATGACAAATTATGTCAGGTGGGATACTCTTTATACTATTGAACCCCTCAAGGGTGCAGACCCCATGGCTATACGATTAATTAGTAGTTAGTGACATATATAGTCGGCACCTGAAAATTTGAAAAAAAGGTAAAAAAGGCGGGGTAATAAATCTTTATCTTCGTCAACATAGCCGATATGACTGATGATAAATAGAGCGGAGGTGTTACAGACTCAATGCTCACCGGTTATACAAGACATTTCTGTCAGAAGAAATACTATATGGCAAGTAGTAATGATTAAATTTGTAAGATAGGTTTTATCGTTTATATCAATTTAATAATACGAAAGTGTTTCAACTATTTTCTTTCTTGAAGAAAATTCAAAACCAATTTTGTTTTAGGATAGAACATCCTTATCAGTGGTACTCCAAAAATACCAAAGTGATTTTCTGACGAAGCCATATGTATTTTAGTAGTGCCCTCTGGTTTTATTAAGTACTTTGCTATTTTTGAAATAGTTTGGTTTTTCCTTCATTTCTTCTTATCATATCAATTTCTATTTTTGTAAGGATTTTGTTATTCGGTTTTCCATTAATAAAAATAATAATAATAATAACATATCCACCACACTGCTTCAAAATTGCAGATAATTTACACGATTTGGTCTTGCCGTCTCGAATTTGAGACTGAATAACTGAATAACTTCTTTGAAAAAACCTTATCAAAAATTATGTAATATCCAGATTGAGCATTGTTCGGTATAAGGATTACGTAATATTCAGTCAAGCACTGATAATGCTTTTGTACTCCTTTCTTTTGTTGAAAAATATTTATCTGTTAGACTCTTTCATTCTTGCGGTTTCAATACTACCACCAATACTAAGTTGTACAACGCCCTAAATATTATTTTGATCATTTGCAAACTTACATGACACAGAAGAAGGGATGTTCATGAAAAGGAGTAGAGCTATTGAATTCATCCTTTTGTTAATTACAAATGCAACATGGATAATTCGCCGACATGTTTTGCAATTAACAGAAGGAACTTTTTAGATATTCGGTTTACTAAATATAGGTAACGCATCCTATTTCAAATGTTTCTTTAGAAATATCAATCATGGTATTTCAGTGTCAAAATTTGGTCAGAATTCCATAGCATTGATTGTGACAACACCGACATCATATGCAACTGCCGTCTCGGCAAACCTAAAAGTTACACTGAAATTTTAGCATTTAAATTAAGTAATTCAAAAGAAAGGAGGGGATCTCTAACAATACTTGGCTACAGCACTCACAGCAAAACTGTAGAACACCAAATGCAAAAACACAGAGCAGACACCCACAGAAAGAGACACAAAAGGGACAAGGTACACTAACTCACACCAAAGAAACAGAAAACAAAAAAGACAACACATACAGCAACGAGACCAATGGGCATCCGGTGCCAACTTTGAACAGCAATCTGCCACGCAAGTAGCAGAAGATGTGGATATCCGGATTATGTGCGCACAACCCCTCCACTTTTCCGATAACCCAAAGGTCTCGACGAACGCCCTGTGGTGGTGTAAAGTAATATCCTCACTGTAAGATGAACATACAATCAGACAGCATGACGCAGGGGTTTCGTAATTTGTAAATTTCTATTATGAGAATTCAAAACATCAGTACATATGGCGGTACTCTAGGAATGACAAATATGGATAATGACAATATCCCGATACATGCTAGTAGTACAAAATCGATAATTCAGAAAAGCATAAACCGAAGGCATACAAACCCGGCTAAAACAAGAACCGAAGCAAACAAAGAAAAACCTCCACCATATGAAAAGAAGCGAACTCCTTATATTGGAGTTAGACAAGGCGAATCTCCTGCTTGCATGCACCACCCGTCACTTCAATTCGGTAGAATTGTCACCCATGGTTACTTCCATTATAGGAAGTTACTAGTATATTAGGTGGTTGGATTGTTCAAATGGTCTAATATTAAACGTCTTTAGATTCAATAGCATCATTTAAAACCTGATAAATTTACAGCATATTTACAGAATATTGTACACCATTCTGGAGAGAGGGACATCATGGTGTATGACGAGTTACCAAATCGACCAGTTAAACTTCCTCAGGTGACGAGGTTAGTCGGCCACAAACAAATCCCTGACTGAGAAGCTTATCTGAAAGACGCCTAGCTCTCAGAAGAAAATCTGCTCTGGTATACATTACTAATTTGCAAGAAAGACTTGATCATGTTAGCTTGATTCTTAGCATCCATAATTGGCATATTGTTTACATGTACAACGTCGTGGTGTCTTGAAATTCACGGACGTTTGCCTTTCCAATGGTAGTTTAAATGGCGTTTGAATTTTCTAGTGACTTTTGGCACTGTCTGAATGTCCACGAGTGTCCGCCGATGTCGCAGAAGAATGATCACATTAATGCAACGATAAATTTTCTTTCGACCCGATATCCATGCATGTATGATTGACTTCGAATGTTATAGAAGGACTGTTAAATTTCTCTGCACATGTCAATCATTATATCGTAAAGATATTTTCTGATATTTAAATCAAATTTTGAAAGCAAAATTGAAGTAGGAAAATTAAAATTATAAGAAATCTCTATGTTATAAATTATTGCAATATATCGCAATATTTTTCCAAATATCGCAATATATCGTAATACAAATTTGACCCGTAATACTCAGCCCTAGTTAAACGTCTTCAAATTGAATAGCATCATTTAAGAGCAGATAATGGCAGCATGGACCAGACATGCACGTTTCGGGTACTTAACACTCGTCAGTGATTCTCAAATCTAAACAATGTAATATGCCAAAAAAGTATGAAAGTTACTATGTCGAAAAGGCGTACCGAAAGACGTAGCAGGATGGGTGGGATATGATTCTACAGGACTCACGTTTTAGAAATTTCAAGAAAATTTGATAACAGAAATTTTAGAACGCGTTGAAGAAAGGATCAACCGAAATTGATCGAACTTGGATAGAAAAGTCACCTGTAACAATATGACCAGCTGGTTTGTATAGATAATCAGACGCTGCACAGTCTCAAGAAGCAGGGCATGATTCATGTATTTTAGGATGATGTAACTTTGTTGTAGTTAGAAAACGAAATTTCGAATAGATTTTTTATACTTGTATAACAAATGAGAGGTTCTAAATTCTCAAAATATTGAGAAATGGCACTTTGTACGCGATGATCCTGCAAAAATTACAGATGTTAAGAAAATCAATACCTTTGTTAATAAATTATTTTTTATGAGTCTTTTTAGGGGAGGTATTTTTAATAACAGGATAAAAATTATTTTCTGCAAATGCGACATGGATATTTAGTCTGAGTCAATCAGTGTTTCTAAAGAATTTAACCTGTGCTTCATCCAAGGTAGATTTCAAATGAATTTACTGCTGGGACGACTGATGAGAGAGCATGTTCGTGCCTGCCGTCGTTGCGTGCTATAATCAGAAGATCATTGAGGGTACAGTGTACTCTTTTGTACTTTTTTTTTAGGTTTTCGTATTGTCGTCTTCTTTCAGACCTATGCTTCCGTTTGGTGTTTGGGCGAATTGAAAACACATTAACATTAGTGGAGGCTGAAGAAATGTTTCCTTGTCAATAAAGGAGCAGGTTCGGGAACATGGAAAATCGGCCCTAAGTTTAGAATATTTTAGATTTCGATTGTATTTCGTATCAAGGAAGTTAAATGTATGGTTGTTTCAAATACCAAATAAATATTTTAATTTACGTACAATTCTGCGAAAGATATGGCTTCAAAATCGGCTTAAAGTCGTAAAATGCTGAAAAATCGTAAGAAATTGTCATAATTCTGGTCAAAACTTATGAAAATAAGTGGGGCGTCAGCCCTCACCCAAAATAATTTTTATATTAAAAGTTAGATTTGCAATCTATCTTTCGATCAACATAAAATTTATGTTGGGTGAGGGTTGGCGCCTATACTAATTTTGAAGATTTATGCAAAAAATATCATAATGTCGATTTTCCTTCATTTTCCGTCCTGCAGAGCAAATGACGTCAAAATGTGACGTCATAACTAACGTACGTGACGTTTTGACAATGAAAAATATTTACTTTCTATATCGGCAGGTATTTAAGGAATGTTTCTTAAATTCTTTTTGGTTATGGGAAATAACCTCAAAAAGCCGATGCACAAACGGTATAATTCGCGTATCACGTTTGTGCATCGGCTTTTTGAGGTTATTTTCCATAACCAAAAAGACTTTTAGAAACATTCCTTATAATTTAATTTTAAGTTATATAATACATTATGTGCATCTTATTAGATCTTGGAAAATCGTGAAAATGCTCAATGCAAAGTTCCTGCGTAGGGATTATCTCCCTCGTTGCTAATAACAACAGCCGACAGTACAAGAATGGAGGCTGGTAGTTGAACGGCGCCGGCGTTTGTTTTCATACATTTCAGCCCGAGTCATGTGACATATTTTAAACGATGAGAACAAAATGACTCTGGATGGGATGGCAAAGCATCTGACAATCAGGTACATGTACATATTTGATAGTGGTAGATTTTGATTAAGATGCAATCTTTCATCGGCGTGACCTATCATCGCACCGACACGATATGTTTACCTACAAATCTCGTAGTAAGCACTTCATTTAATCGTTTACCTGTTGCTACAATCGATTATATTTGTATATCTTAAGATGAAAATAGTGTAAATGACGTGTATCTTGTATCTAGTCTTCTTTCTCGAGGTAAGATTCAGTGTATCAAGTTTACGGGATCCGCCATTTTGCTTAAATTTGGAAGTAGTTCCAGAAAGGGGGCGTGTCCTAATATTTTTAAGGTTATGGAAAATAACCTCAAGTTTAAAGCCAATGAAAATCCTTGTTACATGCAAAATTAAATTATTTGAGATTATTCGCAAAAATTAAGGGCCGATATTGGCAGTTATTGAACCCACCCCTTTGATCGTTTAATCAAAGGGGGTACGCAGTTTGAAGTTTCGTGATCCAGGCAGGTTCAGCTTGTAGTCGGCTTTTTAAATTTCAGTTTTACTTTGATTTTTGAGTTTTGGAAAGTACTGAACCGGGGTAATAGTTATATCCAAAACTGAATGGTTATATTAACGAAGTGACTGTAAAGGAAGTTCCTTTGTTTTTGATACGCGAGTATCTTATCTGATATGAATGATTTTAAGGCCTGATCTCTTTCTCCGACATACTGGGTGCCACATCCTCTAGCGTTTTAAGTTATAACAAAAATGACATTTTGATACGATCAATATATATCGTTATCAATCTCGATTTTAAAAGTCTGCCCATTAACACTAGATTTTATTGTGGAATTGCAATTGATAAGCGGACACATACCGCACTCTTCCCATTGCACTTGCAAATGGTTGAGAGCACTCCATGTTTGTTTGAGCCTCCTGATGAAAAAGTGGGTGCAATACGTGAACGGTGTAGAAGAAACCCTAGATTTTTCAAATGGAACCATTTAACAGGAAATTTAACGAAAAAACGAAGATTATTCTAGTAAATCTTGCTACACTTGCTTGTACTGCAGTACAACATATTCGAGGGTTGATGTAAAAACCATACAGGTTTTAGATACAGACCAGTACGTACGTATACAATTTACATAAAACAGCGTAGTATCTATGTTTTATTCTCATTAACTCTGAATATTGTTCATTAGATTTGAGTTGTCCTCCGTGTTTCTGTGGGGCTGTGTTATTGTCTCCGTCTTTTTTCCAGAATGTGTAAGTCTCTTGATTGTGAATTTATGTATCTGATTGTGGGTTTTGTTTGTATATGACTGTAATTTCCTAATGATCAGAATGTCAAAACTAGTTATTAAAAGTACAGATAGAGTATGATGTTACAGTATTTACACGAAAAACATCGAAACATTAAGTTACATTGAATATTTCATGTAACACTGTTTATATTCGATACCAATGAATATTGTATAAACTAGAAATGGATATGTGTTCAAATACTTACCACCCAATAGACATAAAGAAAAATACGAACCGCAGAATGAAAAACTAAGATAAAGAGAGATAATGAAGTTTTGAATGATACCTCTTAATTGATGAAGAAAGACAAACGCAAACACAGTCAAATTCCAATAAAAATCACAATCAATCGACAATGCATATAAAAATCTTGAAAAATACAAAGACAATTAGGGAAGAGGTGAAAGCGCCCCGACTTTTTTTATGGATTATATATATATATTACATTTTTGTTATTTCCTCTCAGGCAGGTGTGACCAGATTTAACAGGGCGATGCTGATGAACATTGGATTTAAGGAAGCCATCGCCAGTTCTAACTTTACTTGTTTTATTTTCCACGATGTTGATCACATTCCTGAGAATGACAACAATATCTATAGCTGCTCCGGAAACCCTCGTCACTTAGCAGTAGCTGTAGAGAAAAATAAATACAGGTAGTTTATTACTATAACTTAAATCAAAATTTTGATATTAATATTTTGTATGAAACTTATGATAATAGATTGAAACAGCAAATGCAACAAGTTTTATATTTTTCTCGAGAATCACTGAATGAGATATAACTTTTTGGAACGCGCATATGATGCACTGAATTTTTATAATATTAGAACAATGACAACGATGGAAGAGTTTCAATCTTTTCCCTTCTTGAAGAAGACGTGTTTCGTATAGTAAATCCTCATCAGTGGTACTTAATTAAATGCCGAATTTGTTTTCAAATGACCTTGATTGACATTTTTAATGGATAATTTATACAGGCGTTTATACACCACATATTTTGGGGGTGTATCAGCCCTCTCCCGCCGTACTATGGAGGATGTGAATGGATTCTCTAACTTGTATTTTGGTTGGGGCGGAGAGGACGACGACATGTGGCGAAGGTATATATACATAAACAAATTACATTACATGTATTTTAATGAGTCTCTCTTGATGAGAACATCTTTTTTTAGGAAACAGCTTCCAAGAATTTTTTTCTATTGGCGAAAAAGGAGGAAGTGTCTGTAAATCAGAATAAAAAGTGGAAATAGAATTCAGCATAACGAACCTTAACCCCCCCCTCAAGAACATATATATATATATATTTATAAACAACATCGCTCTTCCAGCTACAATCAAAGCAAAGAGACAAATAAACGTGATAGTGTCAGCACTTTACACTAAATCTAGCCACTAGAAGTAAATGTCTTAATCCGACTACTTGATACCTTGTCAAACAAGACCTCAACAGTCGAAATCTTTCGAACATATTAGACCATCACTCATACTCTTAAAAAATTTGAACCACCTATATTCCCTCTATGAAATATTGAAATCTACCCGACTCATTATAGAGGACACAGAAGGCGTAGATTAATTGTACAAAAAATCCGAAACATGCTCCGCTATTGAAAGTTTAGATTTTTTATTAATTTTTCAAGCTCTATCGCCTGTAAGTAGCTTTGGTTTGCCATTTATCCGATTGCCATCATGAACTATTTCAGAAACTTGTCATCTCAGCGCCATCCCCCAGTGCTCTTTTGATCATTTTTTTATTTTATGCAAACATGGTAGAATCAACCCTACAGGAAATATGGAGCAGCGGACTCTTTACACAGTAGACAAACAAAATTTAGGAAAATCAAACTAGAGGGCGCTACTGAGATGAATTGTGTCTGAAATGCTTAAAGTCTTCAAATTCAATAGCATCAATATTTAAGAACAGATACATTTGCAGTATGGACCAAACATGCACGTTTCTGGTACTTTACCCTCGTCAGTAACCCTCAGTCTAAACAATGCCATATGTCAAAAGAGTGTGAAAATTAGTATGTCCAAAAATGTACCGAAAGACGTAGCAGGATAGGTGGGATATGATGCTACAGGAAAATCACTTTAGCTTGAAGTACATATGATAAGGATTTACTATCAGAAAGGCATTTGTGTCTGGTGTATTCAAATTGGTTTGAAATTGTGTTCAAGACGGTTATAAGTTTGGATACTTCAGTTCTCCTTACACATTTCCATTTATAACCAACATATAACCAGTCGTTCTTCAAGTTAAAAGATAAAGAAAAGCAAAAGAAATTCATCGGTGCCTCCTCGTTTAATTCTTAATTTAAATTTGCAATTTGTAAACAATGAATCTCCCCGTTTTGTCTTTAGTCTATTCAGAATCATTATCAAAAGAACGTATTGGAAGTTTTGTGCGAGGGTAGTTATTACCTGTATTTTATTACATAATTTGGATAGACATGCCAGGTTTTTCAATAAAGAGATGAATAGAAATAAAAAATAGCATCGAAGGAATGCTTATGTCTCCTGCAAAGCGGCTTATTTTTAAAAAGTGGATAAATATGCAGGTCAATGTCACTTTGTTCGAAACTCTTTGTATCAGTAGGAAAGTCTTGTCAAGTGAAATTCATATGTGAAATTATAGACCTCTTCCTTACCGATTAAAAGATAAAGTCAGTCTCAAATTTCAGAAAAGAGGTTCAATCGTCTATGTAAAGGAAAGGAGGGGATCTCCAAAAACACCTAGTTGCAGCGCCAACAGCAACCTCCCAAAACACCCATTGTAAAAACACCTTGTTGCAGCGCCAACAGCAACCTCCCAAAACATCCATTGTAAACCACAAAGAAGACACGCACAGAAACAGACGCAGTGGTACAAGGAACGTCAAATCGCAGAAAAAAACATAACAAAAAAAATGACTACACATAAACCAACGAGACCAATGGGCAAACGGTGCCGACTTAGGACGACCATCTGCCACGTCAGTAGCAGACGGTGTGGTTATCTTGGATTACGTGCGCACAACCCTCCCACTCTTCCGATTACCCAGAGGTCTCGAAGAACGTATAATTGTGACCGCAAAACACAGGGGCCCAAGCAACACAGATTGATATGTAAATGGATATAAAAAGAGGGCATGCGTAATACAATCTGTGCTCTGCCGGCTGTAGCGAGCTCATGTATGTTATCACCCGAGGAGTCCGACTGACATTCAAAGAGGACAAGTGGTCGGGGCCCTGTCTTCTCTAAGGAGGTTTGGACAGGGCCCGTCATGGAGTCCCGTCATCACAGTCAGTAAAGTGCAAGTCTTAAGAATGCGCTCGTACAAGACTGTAGATTGGCCAAGTACCAAGCTTAGTGTCCGTCTGTTGACATTAGGATCATGTCCACGATATAAAAGGCGTTTGATAATTCTGACGCATTTTTGATGGTCATTTTGTCATGTCACCATAAAATGCAGTTTGCGAAATACCCAAAGTAATATACTCTGTTGCTTGTATGGGTCCGAATTTCAAAAGAAGTTGACAATATTTTTTGTAAAAGGAGGGTCACTACGTAAACGTTTTTGGTAACAAAGCAAAGGTCTCATAAAAAGAAATACATGTGTAAAATATTAAAGAAGTATCACTTGCCAATCACAAGATTAAGCTAGTCTTAATTTCTTTGAAAAGTAGGCCAAATACCTAGGTCAAGGTGACTTTGTCAACCATTATGGTACATGTATGCTTAGAAAGGTCTTGTTACAAGGAATAAACATGTAAAATATCAAATTTAAGCCCTATCACTTACCAATCAAAAGATATAGTCAATCATAACTTTTTTTATAAGTATGCCAAATATCTTGGTCAAGTCGAAAAAGGTTAGAAAATCATGGTATGTTTAGACGAAAGGCCCAGTAAAAGGAATGCATGAGTGAAATTTCAAAGCCCTACCACTTTTAAAAAACCATCTTTATTTCCTCTAGGTCAAGGTCACTAGATCAAAAATATGGTATGGGTAGAAATGTCTTGTCACAAGGAATACACATGTGAAATACCAAAGCCCTATCACTTGCCATTCAAAAGATATAGCCAATCTTAACTTAAAAAAAACGTAGGTCAAATATCTAGGTCAAGGTCACCATGTCAAAAATTATGGTATTTGTAGAGGTCTTGCCACAAGGAATGCATATATGTGAAATTTCAAAGCCCTATCATTCGCAATCAAAAGTAATGGATTGTGACACCCAAAGTGTGACAGAAAGACAGACGGACAGACGGACAACAGACAAAGTGATCCCTAAGTGTCGGCGACACAGAAATAATTTGTCGTCAAATAAAAGCTTCTTTATGTTACCCACATGTAAAGCAAAAATCATACTACAATAGATAAATTGATAAAAGCTTAACTAAGGAACCTGTATTGCAAACTATTTACATGTAAAAAAATGAATCATGCATTGGGGACTTCGTCTCGAGAAGTAAGTCAAAAAATTAATTCTTCTTTACGTTTACACAGACTCCATAGAAGAGGATATTCAGTGGTACGACCTTCAGCTGACTTCGGCAGATACAGGACGTTACCCCATGGACGGGACAAGGGAAACGAAGCCAACCGCTTAAAGTAGGAACTTCTTCGTCTTTTATCATCCTAAATGTCAAATAGTCAAATAATATTAGGGTTATTTTGCCATTCTTTTCATGTTAAAAAACATGGAAATTTAGACACCCTTATGCAGACACACATGATTTTGGTATTAATTCAAATCTAATAGATACAGCTCCATTGTTATTCTATTATGTATTATAAACTTATAATGATTTGCCATTTTATATTTAAAGTGTATAAGGTCATATGTTTAATTTGAAGGTTTGTCTTCGTTATCTTTGTATTTCTTCTTAAATGGCAACATTGACTGCATGTTGATGACGACATGTTGAAACATGCCTTTCTGACCATATTGAACCTGTCTCTATCTGGCCCAGCTAAAGATTAGATTTTCACTCTTTAAACAGAATGGCTGCTAGTTAGTTACACAATGATTATCAATGATTTTCTTTTCAGTTGCATCCATTATCTAATTCTGTCATGAAGAAATAAAATCATCATTCTTATGATAACACCTGAGTAATTTTAATAACATTCAGAATTCCCTTGTTATATAGAAAAATGCATTATGCAATTTTAAAATGAAAACAATGTTGAAGAAGTAGAATATATGTATTATTTTTTCATACTTGTAAGTTGCATGTATAATGACTATCATTTATTTGTGTACCTATCTGATAAATATTTGAATGAAAAAAAAAGTTTGATTAGATAAGGCGTTCATATCAACTCTTTTTTCAAGATCAGTTTATGATTGGACATTTTCAACCTATCCTAATGAGCCTCTTCATTTGATTTATTTTTTATTTTCATTTCAGTTTTAGGAAGATCAACACGGCAGCTTCCCGAATGGAGTTTGATGGTTTAAACAATCTGCAATATACAAAATTATCCAGTATTGAGAAAAAGCTATACACGTTGATAACAGTGGACGTAAATGAAACTGACGTTTTAACGAATCTTCTTTAACTACAGTATAAGGCATTCATGTCTTATTTTACAAAACCGTAGGCTTCTTTCGGGTGGCCTCACACAATTTCTCATATGAGATAGGTTATATAAATAATACCCTGCTTTAATCATGCGTTTGCATGTTTCCATTGTTAAACTTTTACACTTTGATTTTTTTTCATTTTTGAATTAAAGCTTATGGAGCTGTGTCACGGTTTGTTTGTGCATTTTTTTCTTTACTTGTGAGAAACTTCTGTTGTGCAATTTTTCTAGAATTTCTTTTCATGTGATGGAGGTTTTTGTTTTTGTTTTGTTTTGTTTTGTTTTGTTTTTTTTTTTGCTTTGGTTCCTGTTTTATCCTAATTTTGAATGCCTTCGGTTTCTGATTTTCTGAATTATCGATTTTGTGCTGTATACAGGGATATGGTCATTATCCATATTTTTTGCTGTATACAGGGATATGGTCATTATCCATATTTGTCATTTTGTGCTGTATACAGGGATATGGTCATTATCCATATTTGTCATTTTGTGCTGTATACAGGGATATGGTCATTATCCATATTTGTCATTTTGTGCTGTATACAGGGATATGGTCATTATCCATATTTGTCATTGTAAGCGTTTGGACTGTGAATTTTGGAATATTATTTCGGCTTTTGTGTTTGACTTTTATTCACCGATATAGTAAGGGGATACAAGGTAACACCTAAGGAATCGTAAAATTTTACTCTTTCAACACAAAAAAAAACCCATACGGTGACTACCAAACACAAGATAGCATTCACACAAGGTAAACCAGTTAAAGGGAATCATGCTAAAACAATATGAACATGAATAAATATATCAGTGAATGAAACAGGATCAAGCAGAGTTTTCATGTTGTTCACCAAGTAAGAACACACTGCATTCGATATTATTTCCATGTCGTTAGTGCTAAGGCTAATAGAAATATTGGGCTGACCGTCTACGGACCCCTGGGTAGAAGATGGAATAGGGCCCTTTCCTGGTGAGACGACGTACACATTTGAGATTGCAGATGTACCCGTGATATTACTTGTACTGGAACACCGATCTGATTCATGGTCATTCGTTGTCATATTGTTATCATTTATATTTGATTCCGCCATCGGAGAATCCGTAGACGACTCTTCAGAAAAGCAGAGTTTCTTTACTTCACCATGTTCACGATCGGGTGGTGTGGGTTTAGACTCTCTACGAAGACGAGAGCTAGTTACTGGCGTTTCGTGAGATTCTGCCATTGTAGCTTGCAATTACTATGTATTTTGTCGAGATTCACAGATAGCTATTACGAGTAAAGTGTTTGTATACTAAACAGTTAAACAGTTTTGTATGCCATACAGTAATCAGGTAATGAGTACTCACTCACGCTCAGCCAATTCCACCGCTTCCACTATGAAAGTCCGTATTACTCCATTCTTTTCACATCAAAATTCAGTTCATACCGATAAATTGATTAGTCTTTTATTTCATGCACATCACAATCCATTTTTTGGCATAGGAAAGGCTTAAAAATAGGTATATTTCACATTTTTTTTCACCAGGCAAAATTTCATGTCCTTTCAACTCAGCGCATGCGCACTTCAACAGCGTTATGTAATCGAATAATGGGGATATCATGTCTTGAATCAGACTACATTGTACATTTGTAAAACTACTGTTAGAACGCATACAGTTTGTTTCTGAAAGCTTCATATCGATATTAGGTAGGATTTGGGTCGCCTGATAAAGAATATATCAGATGTCAGAGATTTTGAATTGAACTACAGCTAAAATCGGATAGGTATGACCAGACTGAGTATGGCGACGGGGTAATTTTACTTTATGGAATATAAACTTCGAAGAAGTACCTATCAGTTTATCAGTCTCAAAGTTGAGAAGTTAGGGCAAATGTTAAACGCCTTCAAATTCAATAACATCATTTATGAACAGATACAGTTTGCAGTATGGACCAGACATGCACGTTTCGGTTAACGTATCCAATGTACAAATGAAGATCTCGCGAACGTCTCGTCCATTTAAACAGTGTTAGAATTATATCGGTAATCCTCGGCAGTGTCTCGATAGTTTCCGTGGCTTGAGCGACGGTCGGCATGTTGACTTTTGATGATAGAAACCATAATTTATGTTGTATTAGGTATATTTAGGTAAAAATATACCATGATTCTAACTATATAATACACTTGATATTTATTTGTACAACGGATACCTTAAAAACAATCGAATTTCCAATGGATCAGCTGCGAACCTTATATTATACACAGTATTCCGAAGTGAGACCAGCCCACAATTTCACAAAAATTCTTACGAAAATCGCAACTTTCGTCATTTAATAAAAAAAAAAATTGATTTAGATTAATTTCTGTTTTCTTATATCATTTCTATATATGACATTGTCATATATGGAACATGTCCTGGCTTAAACGAACTAGCTGAGAAAGTTGGAGAAGACGAAATGTTGCTATTCATGAAAGGTAAGTTAACTACAACAAAGTTACATCAGATCCTAAAATACTTGAATCATGTCCTGCTTCTTAAGATTGTGCAACGTCTATATATCTATATAAACCAGCTGGTCATATTATTACAGGTGACTTTTCAATCATCCAAGCAGGCAGCTCCGAGGTCTTCTCAAAAAGGGACCTAAATATAGAATCCCATCCAAGATAGATTGTATTTAATATCGCGAAGTACTAAAGGAAGCCTTAGATAACTATACCAAACGATGGCGTAAATCGGAAGGAGTCGAATCGCATTCTCTGAATAACTGGAAAAACCTCATTTTGGACATTACTGACATTCGAACAGACACAATCCTCATCTTTTTGAAAATCCAAGTTCTAGATCTGAAAGATATTTCAAATCCAAATTACATAATTTACATGAAAAAATATGTCTTCGCTCCTGCAGATAAAGCAGCCAACAACACCATAATCATATGAAAACGTTACTATACATAAACATTAGCTTCGGAACTTTCATCTACAAATACTTATATCAAAAGCAATGAGAGTGTCCCCAACTTTTTGAGCAAAAATAACAGTGAAATGTCTTCATTCAACATCCCTATTTCTAGATTGGATCTTCCTACAATATACTGCATACCAAATCTGCACAAATCTCCTTACAAATTTAGATACATTGCTAATTCTAGCAACTGCTCAACTACAAGTTTGTCTAGAAATCCGACGTCAGCCCTCACGGCGGTAAAGGAACACGTTGCAAAATTTTGTGAAACTGTTCTGAACAGGAATAATGTAAATTTATTTTGGTCTATAAAAAATTCCAGGGATGTGATTGACAAAATGAAATCTCGAAATTTTCAAGCCAATACGATTTCTTCATACGACTTTTCAAATATGTACACCACGCTTCCTCACGACAAGATTAATGATCAATTGTCCAAACTCATTTAATGGTGCTATAATCGAGAGGGAAAAACTTATATTTGTACATCTGAATCAAATGGTTTCTTTTCCGCTACAGAATAGAAATCATACAAATCATGGACATGTAGCGACCTGTGTAGTGCCTTGTCCTTCCTCTTGGACAACATTTACGTAAGATTTGGTGAGAATCTCTACAACCAGGTTGTAGGGATTCCTTTGGGTACAAATTGAGCGCCTCTTGTTGCAGATTTATTTTGTACACATATGAAAAATTATTCAAAATCTTCAAAAGCAAAGAAAACATGATGTTGTGAAATGCTTCATTGGTACTTCTAGGTACCTGGGTGATATTCTTACTAGCGATAATCCTGTTTTTGAAAAGTATAAAGATGTTAATTATCCACAAGAACTGACTCTAAACAAGGCAAACGTTACAGACACAGAAACACTATTTTTGGACCTAAATATCAAAATTGTCAATGGAGAAATTCATACAAGTGTATATGACAAACGAGATGATTTTGGATTCGACATAGTAAATTTCCCCTGGCTTGACGGTGATGTCCCTAGATAACGGTCATACGGTTTCTACATTCCACAGCTCATCCGGTATGCTACAGCATGAACTGATGTTTTGGATTTTCATAATAGAAATCTACAAATTACAAAGAAACTTTTAGGTCAAGGTTTTCGCTTTCACAAACTAGTAAAGACTTTCTGGAAATTTTACAAAAATCATGATCAACTTCTTTTGAAATTTGGACCAATATAAGCAACAGAGTATATTACTTTAGGTATTTCACAACCTGCATTTTATGGTGACATAATAAACAAAATAAGAAGGATCAAAGGTAGACAGCATATTTATCGAAAATGCGTCAGAGTCATCAAACGCCTTTATACCGTGGATAAGATCCTAATGTCACCAGACGGACACTAAGCTTGGTACTTGACCAATCTACAGTCTTGTACGAGCGCATTCTTAAGACTTGCACTCTGACTGACTTTGACGACGGAACTCCATGACGGGCCCTGTCCAAACCTCCTTAGAGAAGACAGGGCCCCGACCACCTGTCCCCTCTGAATGTCAGTCGGACTCCTCGGGTGATAACATATATGAGCTCGCTACAGCCGGCAGAGCACGGACTGTATTACGCACGTCCTCTTTTTTATATCCATTTACATATTCATCTGTGTTGCTTGGACCCCTGTGTTTTACGGTCTTGTTTGTGTGTGGTCATCTAACAGTGAGGAGGTTGTTTTACACCATAATTGTGCGTTCTTAGAGACCTCTGGGAAATCGGAATAGTGGGAGGATTGTGTGCACATAATCCAGGATAACCACACCGTCTGCTATTTACGTGGCAGATGACCGTCCTAAGTCGGCACCGGTTGCCCATTGGTCTCATTGGTTTGCATGTGTAGTCTTTTATGTTTCACGTTTCTATGGTGTGAGTTGGTGTTCCTTGTCCCTTTTGCGTCTCTTTCTGTGGGTGTCTGTTCTGTGTTTTTGCATGGGTGTTTTGGGATTTTGCTGTGGGTGCTGCAACCTAGTGTTGTTGGAGATCCCCTCCTTTCTTTTAGTTAAGTGGAAGGTGAAACCATCACAATAAAATCTATGATCTTTTATAGAAGAAAGGATGGGAATCTCCAACAACACTCGGTTGCAGTACCCAGCAGCAAAACTCCAAAACCACAGAGCAGATACGCACAGAAAGAGACGCAATAGGTCCAAAGAACACCAAATCACATCATAGAAAGGTCTTCATGGATACTCCTATCTGCTACTGGCTTGGCAGATGGCCTTCATAAGTCGTCACCGATTGCCCATAGGTATCGTTGGTTTATGTGTAGTCATTTGTGTTTGATGTTTCTATGTAATTTGGTGTTCCTTGTACCTTTTGCATCTCTTTCTGTGCGTGTCTGCTGTTTTTCATTGCATGCATTGGGGGTTTGCTGCGAGTGCTACAACCAGGTGTTGTTGGAGATGCCCTCTTTTCTTTTATGTCACACAAATCAATTGATGTTGCATGTGAAGTTCATTGGATTTATTCTTTTATATTTTATCTATCTGCTGTAAATTTCTGGGGAAAATGCGAATGATTATAAAACAAATTCGCCACTACTCGCAAAGAGACTGATATCACACCGCATTCAATCGACCAGTTGATCAATACAGTTTCGATTGATGATTAAATGCTTTATGTTTCTGTCCCAATGTTTCTATTCCAGCATGATAGCTGTATAACTGTTGTTCATCCATCTCAGAGGAAAAGCATTGCATACCAAGTTTCTCTGGTATATTAAAAGGGCTGAAAATTAATTACGGAAACTGGAGTTGCCATTTCAACTTCATTTTTCTCTCTCCTTCACAAAAGCTTTCTATCTGTGTGTCAGTCCAAGTTTCTTCCATTGTTTGTTGCAATGCGCATAAGATGCAATACATTATTAGAACATTTATTTCAATATGACAATACATCTACACTTTGTACATCTAAATCTTGCTTCAAACTTCAATAAAGATTGTGTAAATGTCGGGATGCTACCAGTAGCGAAGCCACTATGTATGAGTGTACTAATATTCTAATGCCTCCACATTGTCTCCATTATTTACATCATTATACTTTCTCCTAATGTGTCAAATTAGTCTGGAATGACAATTTATTCCTGGTGGAGCTTCAATGTCCAAAGCCCTACTGGACCCCTTAACTTTGACCTTTTTGGTTTGGTTTCCATCCCCGTGTATAACAAAAAGTATCCAATTAATTTTGGTCAACCAGCGCTACTGGCTGCTGCAGATGGTGATAATAGTGTGTTAATGACTATATAACACACGAAGCCCATCTTTCATGATGATGAATATCCGAGCTGTTCATCTCTTTACCTCACCTATCAACAGTGTATTCCTCATAGGATTCGTTATGCAAGAGCAAGCTCTCCTGATCATATTCTATTCTTCAAGAGTCTTATATTTGACATGCTTTTTGTGAGAGGTACTTTGTGAACTGAACGTCTGAAAATTCCATTGAGTAAGCTTAATAGATGATGCAAGACCATTTCGCTATTTCGAAAACTTGTCATTTCATGCATAAATAACATCGAAATTAAAGTTTAACATCTGAGCACATTCCCTCCAATGCTATTTTGGTCAAAGATTTTATTTAAGTATACTACTGAATCGACCCTACAGGAAATTTGGAGCCACACACTCTCTGCAAAGTAATTAAGTTCCTAGCTCAACTGGTTTGGGATCTACCTTGTTTACAAGGTACAAGTATGCATTCCGTATATTGACACCCCCCCCCTTTCCCCTTACGCATAATTTCTCAATTTTCTGACAAAAGAAAACATATGTAAAAAATATATGTACTTTCTTCTTGCAGCATATAATGTTTCAAAACATTTAGACCAAAAATAGATTTTTAATGAATTTCTAAAAGATTTTCTAAAGAAAAAAGTCTATTATTAAACCCAAAAAGACCTTAACCTTTGACTGTGAAAATCGATAGGATTCTTTTTCTTATTATCATTAATCCACATGGTAAATTTGAAATTCCTGACTCAACTGGTTTGAGCTCTTTCTGTTTACAAGGTACAGGTATGCATATATTGAACACCCCCCCCCCTTCCCTTTACGCATAATTTCTCAATTAACTGACAAAAGATATAACAAGAGGCCCAAGGGGACCACATCGCTCACCTGAGTCCAGACAAAAGAATGATAGTGGACAATTTGCTTCCTGTAAGTTGAAGTAAAAAATGTAAAGACTTATCGCTGTACGGATGGACGATGCAGGGCGCGCTATGACAATAGCTCATTTGAGTTTCGCTCAGGTGGGCTAAAAATCTGTTACATATGTGAAAGAATATACTTTCTGCTTGAAATTTAATAACATTTTGACAAAAAATAGATTTTTAATGAATTTTAAACCTTTTTCACCAAAAAATCTATTTCTAGCTCTAAGATGACCTTAACCTTTGACCTATGACTTTGATAATCAATAGGGTCCTTTGTCTTATTATACTCAATCCACATGGTAAATTTGAAGTTCCTAGCTAAATTAATTTGGGCTTTATCTTGTTTACAAGAGTTGGACGGACGAACAGACAATACTATACCATAATACCTCCTGACTAAAGACGGCATATAACTAGAAGTATCAAATGAACCTCAAATAGCCAGAATTTCTTCTTTCAAAAAACAAATCATTGATGAGAATTGTATAGATGAGATAAAGGGGGTTAAAGCAGGCCCTTTTCAAATATAATTCTTTTAATAATTACTTAATACATTACAATTATGCCTTATTCACATGAATGCGCATTAAATCTAATTCGCACCAGATTTGAAGCGCATCATTCTAATAGATTCGCATCGCGTTCACACAGCAAATTCTAATTTAGATTTTGGTACAATTGCACTGATCAGCCATAATATAGCCATAATTTTCAAATCATAAAGGGCAGAATTTATTCCAACTCATTGTGATTTTCATATATTTTTTCATCATTGTAAGTTAAGTTCCAGCAAGGTTAAAGAAAGACACATGACGTCATTTTAAAAGAGATAAAATGACGTCATAGTACAATGTTACTTTATGTAAGTCAAAAGGCGCGTTTTATTTCATAATGAAGTAAATAGTATTTTTGCCTTTTATTCTATGATTCGAGGTCCAAAGGTGGTTGAAATTGTCAAGTTGTGGTCTATACATACTGTAGAACTTAAGCACATCATATACGCATGCGCTAGATTTAATGCGAATTTGATTCGCTTTGCTTTCACACGACAAAATCTAATGCGCATTAAATATAATGCGAATTAACGTAATGCACATTAAATTTGTCATGTTAACGCAACCAAAATCTAATGCGCATTAAATTCGATCCAATGCCCATTAAACCTTCCGTGTAAACAGGGCATTACATTATTTAAAAACATCAATATTCACTCAAAACATACACAAGTTGATTTCTTAGTTTAATAATCATTACATTACATCAGTAAAGCGGTGGTCACAACCCACCATTCGTGCAAGTACGTGCTGTATACGTGCAAAATTGTAGGTAAATTTTGGGGATCCGCACGGTGTCTGTGTGTTATCAGTATGTGGTCCATACGGCCTCTGTACAGATTTGGGTATGCACAGACAGGATGTAGCAGTTTTAGTGTATGCAGAGCTTTTGCTGCTTCCTGTCTGTGTTCGGTCTACAGATTCATCGAGAAGTACGACACAAATTTGTGAGTACGTTGCAAGTATATGCAACGCATTTGTTGCGTAAGGGAGTGAGGAACCTGTGCGTTAGCAGTAAGTATAAGTACAACACCTATACGATAATGCAGAAGACCATATGAAGATTGTATGTTGTAAGCAAGTTGCACTCACGTTGTCTGCATGTACGAAGTACTTGCCATGTGCGCAGCATATGATGTATGTAATAACTCCATATAACCGTAAATGTTATGTACGTTGACGCATTCCTTTCATACTATTGCCACCTTTCCTTGCGTCTTTAGAAAAACGTAGAGCATGTAGCCTCTCCAAGCACACACGTCCTAAAATACATGCACAGCAGGTAGTGACCAGGGCTTAAGAGAGATCATAGATACAATCATTTCTACAACAATTTTTTTTTCCTGTCACTTTGTAGCAGTCACTGGTGTTGGAATGTATCTATTGGAGGTGACGTTTTCCTTGAGATATTCTCCCCCCTTCTCTTCATACTCTTCCTTTGTAACACTGTATATCGGTAATGTAGGAGACAAAGCCCACTGTCTAGCACCATACCAAGCATCTAATATTGGGTTGTCTGGAAAATATTATTTTAATTTTTGTAATCCGAAAGATTTATCTTGCCTCAAATTCCTATCATCTGATGATCGTACATTTATATAAAACAATTATTGATACATGAACATACATGTATATCTTTATCTCTCATTTCCTACATGCTGAGGGAAAATTACAATTTTACTATGCAATACATTAAAATCTGAATATGCAATGGCAATATGTTACAAATGGATTATGAAAGACGAGAGAACATTACACTTTGTTTGATTGAGATTTTACTTACTTGCAACCGACAAGTTGAATTTTGATTTGAATGGTCTCAATTCTAAGAGATCTTTTTCTAACCTCTCCTTAAATCTATCAAACATTGCACATCCACCAGTCAAGAACACATCCTACAACAAGATAACGTCACATTTTATAGACACATGTATCAAGCTGTCATTATCATTAGGATTTTGCTTCAGTGAGAGTCCTACTGTGATCAGTCTGTGTGTCCATCTGTCCGTCATGTTATCAGTTCACTTTTAATATGTGACAAACATACCCTTTGAATTCAAGTATGTGACAAACATACCCTTTATCATACAATTTCTGGTACCCCTGTAAGTACTACTAAATTCAACCACTATTTGAGAGATAGGCATTCAGATCAAATCAGGGTAACTGAGTAAGATAAGGATTTTACCCCTAAGCCCTCTTATCATTACTCTCTAGTTTTTATTTCTGTTGAATGTGTAAACAAAACAGTGTTCTTTCAGTGATAATTTCTCAGAGAGAAAGACTTGATGGAGGCGAAAGAATTATAAGATACAGAACCTATACATGTATAATGATACATCAGGAAATAAATATTGGAAATCTGATAAATACGGTAGCAGAGAAAAATTATAACTGTTTTTCAAATGCCATTTGACATTGAAAATAGACCAAATACATTTATAAGAAGATTTGTTCTCAATTAGGAATCGTAATTATGTATACACGTATATACTACACATCTAGCTATCTACCTGTACAATCCTGTTTTGAACATCTGGTTGATACTTTTTTATTACAAAATCCATAGCTTCTGAGATTCCTGCCTGCTCTATACCTATCATTGATGGCTGGAAAAGAAGCTCTGGCACTCTGAAATCGAAAAAGAAAGAGAAAGCTTATTGATTATACATAAAGTAATCATGAAACATGTAAATGCAGCATGAAATTTTCATTTACCAATGGTTGAGGAAAAGACACCAAATTTTCTGTAAAAACCCTCAAAATTAAACAATGCGAATTATAAATTAAACTGACCACTCTTAAAATGTGATAAAAAAAGAGCTTTTTGTGATCAAAGGGACAAACAAAACAATAACCTTTCTCAGTTTTAATGTAAAGGTGACTGTAATTTTGCCTATGTATATGTATATACAGTACTTACATGTATCTTAAGAGATTATGCTAAAAAAAATTCTGTTCATGATTTATTTTTAATAAAAACAGACTTTTACTGCAATGCATGGTTATATTTAAGATTTTTATTATAGTGACTCTGTAAGTTACCTGATTTTTTCAATGGCTAAATGAAGTCTATAATACTCTGCTATGTCGAATTCTGTGGACGGTCCCATACTGGCGTCCATTTCTCTACAATGTCAATTTATTATTTAAAATAAACATGGAGTTATCTGCCCATTTTGGATTTGATGAGCTGAATAGGTGGATATGCATTTTTCATTTCATCTATGAAATAAATTATTTATGAAACAAGTTAAAAGTCATGTTTGTAAAACATTAATGCCCCCCTACCCCTTCTGTGATTAAAGTCCGTCACAACTTTATACTTGATTTTCATTTGATGTGTCTGTACACAAAATTTCATTTCAATATGTGAATCCACTCCAGAGGTATTGAACGGAAACTGTTGTCGTGGTCCGACCGACGGACCGATAGACAGAAAGTCAGACAGCGGCAAAGCAATATGTCCCCTCTTCTTCAAAGGGGGCATAAAAATTTTTGATTGAACCCAAATATGAACTTGACCTAGATTTTTATTTGATGTGTCTGAAAACAAAATTTCATTTCAAAATGTAACTCCACTCAAGAGATATTGAACGGAAACCCTGAAATTTTGGTATTTTTCGAAGTGCAAGGGCATAACTCTGTCAAAATTTTGTTCATCGGACCTAAATATGAACTTGACCTAGGAGATTTTCATTTGATGTGTCTGTATACAAAATTTCATTTCAATATGTAACTCCACTCAAGAGATATTGAACAGAAACCCTGAAGTTTTGGTATTTTTCACAGTGCAAGGGTCATAACTCTGTCCAAATTTTTTTGATCGGACCTAAATATGAACTTGACCTAGATTTTCATATGATGTGTCTGTATACAAAATTTCATTTCTATATGTAACTCCACTCAAGAGATATTGAACGGAAACCTTGAAATTTTGGTATTTTTCGAAGTGCAAGGGGCATTACTCTGTCAAAATTTTGTTGATTGGACCCAAATAAGAACTTGACCTAGATTGTCATTTGATGTATCCGTATACAAAATTTCATTTCAATATGTAACTCCACTCAAGAGATATTGAACGGAAACCATGAAATTTTGGGGGTTTTTTTTCGAAGTGCAAGGGGCATAACTCTGTCAAAATTTTTTTGATCGGACCCAAATATGAACTTGACCTAGATTTTTGTTTGATGTCTCTGAAAACAAAATTTCATTTCAATATGTAACACCATTCAAGAGATATTGAACGGAAACCCTGAAATTTTGGTATTTTTCGAAATGCAAGGGGCACAACTCTGTCAAAATTTTTTTGATCGGACCCAAATATGAACTTGACCTAGATTTTTGTTTGATGTGTCTGAATACAAAATTTCATTTCAATATGTAACACCATTCAAGAGATATTGAACGGAAACCCTGAAATTTTGGTATTTTTCGAAATGCAAGGGGCACAACTCTGTCAAAATTTTTTTGATCGGACCCAAATATGAACTTGACCTAGATTTTTGTTTGATGTGTCTGTATACAAAATTTCATTTCAATATGTGAATCTATTCCACAGATATTGCATGGAAACCCTGAAATTTTGGTATTTTTCGAAATGCAAGGGGTATAACTCTGTCAAAATTTTTTTGATCGGACCCAAATATGAACTTGACCTAGACTTTTGTTTGATGTGTCTGAAAACAAAATTTCATTTCAATATGTAACTCCACTCAAGAGATATTGAACAGAAACCCTGAAGTTTTGGTATTTTTCACAGTGCAAGGGTCATAACTCTGTCCAAATTTTTTTGATCGGACCTAAATATGAACTTGACCTAGATTTTCATATGATGTGTCTGTATACAAAATTTCATTTCTATATGTAACTCCACTCAAGAGATATTGAACGGAAACCTTGAAATTTTGGTATTTTTCGAAGTGCAAGGGGCATTACTCTGTCAAAATTTTGTTGATTGGACCCAAATAAGAACTTGACCTAGATTGTCATTTGATGTATCCGTATACAAAATTTCATTTCAATATGTAACTCCACTCAAGAGATATTGAACGGAAACCCTGAAATTTTGGGGGTTTTTTTTCGAAGTGCAAGGGGCATAACTCTGTCAAAATTTTTTTGATCGGACCCAAATATGAACTTGACCTAGATTTTTGTTTGATGTCTCTGAAAACAAAATTTCATTTCAATATGTAACACCATTCAAGAGATATTGAACGGAAACCCTGAAATTTTGGTATTTTTCGAAATGCAAGGGGCACAACTCTGTCAAAATTTTTTTGATCGGACCCAAATATGAACTTGACCTAGATTTTTGTTTGATGTGTCTGTATACAAAATTTCATTTCAATATGTGAATCTATTCCACAGATATTGCATGGAAACCCTGAAATTTTGGTATTTTTCGAAATGCAAGGGGTATAACTCTGTCAAAATTTTTTTGATCAGACCCAAATATGAACTTGACCTAGACTTTTGTTTGATGTGTCTGAAAACAAAATTTCATTTCAATATGTAACTCCATTCAAGAGATATTGAACGGAAACCCTGAAATTTTGGTATTTTTCGAAATGCAAGGGGCATAACTCTGTCAAAAATTTTTTGATCGGACCCAAATATGAACTTGACCTAGATTTTTGTTTGATGTGTCTGTATACAAAATTTCATTTCAATATGTGAATCCATTCCAGAGATACTGAACGGGAACCCTGAAATTTTGGTATTTTTCGAAATGCAAGGGGCATAACTCTGTCAAAATTTTTTTGATCGGACCCAAATATGAACTTGACCTAGATTTTAGTTTGATGTGTCTGTATACAAAATTAAATTTCAACATGTAACTCCATTCAAGAGATATTGAACGGAAACCCTGAAATTTTGGTAATTTTCGAAATACAAGGGGCATAACTCTGTCGAAATTTTTTTGATCGGACCCAAATATGAACTTCACCTAGATTTTTGTTTGATGTGTCTGTATACAAAATTTCATTTCAATATGTAACTCCATTCAAGAGATATTGAACGGAAACCCTGAAATTTTCGTATTTTTCGAAATGCAAGGGGCATAACTCTGTCAAAATTTTTTTGATCGGACCCAAATATGAACTTGACCTAGATTTTTGTTTGATGTGTCTGAAAACAAAATTTCATTTCAATATGTGAATCCATTCCACAGATATTGAACGGAAACCCTGAAATTTTGGTGTTTTTCAAAATGCAAGGGGCATAACTCTGTCAAAATTTTTTTGATCGGACCCAAATATGAACATGACCTAGATTTTTGTTTGATGTGTCTGTATACAAAATTTTATTTCAATATGTAACTCCATTCAAGAGATATTGAACGGAAACCCTGAAATTTTGGTATTTTTCGAAATGCAAGGGGCATAACTCTGTCAAAATTTTTTTGATCAGACCCAAATATGAACTTGACCTAGATTTTTGTTTGATGTGTCTGAAAACAAAATTTCATTTCAATATGTAATTCCATTCAAGAGATATTGAACGGAAACCCTGAAATTTTGGTATTTTTCGAAATGCAAGGGGCATAACTCTGTCAAAATTTTTTTGATCAGACCCAAATATGAACTTGACCTAGATTTTTGTTTGATGTGTCTGTATACAAAATTTCATTTCAATATGTGAATCCATTCCAGAGATATTGAACGGAAACTGATGTCGCGGACCGACCGACAGACCGACAGACCGACATACCGACAGACCGACAGACCGACCGACAGCGGCAAACCTATATGTCCCCTCTTCTTCGAAGGGGGGCATAATTAACATTACAAGTAGCTAAATTTTCTTGATCAAAAATCAATACTTTTTACTGTATATTAATAATATACTACTACTATAAAAAAAATTGCCACAACAGGGGTTTTTTTTCCTTCAACAAATTGGTATACAGTAAATTTAGTGGTGGTGTAGTGTACACATGTGTACTATATACTGTATACTACATTTTCACTATATCTATATAGTTGTAGATAATTCATGAGCAAATATACATGTACATTACAGCTTTCTGTAAAATTCTTTTCTTCAATACTGAAAATGCTACAAAATTACAATCAGGCCAGAGTTTCTAATTAGTTGGTTTATGAATCCATTAATCCTATTTTTGCATATTTGGAAAACAAAATTGAAAATCCAAAATTATTTTTTCTCTGTTCAGCTTTTGGAGAAATGTTTTTAGATTATGTTCATTTGATCATTAGTTAAGGCTAAAAAAGGGATTAGTTGATCTAACATGGCCGACTTTGTCTTAATTACTGTAAATTGGTTTTTATTCGTCAGATACAAATTTTCGTCATTTTCGTCAGTGCCTTCCTTGACAAAATTAGGTACCAACGACCATAAATACTCCTGACAAAAAACAACTTGTAGCAAGAAAAGATTGAATCAGACCCTTGGTAAACTTAAATATAAAGCGGGAGCACTGTGGAGGAGGGAGGAAGAAGCTGAAGGTTCCAAGTTTTAGGACATTGTTAAATATTGTTATTACGACATGCAAATGGCAAATCAATGAAAACTGAATATGTACACAAAGATTTACATTATATATTTCTGTTTTCACAGCAAGGTATCCGATATACATGTCTCTAATTGTTTGTTTACCTATAATTGTTAAACACACAATGAAAACAAACATATACGACGGATTTGACTATTTGACAACGGATCCAAATGTTAAGTTGGCATTTGAACAGACAAAGGGGTAGGGCCACGAAGCCCGATATTGGCCCTAATTGTGATAAATTTTTCACATTGTACTTCATAGAATTTTTAACTGTTATTTGACATTTTGAAACGTTCTCTACTGAATCACGAATCTACTTTTTGAAAACATTGCTTTTATCAACACCTTTTAGCCCTTTGAAAACACCAAAATAGGTCATATTCGGCGAAATTGATGCAAAAACTCAATATTTCTATTAAATTAGCAATGGCCGCATGCATTAACTATGATGGAAAATTTATATGTGAAAGATTATCATTATATCCTTTTGTCATTAACGTTTTATCTCAGTTAACGCATGCGGCCACATTGAATTCTACAACAAAAGACAAAATTCCCAGCAATTTTCGCCATATTTTGTCAACAACGTCAAAATGACGTCACTTCATGACGTCATTACAGTTAAATGGCACATTGTTTGGTGATATTATTCTTTTCATGAAAAGCGGTAAACATTTGTGTATTTTCATGAGAGATATCAAGTATTCCTCATGAAATTTATTGTAAGAGAAAAATCAAGGGCCGATTTAGGGGTCTCGTGGCCCTACCCCTTTACACTTTAGGGACCCTTGGATGACGAATTTACATACTGACGAAATGGTCATTTTTAACGAGTTGGCGAAATTGGTCTTGACGAAAATAAAGCAATTTACAGTATCTAGTCTATCTTGGTGTTTTGGTTGTGTTTTGTTAAAATAGTTAATGGCTGGCTCCTTTGTTACATTTTTGAATTTGTTAGCAGATTTACATGTATTTATCTTTATTTTTTTAGGCCGCCCTAACAATATTTCTGTCCAAAAAATCTGTAAACCCATTTTTAGAATAAAACATTTTGCCTAAACGTTGATTATAATTCCCATTTGACAGTAAGTTATGTACTTTTGGAATTCCGGGTCATGTTCCCTAAGTAACGTCTCTAATTCCTCTAGCTTGTCCTCCTCTGCATCAGAGTCACTGTCGGCATTCTGAGGATGCTAAAAAAGTCATAGAATTACATGTAAATAAATGAAAACAATTTAAATACTATACTATGGTCTAATAAATCCCTAAAGCTGCTATAATCAAATTAACATTTTAGATAGAAAACAATCAAGAATTTTAAAAATGACAATTTTAATATACATGTACACTTCATGAATATACAGTATGTTCTTTATTTCAATATGACAGACATAAAAATATCCTAAGAGCATAATAAGTTTTATTTTTACTTATAATGAAAATTTATCATTATTAGCAAACAATAGACTAAGTGCATTTTTATAAGCTTTTCTCTGTAAAAATCTTAAGTTTAATGTCCTATGTGAAACAACTCATGAACAAAGTCCTTTATCCAAAGAACAAAAACTTATGAAAGTCATTTACATATAATAGGAGAAAAAGAAAATAAACATTTACAATTTCCTTATAGACATCCCAATCAGCATCATCTTGACCAAAGGTATCTTCTTTCTTCTTTTTAGATCCACCTGAAAATTTATGTGATCATAAATAACCAACAGACACTTCCAAAAGCAGGAAAAATTTGAGAAATTCCATGACGTCACAATGCAATTTCAATGTTTGACCGAGGTTCGAAGCTTGTTTGTCCGAGGTAAAAGAATTGTGACGTCACAAAATTTTGTATTATTTTTCCGCAATCGTGAGGGTCAATTGTTCATTCGAGTTAAACTACAAAATGTATGAATCAATTAATATCAATAAGTGACTGTTTGTTAATTCTGTGTGAAGTCTACATCAACAGACTGAATTGTATGTACATGTACACTCAAAGAAAAGTCAGAAGAAATTTTGTTAGCAATGAAAACCACAAAATTAATATTCAAAAATGTAAAAATGAAATGATAAGTAATCATTCCTGGGTAATTGAAGAATCAGCACCAAAAATTAATCTAATCTTGTTTGGAGAAATTTTCATAAAATTTAGAGACACTAACCTTTAAATGGGATGTACACAATAATTATTATTTGTTGGGAATGTATAGTTTATCTTAAAGGTTTCCATGGGCAATCAATACTGAGTTCCAAAGTAAATGTTTTGAACATACCCCCAGCTAGTTGTGTTATAATCTTCATTCTTTGTTGTGAAGCCAGAGTTCTTCTCTTTGCCATGTCTGCTTTCCTCTGTTTCCGATTATTTCTCATTTCAAGAAGTTTCTGAAATAAAGATTATACCTAAAACTGATGCATAAAGTCAAATCCATTGACACATACATGTATAATTGTAAAAAGTTTCCATAATTGTTTATGAGTTTCCACTGTTGATGAAATCTTATCTTAAATGTCTAAATATGTTATGTTTGAATTTGCTTGTTATTAATTCAGACAAAACTGACGTGGCCTTGATGCACATCTTAGAGGCAAAAGGTGATCACTAAGTAATAAACATAAGATATCAGATTGAACTTTAATATCAATTTACACATACATCATGTACATGTATACATTCACTTAATTTTAACCTTGCATAAAATATCTCATAGCAATAATAGTATAAACCTAACCTGTCTTCTGTTTCTAACTTCTTGAAGCCATCCAACAAAGTTAGATTTTCTTTTTAGTTCCAATCTCCTCTCTTCTTCTCTTTCCTATAAGTAAAATGAAAGGACAACATATACGTGTGTATGGATCTTTTATGGAATATTTTTGGAAAATATCTTTTCAAGAAGCCTCTATATTAATTAATTAAATTATTTCATTCCTCAATTAGTAGCTTCAATAAGAAATATTTCCGGTTGATGCACTAAAATAAGACATATTGAGTCTATAAGGGTTCCACACAAAATCTTTAAATTCTACAAGTTTCTTTGATTAAAACATTCTAAAACACAGTTGTACACTTGTATTTACAATACATCTACACATACATGTACATCACATATACATTTTGTATTTACAACCCCACTTATTGGTTATTTTGGGAACACATACCCTTTGTTGTTTTTCCCTTTGTATTGCCTGAGCTTTGATGCGTCCCTCCCTGGCATTTTTCAGGATCCTCTGCCGTTTCTTGGCAGATAACTGGTCCGTGGTCAGCTGATCGTCCGGTATATCTAACAAGTCATAGACTGGAGCTTTGGACTGTACAATGATACAAAGTTATTGTAAAAAACATTTATATTTTTTCTATATCTGGTTTTGTTGCGATACACATACATGTACATGTGTATTTGAAAATAATTGTTATTCTCATTCACTGGTGCCTAAGATTACATTGCTTTCATGTCTCTATAGCATGATAGTCTAAAGTAATATAATATTACATTTGAAAATATCCATACATGTACGTATATCTTGAATGGAATTCTATTGCCATGTATTCCACAAATGTAACATGGGAACACATACACATATCACCTAGTTACCAGTAAAATTTATTTCATAAATCAATTTTGATTTTTCCAGCTTGTGCCTCATGTACTTATGAATACACCTAACAATGAATCATGGAGTCTACAACTCAATACAAATTAATTAAACTGCTCCATGCAGATTGAAGAAGAAATGTTCTACCTACTTCTTCTACAGCTGGAGGTTCTGTTCCCATTATCTTGGCTTTAAGTCGCTGTATAGAAACTGTAAGCTTGTTTATATCATCTTGTAATTCCTCTGCACTACTGTAATCATGGGGCAAAGCCTGCAGGGCTCTCTGAAATTTTAGTGGGAAATCTCAGTGTGAACCTGAAGAACACTTTGAGCATACATGTACATGTATACAATCCTAATCATTAGAGAGGTTTAGTTACAATTTTTAGTATACACATGATGTCATCACTTCCTGCGTTCTTTGTTCAAATGATATCATGACATGACGTATAGCTACTGTACATGTTATGGACGTGTAAACGAAGCTCTACACGTTGCGACAGAACGGGTAACTTCTTTGAAATTTGATCAAACTTCCAGTTTTTTGTGTTTTAAAGTACATTTAGGATTCTAAATTTCCTTGCGTTGAGCATACATGCCAGATGTCCCGGCGGGACAGAAATGTCCTGGAAAATCACACCTAAAAAATCTGTCCCGCCGGGACACAAAAATTCCTGTAAAATTAAAATTTGTCCCAAAATGTCCCGTATTTCAGTGCAAAGTCATTATTTTCTTTCATCGTTCAAAGAGAGTCACGTAATTGTCGGCTAAACAGCTGATCAATGGATCTAACTTATGGTGTACCTGAGATTATAGGTGTGAAAACATGTTTTGATAGTGATTACTGTTAGCTTACACGTTTTTATTTCATATGATTATCTTAGGCCTATTGGTGGTTTCTCAGATACCACCCCCGCTATGATTTTACACCGACGAGACTTTTTTTTTCAGATAAAATATCCGTCCCGTCTCATCGCTGGTGAAATTTATAAGTATCAATTTGTTTAAAGGTAATTACGTTATCCTATTAGATATTTCAGTAATCACAGGGCATCCAGTATTTCAAAAAAAATTTTAATGCTGTCAAATGTCGATTCCACTCCTCGGGAGACAAACATTATGTGTCATAATTTAAGACTAACTTATTGGACCCAACCCGAAAAATAAACCGACGAGTAAGGGACTAGATTGTGTACATGACAATATGATAACATTTTGTTTATAAGTCAGAAATATGTCCCGGAATGTGTCCCAGAATTTTGAAATTTTTGTCTCAGAATTTTGTCCTTTGTCAAAGAAAATTTTCATCAATGTCCCAGAATGGCTGAAAAAAATCTGGCATGTATGGTTGAGGTTTTAAGAATCTCAATGTATTTTTTTTTCAGATTAAACTGATCGAAAAGAAGCTAGCTTCACATACACCTTACTACATAGCTATACCTAAACCTACTCCGATTCGTACGTGTAACTTAACGATGTCCTCGGATTATGACGTCAAATGGTGACGTGTGCATGTACTATATAGTACATGTATTTCATGCAGTACATATACATGTTTCATTATTGAAATGGAGATTTTATTTTCATCAGCTGGTATCTTTCGGAAACGTTTTTGCTGCATCATTGCACTTAAACTACTACATAGTTGTAAAACAACCATTTCCAAAAAGATGTCAGCTTAAAAAATCAGAGATAATTTTTTAAAAGAATTTTTTTGCCTAAAACTTAATTACATTAAACAGCCATTTTCAAAAAGATGTCAGCTTAAAAATTCAGATTTGTTTTTTTAAGAACTTTTTTATCTAAAACCTGATTAATTTAATGGTCTATGGAAGGGATGATACAAGATTGCGTTAAGAATACTAACATTGAAAGCTTCTTCATCTTCGTCTTCTAATAATTCTTGTACACTCATAAGTTCCTGTAGCTTTTCTTCATCTGATTGTAACTGTAAGAAATAATAACATACATGTACATTTTGTCGTCTAAATACATGTATGATTCTAACATGAGAGATTTTCTCCCTATATGTACTATAGAACTCGCCTCGTGTAAAATCTCCAACAAACTTCCAGTTTGCTAAGCTCCGTCCATGCACATGTTTTAGAGCTGATGCAGAACAATATCAGAATAGGAATATTAACTAGCTAGCTGTGATTTGTTGTCCAGTAATTCCCCTTGTCACAGCGCGGTGATAATTTAATTGGTTCATGCGACTCTGGGAATTACTGGACAACAAACCACGGCTAGCTAGTTGTTATTTCTTAAACAAATTTGCCTTTTTTAATACATGCATCAAGGGCAAACCATTCTTTGTAAAAATAAAACAACGCTAAAGACGGTATGGCCGGATTGCAAAGTAAGTTTTTATCACCAACTGGGTCAAGGTCACTAAGTCAAATATTACAGCATACATTGAGAGGTCTTGTCAGAGGCAACCTACATGTATAATATAAAATTTCTACTGTATACAGTTCCTTAGATTTTGCTTAAACCAGAAACTTTAACCAAAATCTTTAACTAGGTCAAAGTCCAAGGTCAATGTCACTAGGTCCATATTACGGCATAAATTGAAAGGTCTCAACATGGGCAACCTAAATGTATAACATAAGGTTTCTACTGCATACAGTTCCATAGATTTTGCTTAAACCAAGAACTTTAATCAAAATCTTTAACTAGGTCAAAGTCCAAGGTCAATGTCACTAGGTCCATATCACGGCATAAATTGAAAGGTCTCAACATGGGCAACCTAAATGTATAACATAAGGTTTCTACTGCATACAGTTCCATAGATTTTGCTTAAACCAAGAACTTTAATCAAAATCTTTAACTAGGTCAAAGTCCAAGGTCAAGGTCACTGGGTCCAATGTTATGGCATTGATTGAAAGGTCTCATCATTGGCAACCTACATGTATAATATAAAGTTTCTACTGCATACAGTTCCTTAGATTTTGCTTAAACCAGAAACTTTCACCAAAATTTTTAACTAGGTCAAAGTCCAAGGTCAAAGTCACTAGGTCCAATGTTACGGCATAAATTGAAATGTCTTATCATGGGCAACCTAAATGTATAATATAAGGTTTCTACTGCATACAGTTCCTTAGATTTTGCTTAAACCAGAAACTTTAACCAAAATCTTTAACTAGGTCAAAGTCCAAGGTCAAGGTCACTAGGTCCAATGTTACGGCATAAATTGAAAGGTCTCATCATGGGCAACCTAAATGTATAATTTAAGGTTTCTACTGCATACAGTTCCTTAGATTTTGCTTAAACCAGAAACTTCAACCAAAATCTTTAACTAGGTCAAAGTCCAAGGTCAAGGTCACTAGGTCCAATGTTATGGCATAAATTGAAAGGTCTCGTCATGGGCAACCTATATGAATAATATAAGGTTTTTACTGCATACAGTTCCTTAGATTTTGCTTAAACCAAGAACTTTAACCAAAATTTTTAACTAGGTCAAAGTCCAAGGTCAAGGTCACTAGGTCCAATGTTACAGCATAAATTGAAAGATCTCGTCATGGGCAACATACATGTATAATATAAAGTTTCTACTGCATACAGTTCCTTAGATTTTGCTTAAACCAAGAACTTTAACCAAAATCTTTAACTAGGTCAAAGTCCAAGGTCAAGGTCACTAGGTCAAATGTTACGGCATAAATTGAAAGGTCTTGTCATGGGCAACCTTCATGAATAATATAAAATTTCTACTGCATATAGTTCCTTAAATTTTGCCTCAACCAGAAACTTTAACCAAAATGTTGACGGCAGACGGACGGACAGACGGACGGACGGACGAACGGACGGACATGTATAATATAAAGTTTCTACTGCATACAGTTCCTTAGATTTTGCTTAAACCAGAAACTTTCACCAAAATTTTTAACTAGGTCAAAGTCCAAGGTCAAAGTCACTAGGTCCAATGTTACGGCATAAATTGAAATGTCTTATCATGGGCAACCTAAATGTATAATATAAGGTTTCTACTGCATACAGTTCCTTAGATTTTGCTTAAACCAGAAACTTTAACCAAAATCTTTAACTAGGTCAAAGTCCAAGGTCAAGGTCACTAGGTCCAATGTTACGGCATAAATTGAAAGGTCTCATCATGGGCAACCTAAATGTATAATTTAAGGTTTCTACTGCATACAGTTCCTTAGATTTTGCTTAAACCAGAAACTTTAACCAAAATCTTTAACTAGGTCAAAGTCCAAGGTCAAGGTCACTAGGTCCAATGTTATGGCATAAATTGAAAGGTCTCGTCATGGGCAACCTATATGAATAATATAAGTTAAACCAAGAACTTTAACCAAAATTTTTAACTAGGTTAAAGTCCAAGGTCAAGGTCACTAGGTCCAATGTTACAGCATAAATTGAAAGATCTCGTCATGGGCAACATACATGTATAATATAAAGTTTCTACTGCATACAGTTCAATAGATTTTGCTTAAACCAGGAACTTTAACCAAAATCTTTAACTAGGTCAAAGTCCAAGGTCAAGGTCACTAGGTCAAATGTTACGGCATAAATTGAAAGGTCTTGTCATGGGCAACCTTCATGTATAATATAAAATTTCTACTGCATATAGTTCCTTAAATTTTGCCTCAACCAGAAACTTTAACCAAAATGTTGACGGCAGACGGACAGACAGACGGACAGACGGACGGACAGACGGACGGATGGACGGACGGACGGACGGACGGACGGACGGACGGACGGACGGACATGTATAATATAAAGTTTCTACTGCATACAGTTCCTTAGATTTTGCTTAAACCAGAAACTTTCACCAAAATTTTTAACTAGGTCAAAGTCCAAGGTCAAAGTCACTAGGTCCAATGTTACGGCATAAATTGAAATGTCTTATCATGGGCAACCTAAATGTATAATATAAGGTTTCTACTGCATACAGTTCCTTAGATTTTGCTTAAACCAGAAACTTTAACCAAAATCTTTAACTAGGTCAAAGTCCAAGGTCAAGGTCACTAGGTCCAATGTTACGGCATAAATTGAAAGGTCTCATCATGGGCAACCTAAATGTATAATTTAAGGTTTCTACTGCATACAGTTCCTTAGATTTTGCTTAAACCAGAAACTTTAACCAAAATCTTTAACTAGGTCAAAGTCCAAGGTCAAGGTCACTAGGTCCAATGTTATGGCATAAATTGAAAGGTCTCGTCATGGGCAACCTATATGTATAATATAAGGTTTCTACTGCATACAGTTCCTTAGATTTTGCTTAAACCAAGAACTTTAACCAAAATTTTTAACTAGGTTAAAGTCCAAGGTCAAGGTCACTAGGTCAAATGTTACGGCATAAATTGAAAGGTCTTGTCATGGGCAACCTTCATGTATAATATAAAATTTCTACTGCATATAGTTCCTTAAATTTTGCCTCAACCAGAAACTTTAACCAAAATGTTGACGGCAGACGGACGGACAGACGGACGGACGGACGGACGGACAGACGGACGGACAGACGGACGGACGGACGGACGGACGGACATGTATAATATAAAGTTTCTACTGCATACAGTTCCTTAAATTTTGCTTAAACCAGAAACTTTCACCAAAATTTTTAACTAGGTCAAAGTCCAAGGTCAAAGTCACTAGGTCCAATGTTACGGCATAAATTGAAATGTCTTATCATGGGCAACCTAAATGTATAATATAAGGTTTCTACTGCATACAGTTCCTTAGATTTTGCTTAAGGAGGGATTCAACACCAAGATGGCGGCGACATTATTTGTTTTCTCACTTCCCTGGAAAAGTACAGTCCTTACTTCCTTAAAACATTTGATACACTGATTGATATACAAATTTGAGTATCCTGATGAAGTTTGAATAAATTCCGACGTAATTTGAAGAAATTATAGCGATTTTCAAAATTGTGGATTTTGGGAGTTTTATCCATGAGCTAACCACGACGTCATTTCGACGTTATCGGAGGAAAATGGCGTCATAAACTATCGCATTTAAAATGCAATTAAAACATTAATACAAAACGTATCGCGTTGAAACTTAACATGTACAAAATAGAAAATTCAATTTTTATATTAGCGTATTCGTTGACAAATTTAGATAACAAGGAAGCGGATGTCACTTCATTGAAAATGGACGAATTTGGAAGAAAAATTGGAAAATAAAAAGCTTTATAAAATTTTTATCCCAAATTTAATTTTTCTCATTTAATCATGAAACCATCTCTGGACATTGTTGATCATTCTTTTAGTTTTTGACAAGGATTGATCCACAGGATTCCTAATTATTACCTATCAACTAAAGTCAATTGGCTCGAAATTGCAATTTTTTGAGCGACTGTGTCATCTTTTATTCCAGTATCCTGCCTTTGTTTATAACACAATTCATCTAATCTTTTCCTTATGTGAGAGCAATACATTTATGGATATTTTGGAAGTTAAATCAAAATTAATTTCCAATAGCTTTAAGAGAACCGCGATGACACTTTTAATATTATGACGTCATCAAGAAATTCACGGATACGTTGAAAAATGCATATTTCAAAGTCTCATAGAAATTTTTCCTGTGGATAGAATCAAATTAAAGTGTGCATGATGAAGGATAGACAACAAATGAATAATTTCAGAAATTTTGAGAAAAATTGAATTTGGCGTCAAAGTGTTCAATACCTCCTTAAACCAGAAACTTTAACCAAAATCTTTAACTAGGTCAAAGTCCAAGGTCAAGGTCACTAGGTCCAATGTTACGGCATAAATTGAAAGGTCTCATCATGGGCAACCTAAATGTATAATTTAAGGTTTCTACTGCATACAGTTCCTTAGATTTTGCTTAAACCAGAAACTTTAACCAAAATCTTTAACTAGGTCAAAGTCCAAGGTCAAGGTCACTAGGTCCAATGTTATGGCATAAATTGAAAGGTCTCGTCATGGGCAACCTATATGTATAATATAAGGTTTCTACTGCATACAGTTCCTTAGATTTTGCTTAAACCAAGAACTTTAACCAAAATTTTTAACTAGGTTAAAGTCCAAGGTCACTAGGTCCAATGTTACGGCATAAATTGAAAGATCTCGTCATGGGCAACATACATGTATAATATAAAGTTTCTACTGCATACAGTTCAATAGATTTTGCTTAAACCAGGAACTTTAACCAAAATCTTTAACTAGGTCAAAGTCCAAGGTCAAGGTCACTAGGTCAAATGTTACGGCATAAATTGAAAGGTCTTGTCATGGGCAACCTTCATGTATAATATAAAATTTCTACTGATAATAGTTCCTTAGATTTTGCCTCAACCAGAAACTTTAACCAAAATGTTGACGGCAGACGGACGGACGGATGGACGGACGGACATCGTCAATCTATAGACCGGAATTGCTTTGCAATCTGGCCAATGAAGTACAAGTTTTTCTTGTTTACTCAAACTTGGTTAAGTGGAATTTCTGCATAACTTAAACTGATTTTAGAAATCCAGATTCTCTTCTGTTGGTCATGTATTAAATAAATCAAACTCCTGATCATCAAACTATATGTATTTCTGATACTTGTTTGAAGTCTGATTTATGGAGAGAGGGCTGTATTGGAAAAGATATAACTTAAGTGTAACGCCACTTTTTAAAATTCATTTTTATCCCAGTGGACATCCATATTTACAATCTTTTGTAATATTACTTTACATTTCTATCCTACAGTATATAAGGGGGTGGATCTAGATCCTCACACATGATATACATTTTGTATGTGGCTTTATTTTTTCTAGTCTCCTCTTGGATTTGGCCTCTTTGAGTGGTTTTACTTGTTGCTAACATTACTTTTTCGAGTCTCTTCTTGGAGTAAGCTTCTTTGACTCGTTTTATTTGTTGTTAACCTTACTTTTTCAAGTCTCCGTTTTGAGTTAGCTTCTTCGAGTCGTTTTATTTGTTGTTAACCTTACTTTTTCAAGTCTCCTCTTGGAGTTAGCTTCTTTGAGTCGTTTTATTTGTTGTTAACCTTACTTTTTGGAGTCTCTTCTTGAAGTTAGCTTCTCTGAGTCATTTTATTTGTTGTTGACTTGACCTTTTAGAGTCTCCTCTTGGAGTTAGCTTCTTTAAGTCATTTTATTTGTTGTTTACCTTACTTTTTCAAGTCTCCTCTTGGAGTTACAAATGTAGCTTCTTTGACTCGTTTTATTTGTTGTTAACCTTACTTTTTCAAGTCTCCTCTTGGAGTTAGCTTCTTTAAGTCATTTTATTTGTTCTTAATCCTACTTTTTCGAGTCTCCTCTTGGAGTAAGCTTCTTTGAGTCGTTTTATTTGTTGTCAACCTTACTTTTTTTAGTCTCCTCTTAAAATTACCTTCTTTGAGCCGTTTTATTTGTTGTTTACATTACTTTTTTGAGTCTCCTTTTGGAGTTAGCTTGAAGTTCTTTGAGTCGTTTTACTTGTTGTTAATCTTACTTTTTCGAGTCTCCTCTTGGAGTTAGCTTCTTTTGAGTCGTTTTATTTGTTGTTAAGCTTACTTTTTCAAGTCTCCGTTTGGCGTTAGCTTCTTTGAGTCGTTTTATTTGTTGCTCTCTTCTCTCCTTCATCTGATCTGCTGATAACTGGTTCCCACTCACCTACAAACAATCCACGTATATACTCATTGAATAAAAAAAAAGACATTCAAGTTATACTTGTAATATACATGTACATTGTACTTGTTCTAAAAAAGCTGCACAGTGTTTACAAAGAGTTCACATAAGTTGTAAGTTAGAATGAATAATACCAAAGAGGAGATAATGCCACATGAGAATGTATTCTAAAGCAAAATCTATAAATATTTGAGCAGGCAAATATTTGGGCTTAAACCTAATACAGTGATTTACGAATGAGTTAACGAAGAAGCAATATCACAAATTCTACATTGTAGATTTTTATACTAAATTTGCTCTGACTCCCCTCTCCTCCCCCCATCCCCAAACCCATCCATTACACTTAAGACATGACTGTCTTACTTTTGGTGTTCATGGGTGTTAAATTCTGGTTGGTCACGTTCACGAACTTCACTAATACAGAGAATTACAGCATCAAAAGTATTCTAACGTTGTTAAATAATCCCTACATTCATAGCTTTGACGTAACGTCACAATAGCAACCAGGATTTATTTGAATATAATTCTAGTTGCCTAGTGGGCGTTCAACATGGGAATCTTACTTGCAATGTAAATATTGAGTGTATAATAGGTGGGAAAAAGAAACTGTTAGACTCAGACTAAACATAAGTTATTTATAATCTTTCTATTCTAAATTTGGTTACATACAGGTACATGTAAGACTGTGTAAGTATATAGCTTACCGCAGCATTATAAGGTAGTTGTATTTTGTGAACATTATCATCGTAGTAAGTATCTGATGTCCATTCCTCCAGCTCTGACTGTATAATCTACAGCCATGTGACAATGATCTCGTATCAACTCCTTTTCAAAAGAAATATTTATTACAATGATGATAAGATCTCATTGTTAAAACTAATGATTTCAATCAATTGTACTTATCATAATTCTTTGTTTTAGCTGCGGCAAAAACAGTCAGATTTATTAATTTTTTTTTGGCCTCCTTATACGGAAGATCGCAAATACTTCTTAACAAGACTATACAAATGTTCTCGCCCACTGTTCGATTGTTCTCCATTGTTATGACGTCATCAATTTGCTTGGGCAGAAAAGTTGCCTACGTTTTGAACAATGGTTTAGGTAGGTGACTAAATGAAAAATCAGAACGGGCACGCTGCACACGCTGTATTTGCGATCTTGTGTATACTTATTGATCTCTACAAAATGTGCATGTATCTCCTCACATAATGGTAAAGTACAGTAATGTACATGTAGGTTGCAAGTGTCACTAATTAGGTTGATGGCACAAAATTAACTTCATTTCAAGAAACAAGCTAATGGTAAAAAATCTTATTACCTAAATTCATGAGCAGTAGAACATGTATCAGATCAGAAAGACAGGAACAGAACACTTACCTCCGCCCTTCCTAGAGATACAGCAGCCATGTGACCTGGATATTTAAGCTGTAATAACCTCTGCATGAAGGCGTCGAGTTGAGCCCCGCCCAGATTGATCCTACGGCAGTGTTTGGGGTCCATCCTACCGTCCAACACTGGTAAAATATGTGTGGTCTGATAACCACAGGATAGCACTAATGAATCACACTTATCTGGAAATGTAAAGGTACATGCAATGAAAAGAAGTTCCAGTGTTGTTTTAATATTTTGCCTGATCAAAAATATGTTAGATTTTGAATTTCCCAATGAAAGATTCTGAAGAAAATTTCATTCAGAAATGAGAGCGTAATCCTTCCAAAGAAGTCAGCATTTTTTAAATTAGAATTCTGGATTGATGAATTATGACCTATTGCTGTCAAAACTTTTTGTTTGCATAAATTTAATAGTATGATGATGACAAAGTTCTCTTGAATCAAGCATTTTTTTTTTCAGAAAAGTGCATTTACAACTTTCTAGGGAAACAATAGAATCATATTTATACAAACCTTTAGGGCTTGGATGGTTCCTGTACCAACTAAACATAGCATCCACACCAAACGATACCTGAGGTACGTGGTAACACTCAAACAGGAGCTCCGACATCTCTGTAGAAAGATTGCTCAAAAATTCATATTGAAATGCTAAAAATAATATCTACATGTACATGCGAAAGCATTTTATAAAAAAAAAGACAAGTCTAACAGAAATTTTTTTGAAAAACATTACAACGGTAATTTGAATTTTTCATTGCTTATCATAGATTGCCAATTGAAAGTAATTCAAATCATCATTGGAATCCCTACACACTACATTTATTACATGTATCATGTAACAGCGAATTCAGGATACATGAAACTTGTCAAACTTTTGCATTAATACAACAATTTTACAAATGGCATATGGATGAGAAGTCTAATTGCAAGCCTAAAGTTAGCACGAAGAAGATTAATTTTCTAATTTAAATAAAAGACTAACGTTGTCTACAGTAGTTAGGGTTACATATAGCCTCTGTCATAACAACAGGATGTTGTACACAGCCCTCTGTATTTATACCGAGATGGGCAAATATGTAGTCCAGTACTTGCTCCTAAAAATAGTAAATAAGCAGTTACAGTAAATAAGCAGTTAGACGGTTCCGGGATGTGACTGTTGGTCTCGAGCAAAAACACCTGAGCATAGATTTTATTCAAATCCATAAAGAGGTCAATATCATAGTCCAGACCCCATCCATGGACAGACCCGACAGACAGGCTGATTCCTACATACATGTACATACACTTAATTTGAATGTTTGTTGAGAGTATGAAAATGATTCAAGTCAAAATAAGAAATTATTAGAGCAGTTTACAGAATCTTCTCTGAGAATTCCATTCAAAGTAACATTAAGATCTTATTTTCAGGGTCGTCAAATATTACATGTATACACATGTTTTTTGAAGAAAAATTTACATCACTGAAAATCTGTGACGCACATGTTCATGTACATGTATAGCAAGTGTATGGCTTTCTACCCACCTCAACATCATAAAGCGTGACCAGATTTCTGTCAAACTGAGTACGTAGAACCCACTTCACGATTTCCGCATTGTTAATCTCATTCCCAATCAACACCTCTGACTCTTGCTGGAAAAATATAGACACAATTAGAATATGAGTTAGTTTATGTGAATGTGTATTGCAGAAAAGGAAATATGACATGGTGTATGATGTACAACAACCATGATGAAACATACAGATGACGGCGTTGGATGACAAAACAGTTCCCATCTTTTGACTCCTATGAACTTGAAATTTGTAAAGACTACACATGAATTTTATGCCAATTTACATGTTCCTGAAAAAGTTTTCTATGAATTGATTAATTCAGCACTCTTGATGAACAAAATACCTTGACTTTTCACTGCAGACCAATTTATGTTTTTCACTGGCCAAAGCCACCAAACATTTAAACGGCTTCCTGATCTCCCCATTAGCTGTCCAATCCGCCTATTTCTTTCTTTTCTGATTGATTTATGTTTATTTTCAATATTTTAATAAATCAACTAAAATCAACCTGAAAGTATTCTTATGAGACCTTTATATATTGGCTTTATCATTCAAAATTCATTTCTAATTACTTTAATACATGAAGACTGCCATAGCCATAAAATTCAAACCTTAACAATATTCTTGTGAGCTTTGAAATAATTTTTTCCCCTGACTTCTATGGATTTTCATTTTACACTGTCCAAATTCTAAAATTCCCTGACCTTGAGAAAAAGGCAATTTCCCTGACTTTTCTAGCTTGCTAGGGGTCCGTCGATGCTCAGTTTGGTGCTCTATTGTGAGTGCTGTTGAGATTATCGTCAGGATCTTCTTTAACTCATTTGTGTCACACTTATGCTGTTTGCAGTGTGGAGCTCATAAAAAAGTTCCCTAGAAGGGGTTTGACAGTAAGTGTTTTGAATATTTTTCCCTACATTGTCGCCACAGCACTTTCTACATGTATATAGACATAACTTCAGACAATGCATGTATTTTATAAATTGTTTCATTTTCGTGTGTGGACATCGACGGCGGGTGCGGCTAGCCAACAGGGGATGCTTACTCCTCCCGGACACCTGGTCCCCCCTCTAGCTTGCTAGGGGACCGTCGATGCTCAATTGTGAGTGCTGTTGAGATCATCGTCAGGATCTTCTTTAACTCATTTTCAAGACTGCTGGCAACCCTGTTCAATGGCACATAATTTCCATAGTAACATTTCAATTTCAAAGTTAAAGTTAATACTGTTTCCATGCTAATCACACATCAAATCATACCCCTCTAACATCATAACAGATCATCAGAATTTCTCAAAACGCAGTCAAACTTTCTGCTGCACAGTTATATGCCAATGTTTTGTGTTTGCTGCCCTATCATGTAACTACATGACTTATTTGAAAATTAACTACTAACAAATACAATGACGAAAAAAATGGCTGACGCGGAAAGCCATCTTGAAAGAATTAGCTTTCCTTCGTAATCTTTAAAAACGGGTTTATCTTATAAAGTCGTCCAAATATCCACATTGCATTTTCAATATTATTAAAAGGAGAAAGCTTAGCATAAGTTTCAAATTTGTTGCTCAATCCTTAATTTGCGCTCATGTTAACTAATGTGTTATTTTGCTTTTCAAATAAATATTTTTCAAACCAAATACAATGCATAGTACTAGTAGACTTGGTAAAATACAAAAATGTTTGCATTTGTATTCAGAATTACCCAAAGATGACTTTTCAAAGAGCAAAAATATCAGAAATGACTAAAAGGGAGGTTAAACCATCATAAAATACATAATCTAAAATGAAACAATAAGGATTAAAAATATTGGAAATCTGATAATTATCTGAGAAAAATCACCACTGTAATTACCTTTTTGCCTCTTTGCTTAGCTGTATAGTTCTTGAAAGTAAGCATAGGTTTGTCTGAGGAGGCCCAACCTGCTCGGCATTTATATGATCCTTAAAATATGAAAAAATTATTACCTAGATCAAGTATTATTACAATGTCATATTTTTATGTCAATGATTTACATGTACGTACCATGTTACATGAGAAAAGGGGATGAATAACATCACTGAAAAAAGAATCTTATACATTTGTAAGTAATTCATCATAAGATCAGATGTATTTATTTTATTGTAACAGTGTTACTGACAGATATGAATTAATTACCAGCTTTTATTACAGAGGTTTCTTGCAAATTTATTTGTGACCGCAAAACAACTTCTTTAAAATTCAAACTTCACAAACAAAAGGTTTTCTGAATTTAAATAACTGTAAGATGATCTTTACTACTTATTCTTATACCTTTTAAAGTGAGATGTGAAATGTTGAAATTTTGTACTTCTCTTAATAAACTTTCCTAATGGCTTAAATTAAACTGCTTTATCATTAATAAAATCACTTGCCATTGTCTATTATCAAAGGTATACGGCTGTTTAAAATGTCTGAAGTGTATTCTAAGACGGGATCTGGTAAAACTTTCTCATCTTTGAAGGTAAAGATTCCTTTGGAGGAGCCACTGTTTAGAGTCATGTTGTCAAAGTTATCAGACTGAAAAAGATAGAAATACATGATTGTTTACAATTTTACAATGCATCGCTTTACTTCAATTATATTTTCATAAAATACAAGAAATAGAGGACATGCTTGAAAAGAAGTGTTGTTAATGTCGACTGTGGAACTTAACTCATATGATGGTAAGTTAAATTGATAGTTCGGTATTGGTTTGCCCGAAATTATACTGAATGCAAAAATAGTCACATATGACCAAGGGGTATAAGAGTATTCAATGTTTTTTGGTTGTGAAGATTCACCAAAGTGTAGAGCCTACTGTCCTGTTCACTAATTCCAGAGCACCCTGTTTTCCCAGTTTTCTCTAAAATATGATAATGTCATCTTCCAAAAAGATATCAATTTTATAGTACTCCTTTAGTCGTAACAGAAAATACCATTGTTTTGGCTGTGCGTCAAATAAGTTAGAAATAGGACGGAAAATAAAAAGTCTACTGGGATTTTCTATAGAAAAATCGCTGAAAATGTGTGACGTCGGAGGCTTTGACGTCACTGTTTACTATTGTTGACACGGAGAACAATTTGGCAGCGGCTCGAAATTAACATGGGAATTTCCCGTAGACATTTCATTTTTTCATATTGCGGTTTGAAGGCAGCTGATAGGGTAAGTTGAAGTTAATTTCCAGTTACGACTACAGGAGGTCCATTATCTCAGAAACAATAATTCATAGCAAAATTCTTCAGACGACAGAATATATCGCCCAAACAGGGTGCTCTGGATTTAGTGAACAGGACAGTAGTGGTTCCAGTAGTACAATAGTTCAGTACATGTATGTTAAATGACTGAGCTATCAGGATAGCTCATTCAGTAACGTATTGGTACCAATTAAGCGGATGACCACGGTACATGTACATTCGCGCCCTGACAGGGCTGCATGTTCATTGGCCATGAGGTGAAGAATTGGTGTGTTGCATCCTAAGACATAAGCAGTATGTTGGAACTTTGACCTGTGCAAGTTCGGACCCACCTAAAGCATTGAGGGGTCTTTAACGTGCCTATGCTAATTCGAGCCATGGGTTCCCCCATTTATAGTCCCTTCTGAAAGACTAGGCTAGGGTAATTTAGATACGTAGCTCCACACTTTACCATATTGAAAGCTGAGCAAAATATGACAATTGCCCTTGAATCAACGGACTGAGCGCTCTACCAGCTGAGCTATGTCAACTACTGTCCTGTTCACTAATTTCCAGACCACCAGTGTTTTCTCTCAAATATGATGTCATCTTCCAAAAATATAAAACTTTTATTGTACTCCTTTAGTCGTAACAGAAATTAATACTATTGTTTTGGCTGTGCGTCAACTAAGTTAGAAATAGGACGGAAAATAAAAAGTCTATGAAGATTTTCTATGGCTAAAAATGTGTGACATCAGAGGCTTTGACGTCACTGTTTACTATTGTTGACACAGAGAACAATATGGTGGCAGCTTGAAATTAACCTGGGAGTTTCCCATAGACATTTCATTTTTCATATTGCAGTTTGAAGGCAGCTGATAGGGTAAGTTGAAGTTAATTTCCAGTTGCGATTAATGGTTATCAATTCTCAGAAACAATAATTTATAACGAAACTCTTCGGATGACAGAATAAATCACCAAAACAGGGTGCTCTGGCTGGCTTGGTTACCAGTCATATCGGCCCTTTTCCAGTTCGGCCCCCAGTCATATCGGCCTTTTTACCTTTCGGCCCTAGACCATTCGGCCTTTAATTCGGCCCTCCATAATAATGCAGGGAAATAATTCCTACCTTTCGGCCCTAGACCATTCGGCCTGATAGTGAGAAATTGAGAATAAATACTTGATACAATAAAAACTTAATACAAGGGAAAAATTTAGGGGGTGAATTCAAGCCTCTTGCCTCCACCACCTTCTACTGAAAAATCCAAGCTTGCATCGTCCGGGTTGAAGAAATTGTTATTGAAAATTATTGCTTAATTTCTTAGGAACAAATAGTATGACATACAATATTCTTATTTTCTAAAATAGATACTGATAAATTTGTAAAATTTCAAAAATCTAAACGCCAAATAAAATCCACCAAATTCCGAGATTGCGAAACGACAAACCTAGTAGAAAAACGCGTCTGCAATAACACCAAAAGTCTCATAATACCGGACAGTCGAACACCTCAATACAAGAACAGCTTTCTAGTCAGCACAACTGTCCATTGGAATCATCTACAAGAAGACGTCGTGCATGCAAAGTCTGCAGAAGCATTCAAAACTGCTCTACCCTGTAATCGTCTGCTCTAGATAAGGCCATTAATTTTCATGTAGTTGCCCGACCCAAATTTTGGCAACCCAGAAAAAAATACATTTTGAACAATGTGTTAAAGCCAATAAAGAATTTTAATTTGAATTTTGTACTAAAAATCTTAAAAAATCTATTTTCTTTTTTTTTTTTTTTTTTGCCGATTGTTAAATAACAATTAACACTCAATATTCACAAATTTTCTGCCACTCGGCCTTTATCAAGAAATCATAAAAATTTTTTTATCAAGTTGTTTCATAGAAAATTTGTAATAAAAATAAAAGTCATAGTTGTCAAGCAAGCTAGGTTTTCCCTGGCTATAAATGGGCCGAAACGGCAAAAGGCCGAAAAAAAGGGGCCGATATGTTGAAGCATTATGTTT